>CM053588.1:181844923-181868286 GCA_028646515.1 Pseudochirops corinnae | reverse complement strand
CTCTGGTGGGGGCACTCTGGCTGCACTCTCCTCCTCTCTCTCTCTCCCATGATCTTTCTTTTCCCGAAAGAAGGAGTCTAGGGTTTGGGAGCTATTCTTACTTAGCTTCTTATGCTTATTCTTACTCATGGTTCTTCAGACCATGAATTTTTTTTTTTAAATCTCTGTGGGGCTGTGCTTCCAGAAGGGGAAGCTCTGTCCCAAATCGCTGGGGTCCTCCCGGCTGCCGTAGACTTCCGGCTGACTGGATAATGAAGACTCCAAGACCGAGGCCAAAGACGACGATCCGGATCCAGGCCGTTCAACGCGAGAGCACTGGTCTGAAAACAATCGCTCAGTCCCCCTGCTTTTTGCAGATCGAGGGCGGGAAGCTACAACACGGAGGCGGGTGCAAAACCTCCGCTTTTCACTTTTCCGCTCTGGAGACCTTTTGGCACAACGCTTATCTCCCCCTTTCACAATCCCCACTTGCAACTGGTGCTAATCCCCACTCGCAGCTGGTGCTAATCCTCACTCGCAGCTGTTGCTAATCCCGCTCACCTCAGAGGCTTTTCTGCACCTCCCGCCCAGCCGCCCCCGGGGCACAGCCGCAGCTTCAGGCCAGGCTGGTTTCAGTTCACAGTGCTGATATGGTTCCTCGTAGCCGAGCTGACTTTAGTGGGAAGTATCTTTGTGTGCGTTTTGAAGTTCTAGGATTGGTCCAGAGTCCTATTCCATGGGTATTTTGGGGTGGCTATGTGAGAGCTGTGATATATTGCTGCTGCTATGCCGCCATCTTCTAAAAGTGAATGTTAAAAATTGCTTTTGCATGTAACTGGGAAATAAGACACACAGGAAATTGGGTATGGAAATTTATCTTACCATACAGGAAAATAGAAGAGGAAGGAGATAAGATAAGGTTGAGGATGATAAAAGGAAACACAGATTGGCGGAAGGGGTGATCAGAAGCAAAGCACTTTTGAGGTGGGACAGGATGAAAGGAGAGAGAAAATAGAATAAATGGGGTTGGAGGAATAGGATGGAAGAAAATATGGTTAGCGATAATAACTGGGGGAAAATGAAGCAAGTTTCTCTGATAAAGGTCTCATTTCTCTAACATATAGGGAACTACATCAGATTCATAAAAATAAGAACCATTCCCCAATTGATTAATGATAAGATATGAACAGTTTTCAGATGAGTTAATCAAAACTATCCACAGCCATATTTTTAAAATATGCGTCAACTCACTATTGATTAGAGAAATTAAAGTTAAAACAAATCTTAAGTACTGCCTTCTTGCTTCCTTGGCTTCCTTTAACCTTTATCTTAAATCCCATCTTCCACAAGAAGCTTTCCCCCTATCTTCCTTAACCTTACTTCTCTCTCTCCCCTTCTTCCAGACTGTCTGAAACAAAAGAAAGAGAATGAAGGAAATAAACATTTATATATTATATGCTATATACCAGAAACTTCTAAACACTTTTTACATTTATTACTTAACTTGGTTTCCATAATAATCCAGTAAGGAAGATATATTTATTAGCATTGAGGAAACTGAGGCAAACATAAGTTTAGGGATTTGGTCAGGGTTGGTCACACAGCTAATAAGTGTCTGAGGTGATATTTCAATTCAGGTCTTCCTGACTTGAGGTCTGATGCTCTATCCATTTTACTACCAGTTGCTATTATATCCTATATTAGCTTCTTTGTTGTTATAGCCAGTTTGCATCTCTCCTAAAAGATTGTGAACTTGAGAGTAGGAGGTTCCCCCCCCCCCCATTTTTTTTTTACCTTTATTTCTATCCCCATTGCTTTGCACAGTACTGGAATATGGTAGCTTCTTCATAAATGTTCATTAACTGATTTCACAAATAATCTGTGGTCGGATTTCATTAATGGTGTTGCATTTTAAATGATATTGTGAAATTATTTCCTTTTTTCCTTATTTTCAGTGGATGGCAGAATTTCTGAATTCATATCTTTTTATCTAGAGTTACATTCTCATCTTTAGCTATTATTTTTGCATTTATTACTAAGTTCAGTCAAGGACCCTGCCAGAAACAGTTCAAGTGTTCTCTTCCATAGAGATTAAATTGCATTAAGATAGACTCTGATTTAGAAAAAAAAAATGTGAAAAGGAAAGAGAAATTATATTAAAAAACATTCTATTTAATTTCTGAGTCTACCAGAGAGTAGCCATCAGTCAATTATGTTTTCCACCATGATAGTTCATAAATATAATTTACTAAGGTATGGAGGGATAGTGGCATTTATCAAAGGAGGGACTGTCCATGCTGATCACATCATACCACCTTCCAACTACTGAAATATTACACACACATATATGCATACATACACAGGTATATATACACATATGTGTACAAATATGTATATATGTGTGTATATATTCTACATGCCAAATATAAACTATTGAATTTACATTTCATAACATGTATTTTAGAACATAACAATATCTGGAGCATTCATCTGGATGAAGATATTAATGTAGAGGAAAACAACCTCAAAAGACTTGAAAACTGTGATTAAAATAATGATCAAGCATGACTTCAAAAAACTGACAATAAAGGGCATATCCTCACTCTTTTTTCCCCCTAGGAATTATAATTACTCTGGCAATATATTTTATTTTGTTTTTATATTATTTGTTTATTTTTAATTTTCAACCTTCACTTCCATAAGATTTTGAATTTTGAATTCTCTCCCCCACCATGTCTTTCCCCTTCCCCAAGGTGGCATGCAATCTGATATAGGCTCTATTTACATATTTATAGTAAGTGTATCTTCACATTAGTCATGATGTAAAGAAGAGTTAGAACAAGTGGGAAGAACCACAAAAAAGAACTGAAACAAAACAACAAAAGAAAAGGAGAGCAAATAGTGTGCTTCAATCTGCATTCAGACTCCAAAGATCTTTCTCTAGATGTGGATAATAACATTTTCCATTGTCAATCTTTTGGAGTTCTTAGATCCTTGCATTGCTCAGAAGAATCTAAGTCTATGAAGGTCAGTCATCACACAATGTGTCTGTTACTGTGTACAATGTTCTCCTAGTTCTGCTCCCCTCACTCAAGATCAGTTCATATAAGTCTTTCCAGGTTTTTCTTAAGTCCACTTGCTCATCATTTCTTATAGCACAATAATATTCAATTAAATTCATATACCACAACTTGTTTGACCATTTCCCAAATGATGGACATCCCTTCAATTTCCAGTTCTTTGACACCAGAGAAAGAACTCTTATAAATATTTTTGTATATGTTGGTGCTTTTCCCATTTTTATGTTCTCTTTGGGATATAGACCTAAAAGTGGTATTGCTGGATCAAAAGGTACACACAATTTTATCTATGGTTCCTTTTAGCAAGACGTAGTTTCCTTCCTTGTCTCTTTTAATTAGATCTATCTTTGCTTTGGTCTTCTCTGAGATGAGGGTTGCTACCTCTGCTTTTTTGTTTTTACTTCAGCCGAAAGATAATATATTCTGTTCCATCCTTTTTACCTTTACTCCATGTATCCCTCTGCTTCAAATGTATTTCTTGTCAACAACATACTGGAGAATTATGGTTTTTAATCCACTCTGCTATCTGCTTCTTTTTTTATGGGAGAGTTCATCCCATTTACATTCACAGTTATGATTATTATCTGTCTTTTTCTCCATCCTGTTTCCCCCTATTTATGCTTTTTCTCTCTCTCCTTTCTCCCTTTTCCTCCTCACTAGAGTTTTGCTTGCAACCACTACTTCCCTAATTCTGCCCTCCCTTCTATCAGCCCCATGCCTTTTCTTCCCCTTTACCCTTACTACTTCTTTCTTCCCTACTATCCACCCCCTCCCTTTTCTTTCCCCTTTCCCCTCTACCTTCCTATATGGTAAGTTAGAATTCTATACTTGACTGATTATGTTATTCCCTCTTTGAGCCAAATCTGATGAGAGTAAGGTTCAAATAATGCTCATCTCCCTCCCTTTTTTCCTTCTACTGTAATAGGTTTCTGTGCCATTTTATGTGATGTAATTAACCCTTGTCTGCCTCTGCATGTCCTCCTCTCCTGGTACAATCCCTTTTCAACACTTAAGTAGAATTTTTTTATCATCACACAAAAATTAACTTATACCCATTCCCTCAACTATGTAAGCCCCTTTTAAATGGCATAATAACAAGACAGTTCTCAAGAGTTACAAGTGTCATCCCTTGTAGGAATGTAACCAGTTTGTCCTTATTAATAATGTGTAGTTTTTTTTCTTTCCTGTTTATCATTTTATGCCTCTCTTGAGTCTTGTATTTGAAGATTCAATTTTTTATTTAGGTCTGATCTTTTCATCAGGAAGGTATGAAACTCCTCTATTTCAATGAATAGTTGTCTCCTGCCCAGAAAGATTGTGATAAATTTCAATGGGTAGGTGATCCTTGATTGTAATCCAAACTCCTTTTCCTTACAGAATATCATATTTCACACCCTCTAATCTTTTAATGTAGAAGTTGCAAGGTCCTGTATAGTCCTGATATTTGAATTGTTTTTTTCTGATTGCTTTCAGTCCTTTCCCTTTGACCCAGAAATTTTGGAATTTGAGTATAAAATTCCTTGGTGTTTTCAATTTGAGATCTCTTTCAAGAGGTGCTTTATGGATTCTTTTGATGGCTATTTTACCTTATGATTCTAGGATCTTAGGGCAATCTTACTTGATGATTTCCTGAAAGATACTGTCCAGACTTTTTTTTTTTCCACTGCAGTTTTCAGGTAAACCAGGATTTTTGAATTGTGTCTCCTGGATCTATTTTCCAGGTCAGTTGTTTTATCCATGAGGTATTTTATGTTTTCTTCTATTTTTTCTATCTTTTTTTTCTTGTTGTTGTTGTTTCTGTTTGACCAGTTCTTGATCTCTCATAGAGTCATTAGCTTCTACTTGGCCAATTCTAATTTTTAATAAATTGCTTCCTTCTATTAGATTTTGTACCTCCTTTTCCATTTGACCCATTTTAGTTTTTATGGAATTCTCTTCAGTGAGTTTTTGTGCCTACTTTTTCATTTATCCAACTACACTTTTTAAGGACTTGCTTTCTATAGTCTATTTTTATCCTTCCTTTTCTAAGTTATTAATCCTCTCTTGCATATCTCTTATTTCTTTTCCCAATTTTTCTTCTACCTCTCTTATTTGACTTTTAATTTTTTTAATTTTTTGCTTTTTTTGGAGGGGCAATTTGGGTTAAGTGACTTGCCCAAAGTCACATGACTAGTAAGTGTTAAGTATCTGAGGTCAAATTTGAACTCAGGTCCTTCTGACTCCATGGCTGGTGCTCTATTCACTGTGCCACCTAGCCGCTCCCTCTTATTTGACTTTTAAAATCTTTCTCAAACTCTTCCAAGGCTTTTTGGGCTTGAGATCAGTTCATATCCCCTTTTGATGTTTCAGATATGCATATATTAACAATTTTCCCTTCCGAATTTCTTTCTTCATATTCCCTGTCCTCATAATAAAAATAAATGCTTTTTGCTCATGGTATTTGCCTAATTCCTGGCTTTTATATTTGAGATCTGTAATGTAATTGATTTAGCAGGTACTTGGTCCTTAGTAACTGGGGGCTAAGTACTTCTGTGAAAGAGGCCAAGGATGTTAACTCTGTGTCGTGTGTGTGTATGTGTGTGTGTGTGTGTGTGTTCGTGTGTGTGTGTGTGTGTGTGTGTATGTGTGTGTGTGTGTGTGTGTGTGAAAGAAAGAGAAGGTATGAAAGGTTTGAGATGTGCTGGTGAGGGTTTGTGTAATTTTTCTAATGATTGTACTTAGTGATTAATGATACTTAGTAATTGAAAATCTGGATAGGTGACTGATTAAGTTAACTTGTGATTGCCCCATGACTGGAAGATTGATTATTGTATTGTGAGATGACTGAATGATTAAGTAAGAAGGGTTTCCCTCCCCCCCAGATGAATATTCTTTTGTTCTTTGTTCTCTATACTTTAGCCACTTTGGTGATAACTATGTAGCCATTCTAATGTTAAGCTGTTGGGAACACTATATTGTGCTGGACCCTGTGAACTTCAGTGTGTAACAAGAACTTCCTGGAGGACTGGATGAGAACCTGGGAACTATCTGCCTCTGAATCCAGGTGACTGTTTGGTGGATTCAGGTAGGCTCTGGGACTGTGGAAGAGGATCCAGGAAATCTGAGATACTACCCCAAGTCAAGATGAAGAAAAGGCCTCTCCTTGGATATTGAATGAGTGAGGAAATTGAAGTTTACTAGACATCAAGGTGTGGAGGGTTTGTGTAATTTTTCTAATGATTGCATTTAGTGATTAATGATACTTAGTAATTGAGAATCTGGATAGGCGACTGATTAAGTTAATTTGTGATTGCTCTATGAGTGGGACTAATTATTGTATTGTAAGATGACTGAATGATTAAGTAAGAAGGGTTTCCCCCTTAAGGAAACCAGATGAATATTGTTTTGTTCTTTGTTCTCTATACTTTGGCCACTTTGGTGAAAACTATGTGGCCATTCTAATGTTAAGCTGTTGTGAACACTATATTGTGATTTTCTGTGATAAGATGTAATGTTGTAAATATTATATTGTGATTTGTTGTGAATGTTTGGCTGGATTTGTAATGGAATAAATGGAATATTCATGTAATTAGAACCTTAAAAGCTGTTCACAGTAGCATTATTTTAGGAAGTTGCTCATGCATGGCATTACAAGCTCTCCTGCTGAAGAGCAAGAGGCACTGACCCAAGCTTCTTGTGCTACGAGCCCAAGATCTGGTTACTGGGTTTGTGTGCTAGGGCCTCAGGTGCTGGCAGCTGGAGCCTTTTGGCATCTGGCAGCTTTCCTGGTGCTAAGTTGAAGTCAGCAACACTGGAACTCTTGGGGTGGGGGTAGGGAGTCTGACCCCCTGGAGGACACCTGTTCTCTCAGGCCTTGCACTTGAATTTGTGGCTACTGGAGAATGTCTACCTGCCTGGAGATGTTCCTCCTGGAGCTGTGCTTCCTGGAGTTGTGCTGGAGCACTGGGAGATTTGGCTGATTGAAAATGCTGGTGCATGTAGTGGTTTTCCTGAACCAGTGTATACCAGTTCCCATGCCTGTGTAGAGGCATTCAGAGGTCCTGGAGGTGGTGTTTACCTGCTCCATAACCCTAGGGCTCAGGATCTCCCCCTGGTTTGTTGAGGTGGGACTTGCCACTGGCTTTCTAGCATGCATCTTTTCCTGTACTGCTCTGCCTCCCCCAGAGCAAGAGGGGTCTTTCCTGTTAATCCCCCAAGCTTTCTGGGCTACAGGACTGCTGCATTCCATATTTCTGCTAGCTCAGCTGTTGCACACTTTTTCTTGGTGTGATATTTTCTGGTCTTTCGGAGATCAATAAGGAAGTGTGGGCATGACTTACTTCTTACTCCACCTCTTGGCTCCCTATCTCTTTACTTTTAAGGGACAGGAGATGGGCTATTTTTGCAAAATGAGTCATATGTTTTCAGATGTGGTAAAGGAGTTGTTTAGTTTTACTCAACCATATTTGTTTGTTGAACGATTTCTTCTGTGAAAGGGTGATTAGAGTCTTTGGGATGTGAAAAATATTAATAAAATCATAATTGTGAGTCTTCATGTCTTTTGAACTCACTATGACTTTCTGCTTAACAGTAAATTGAAGTTAAAGTCTACGATAAAAAATTCCCAGGGTCATTTTAGGAACTCATCCCCAAGCCAAGTCCCTTGACACCACTCAGTTCTGTGAAAGGCAACCAAAGAAATGAAAATGTTATGCTTTTGTAGGGAAGAAGGATGAATTACATGGGCAGTACAAGTGGGGTGCTTCAGTAATTCATTTCAATTCTGTGGAGGAATTTGGTCTGTGCCTTTTGCTGCTCCTGCTTCAACTTGATGGACCTACCTGGGACTTGTTTGAATATGAACTAGCTCTTTGTTCATCTGAGGTTGGTTGCAAAAGATACAATTGTTTTCAAGCTATATTTATGATTGTAAATTTAGAATTCCACATCTGTGACCCTCCAAGTACATGAAAGAAGATGTTGAAGACTTATAAATTAATAGCCAATACTAATAGTTTCCTGAATAGGGTTAGATAAAGAGAGAAAAATAAGTCATATTCCACTGCCTCTTTTTGAAGTCCTGGAGAATTTAAGGAGGATAGCCACAGAATAAGGAACTCTATTTCTCTACTCTAAAGCTATGATTCTTTGCAACTGTTTCTAGACAGGTTTACTCTAGCTAGTCAGTATTCTTATCTCTAGGTCAAACACACATAGTCTCTACAGTTTTATAGGGTAGATTCATATTGCTCCAGAAATGGCCTGATCAGGTAAGAAGCTATTCAAAATATTAGCTCTCCTCATGGTCATGACTTTTTTCAGTATTTCTGATGTCACATTAGCTTGTTTTGTAGCCTGCTTGTCATGCTATTGACTCATGTTTATTTCACTTCAATGCAATTCATTTCAATTCATTAATCATTAATTGTTTCTTAAGCTCAAAGCACTGTGCTTACCTTGGGAATGCTAAGACAAAACCAAAATAGTCCTTGAACTAAAAAAGATTACTTTCTGTTAGGGAGCAGGAACATAGATAGATAGATGATAGACAGATAGATAGATAGATTGATTGATTGATAGGAAGATAGAATGAAAGAAAGAAGGGAAGAAGGAAAGAAAGAATAAATACAAAGAAGTTGTTTTAGGGATGATGGAAAGAATTTGAAAAAGTCTCTGGTAGGAGGTGATATGCAAGCTTGGAAGGAATTAGGTGGTACAGTGAATAGAGAGCTGGGGCCTAGAATCAGGAAGACATGCAGCCTCAGACACTATTGGTGTGACCTTTCACAAGTCTCTTAACTTCTATTGGTTTAGTTTTCTCAATTGTAAAATGGGGACAATAAATCTACCTTTTAGTGTTGTTGTGAGGATCAAATGAGCTACTAGTAAAGTGTTTAGCACAGTACCTAGCACATAGTAAGCATTATGGAAATGCTACCTATTAAACAATGGACGTGAACACAGCTAACTTTCCCTGCAAGTTCAAAGATATCGTTCAAAGGCGTTGAGTTATGGATCTTGTGCATGAGAAACAATGAGTGTGCCACTTTCAGTGGAATATAGTGTGAAAGGAGTTAGAAGGTGTAACCAGCATTGACTGGTGCTAGATTATGTAGAGATCTATTTGCAAAAAGAAATAGAAGTTTGTATTTTATCCTCAAGATTGAGCCTTTGAATTTTCTTGAGAATAGGAGTGACATGATCATGAAGGTACTTTTAGAATTACAATCTGGCAGTTCTGTATGGGATGCATTAGAAAGACATGAGACTAGGGGCAAAGAGAAAAATCAGTAAGATATTAAAATAGTTAACAGAGGATCCATATATGCCTGTACTGTGCAATTCATGTCCATATTGTCTCACAAATTCACCACAGTCAATTCAGCATTCTAAGGGCCTTAATGTCTCTTAATATTATGAAGGTACTATTCCAGTGAAGCATCCCTACTGTCCATTGGTTGCCCCATGTTCTAATCACATGAACAACTTGTGGTCTTTTTCAATTATGTATTTGATGACATGATTTACACCTATTTACACATATATCATGGTGATGCTAGGATGCTGCTACCATTAAATACCTTGGCACTTGGGGTACATTGTTACTTATTCATCTCTTAGAAAAAAATAAAAGGTGTAAGTTTTTTCAGGGTTTCACACACACATAAAGACACACACACATACATATACAGACACAGATACAGATACGCATGCCCACACACACACTCACATTTCAAGCGAAGAAGTGAATAGATTTTATCAAAGATTATAGGAATGATTAGCAATCAGTATTAGAAGAAGCAACCCTGTGTGGAGCAAAGAAATTGGTGAGAAGACCTCTTAGGGAAGCTTTCAGTCTTAGGAAACTATAATAAACATGTTTGTTGAGAATTTGTACCAGTCCTACATCCTATCTTTGTTCTCTCCCCCCCCCCCCCCCGCCTTATTTTTCTTTTCAGGAATCAATGATTTTGGCATAATACTATGCTATTCACTTTTGCTTTTGCCACAGTATGTTGGTGAATTTGTTTTGATCTTTGGGGATAGTTTATGACATAGTTTTATCCTGGGATTTTCATCCTGCTACAGTCTAATGTACACAGAAGTGTATTTGATTCTGCTCAGAATGTTTCTATTATTTCTAATAGCTGAAGTAGTTGGAATTTTCTAAACCAGGCATTTTTATCTTTTTTGTGTGTGTATGTCATGGCCCCCTTTAGTGCTCTAGAAAAGATATGAACTTCTTGGAATGTTTTACATGCATAATTGGTTGGTTGGATGTTGTCCTCTGTTCTCAAAGGGGACCAAAATGATATCATTATGTTAGAGTTAAGTTACAGTGTGTCTGACTGTGTCTGAGCAGACCAATATAGGCTCAAAATGCTCTTCCACAGGTCTGGCACAAATAGGCCATGTGAAAATTTGGGGTGTATTTGCTAAATTTCTCCATCTTGTGTTTCTTTTGAATTACTTCAATATTACTTTACTTATAAAGCACAACACCTCCTTTGATGAGGATATGTCATAGTAGGCAGTCCTGTGTGAGTGTCTCTCATGTCACACAATCAATTTCAAAGTGCTTCAGAGAGACGTGGAAAGTGTCATATTATTGCTTCTTCTGACCATCATGTTGTGTGAGTTCTCCATAAAATAGTCTTTTAAGCAACCGTATGTGTGGCATTTGAACAATGTGGTCAGCTCGTCAGGGTTGCACTCTTTGTAGTATACTTTGAATGCTTAAAATAAAATATAAAGGATTACAAAGAAAAATTACATTAAATGGCAGGTATCATTTTTCTAAGTTCATGGATTACAAGTTAAGTATACCTATTCCAGAAAGAACAGTGTTGTTTTGTTTAGCAACAAAAAGTTGGAGAATTAGTTTCTTTTTAAAAATAAATGCCAAACACATTTTCATAGTACCCATGATCATCACTCCCACCTTCCCCAGTACAGCTCAAGAAAACTCAACTCCTGCATAAAGCCTTTGGAGAAAGAAAAGAAAAGGGGTGCTAGCTTCCCTTTCTCCTGTTCTGGCTGGATACGTAATATCCATAGCCATCTCATTTCAGCTTCATATTCATAAAATATTCTCACTCTTGACATACATGTGCTGAAAATACCACACATGTTGACTTTATTTGACTTAAATAAGGCCATCTATTGGCTTGTCTTCGGCAAAGTGGGTTAGGTAGTTTTCTTCAAATGGGAATTAGCGTGATGCTACATGTAATTTAGATTCTTTTCGCATCTTATTTTCTCACTTTTCTTTCTTTTTAACACCTATTGCATTTATTAGTGGCTAAATACAATTCATCACTTCATCCTGTGCTGTCTCAAACTGTTTTATTTGTTTTATTTATACTAAGTTTTTAATTAGATTGTAAACTGCCCTAAGAAAGAAAGTTTAACTAAAACCTGTCTCACTCCCCTTGTGTAATACAGCACATTTATGGAACAAGGACCTTCTTCAGGCTTGCACAGGGACTCAATATTTGTATTCTTGTTATTTTTAATCGAATTTTATTTTATTTTCAATTCCATATTCTCTTCCTCTTGCATGATCTCTTCCATTAATTGAGAAAGTGAGTGATGTGAATAATTTACATTGTAACAGCAATGTTTAAAGATAAAATTGTTTTTCTTTAAGGATAATTGAATCATTGAAGTTTAACCTTAGGTAATCAATTAAATTCTTCCCTGATCAATGTGTCTATTCCACTGGATTTGTCAATTAAAAGATCTCTGATAACTTTGGAAAGAGTGGTTTCAGCTGAATGATGAGGTTGGAAGCTAATTTGCAGATAATATAGAAGACAGTGAGAGGAATTTAAGTGGAAGTACTGATTGTAGAAGAATATTTCAAAAAGCTTAATGGAGAAGAGTAGGGAGAGTTATGAGATGATGCTTGGAAAGCATGGTAGAATTTAGAGAGGATTTTTTTAAAGTATGGGAGTTATTTTTGTTTATTTATAGTTAACAGTGAAGCAAGGAATAGAGAGGGAGAAATTGAAAATTAGAAAGCGAGGGAGTATGTGGGAATGATGCTTGAAAAGATAAGGAGGGGATGTGATCAAGGGTACCTGAAGAAAGGCTGGTTGGGGAAGCAGAAGTGGTACCTCTTCATGAGAAGCTAGGGTGAAGTAGTGTAACATCCTATTTTTTGGGGAAAAGAAGCCCTCATATTGAGCTAATGTTTAACTTAATCCATCAGTTAGAGAATATTATGACCTATCTACTTTGTGGTGTTGGGTGTTGGGGGCACAAAGATAAAAATAAGACAGTTATTGTACTTAACAAGTTAACTTTAATACATGGCTATTCCTTTTCTCCTTCAAAGCCAAAGAAAATCAATATATTGCTTCTTCTATACAATAGCCCCACACAGTCAGATTCTTTCTCTTTCTTTTTCTTTCTTTCTCTTTTCCTTCCTTCCTTCCTTCTTTCCTCCTTCCTTGCTTCATTTTTCCTTCATGCTTTCTCTTCTTTTTCTTCCTCCTCCTTTTCTTCTTCCTCTTCTTCTTCCTCTGCCTCTTCCTTTTTCTTTTCAACAAGATTAACAACAAGTATTATATTCCAAACTTACAGCATGAGTAATGATTTCGTCAGTGCCTCCAAAATCTTCCTTTGGAATTTCTACAAAAGTCACTTCCCTTTGCTATAGCAAGGCTCAGTATTGTTCTACATTACTGGTTCTTAAATTTCTTTGTTAGTCATGGCCTCTTCTGCTGGTCTTATAAATCCGTAAGTCCCATCACAAAATAACATTTGAAATACATAAAATAAAATACACATAATCACAAAGGAAACCAATTGTATTTGAATAAAATTATAAATATATATTTTAAAAGTTCATGGATTCTATGTTAAGATCATCTAAACTAAATTATTTCTAATATACCTCCCCTCCCTAATATTCTATAGCCTAAGAGTATGAGAACTATTTCAATCACCTTAATCATTATTGCCTTTTAATTGCTCAGGTATCTCTCTGATTTAGTGCTTTTAATGGTTCCAACACTAGCCTTCCTAGGAAACTGAAAGTCTTGCACCCAGGACAGGAAGGTCTTCCTTAGAGAAAAGCTATAGAAAAATCTTCTAGAAGAAGGTAGGTTGGAGAAATAAGTATATTTAGATTTTACTTTAGGGAACTGAAGGGAAGCTGATTTTGTCCATATTATAACGAATATATTCTAGTGGAAAAGAGGAACTATTAAGTTCAGATTAGCAATCATTTCATATAGGTTGACCAGCAAAGACTTGATACTACTCTTTCTCTTTGGCACAACACGGGCATGGTTACCACCATCTGTCAACCTAAATCCTATAGTACCAGGTCTTTTGTTATAGTCCCTGAGATATGTAGACTAAATTTTATTCGTTTCTTTATTAGCAGACACAGGTAACCAAGGCTCAATTTCTTCACTTAGAAGAGGATTCAAAGAATATGTTTCCATTATTTCTATAAGTTCTTGACCTTTGTATTTTTCCACATGAATTATATAATTTTTTGCATTTTATGAATTTTCTCAATGATGATTGGTAGGTGAGAGTGTGATGCAAAGAAATGAGTAATGCATTAAAGACAAAATAGCTAGGTTCAAATCTTAATTCTGCTACTTACCACCTTTGGGATCTTGTGGAAATCATTTTGCTTTCTTGTGTCTCTGGTTCCTTTTCACTAAAATGAGGAGGTTCAGCCAGAAGGTTGTATGGTAATTAATTCAGCAGGTTCTTAGCCCTTAGTAAATAAGGGCTAAGTACTTTTGTGAAAGAAACAGAAGGTGTGACCTTTGTCTCCTGTTGCTGACATAACAGGAAGGGGTTAGCTGAGACAGGAAGCCAATGTGTGTGTGTATTTAAGAAGAATCCAGAGGAGAGACAAACGGAATCAAGAATTTTTACTCCTGGTTGAAGAAGCTGTTCTGCTGAGACATCTGGTGAAGGCTGGAGTTGCCTGGAAGGCTGAAGTGGCTGCTGCCTCCTGGAAGGCCAAAGTGTCTGCTTCCTGGAAGGCTGAAATTTCTTCTGGGTCCTAGGGCCAGCTGAACTGCTGGAGGACTGAAGAAGCATGACTGGGATAAGACTTTGTTTGTGGCTTGTTTAATCATCAAGTTCCTGGCAACAGAAGTTGTGAAGATTTTGAGATGTGCTGGACCCTGTGAACTTCAGTGTGTACCAAGAACTGCCTGGAGGACTTGACAAGAACCTGGGAGCTGTCCACCTCTGAATCCAGATGATTGTTCAGTGGATTCAGGTAAGAGCTGGGACCATGGGAGGGGATCCAGGCAATCTGAGAGACCACCCTGAGTCAAGATGAAGAAAAGGCATCTCCTTGGATATTGAATGAGTTGATGAAATTGAAGTTTACTAGACACCAAGGGGTGGAGGGTTTGTGTAATTTTCTGATGATTGTATTTAGTGATTAATGATACTTAGTAATTGTGAATGTGGATAAGTGACTGATTAAGTTAACTTATGATTGCCCCATGAGTGGAAGACTGACTTATATTGTGAAATGATTGAATGATTAAGTAAGGAGGGTTTTCCCCTTAGGGAAACCAGATGATTATTCTTTTGTTCTTTGTTCTAAATCATGTGGCCACTTTGGTGAAAACTATGTTAAGCTGTGGTGAACACAATATTGTGATTTTCTGTGATAAGATGTGATATTGGGAATCTTATATTGTAATTTGTTGTGGATGTTTGCCTTGATTTGTAATGGAATAAATGGAATGTTCACTATACTGTGTAATCAGAACCTCAAAAGCTGTTCACAGTAGCATTCTTTTGGGAAGCTGCTTGTGCTTTGTGTTACAAAGGTCCTCTAAGATCCCTTCAAGCACAAAATCTAATGATATGGTAATGATCATCTTAGTTGTCTTTTCAAAATCTCCATTAACATCGTTGCTCAATATGATATAACTTGCCCCTTTATCCTTAGTTGTATTGTCCACTAAAACAACAACAACAACAACAAACCCATAAACTTTTATTTTTGTTGTTTGGTCACTTCCCCAAAAAACACCCAAACAACAAAACCTAGCCTTGAAGTACATTTTCTGGGGGCGGGGGGGAAACAATTTCCTCAAAGACTCATCTCAAATTCAACTTTTGGTAAGAAGCCTTCCTTGGTCCTCTTCCTCCACTGTTAATCTGTTCCCAGCAATGGATAGAAGCAGATCAGAGGATAAAAAGGTTACTTAAAGAGCCTCTGCATGGTTCCTAGGAAATTATTCATGCTGCCTTCAAGAATATACACCCACTTAGTGCTCAGGCCTCAACCTAACTAGCTCTGGCACCAATAATTCCTGGAAAACTGCAAGTCAGGGCTTCAGGAAAGACATACCATATTAGGAGGGAGCAATATAAAAAAAAAAAAAAAACCAAAAACAAGAAATGGAAAACAAATAAACCAACAAAAACCTTCCCAAAGGAGGTAAACCCAAGGAACAAATAAATTTACTTTTATTAGACTGGGGTGGAATAGGGGAAAACTGATTTTGCTTATATTTTAGTGATTCAGATTCTGAATCCAAGAAGGGGAGAAAAACTATTAACTCCAGATTAGCAATCATTTAAAAAAAGCTTATCAGCAAATATCTGATCTCAGACTTGGGTTGTAGCAAGTAAAAGACAGAGTTATCACTCTCCTTTACTACAATCACCATAAGCAGTAGGTAGTCATCAGTCATTATATTTTTGACACTATAGACTAAATTCTATAATTTTCTTTATAATTTTATGTAGCTAAAGTCAAACTTTTATGCTTAAAGGATGATGAGGTGAATAAATAATCATTTATCTCCTTTCTCATATGAATTTTACAACTTTGCTTTAATTTCTCTTCTCTAACTTAGGGGCTTCTAAAATATAATTGTTATAGAAAACTTTTTTTAATGGTAAAAATAATGAACCCCACAAAGTTACCACAAGTGAATTCAGAATAGAAAAAAAGAGCATTTAGATTCATGTCACACCTTTCCTACTAAAAAGTTTTTATCATTCTTCCCCCAATATTTTAAGCAATGGCTGTGTCATGTTATAAGGGTATATGACCTCCTATGGTAACTATTTGTAAGGCAATGTTCCATAGTTAATCATTTACTGAACCCAAAGTCACAAAGAACTAGTTTGTAATTCTATACTTGAAACTCACTAATCATGTAATTAAGGTGAAATCAATTAACTGTTAAAATATTATAAAAATGCCACTTATTACTTTGAAAAGTACAATGTTCATTTGAAAGGAAAAGTAAAATCTGGTACATTGGTGGTGAGGATGGAAGATGTTTCATTGTGATATAGTCTTAATATGTTTTCATAAACCCTATTTCACTTGTTGGAAGTCTGATTAAAAGTTTATATCATTCAGTCAGAATATTTTAATTCCACCTAGAATCACTGCCTCTTTAAGGCAGCCATAGATGTCACTATTCATATTGCATTGTACATAAAAGGTGCATTCATTCAGTAGTTTTCTTAATGCATAAGAGATAGTAAAATAGTTCTCTTAACCTTGAGATTCTTGGACAAATCACTAGACAATATTTGGACAACATATTGAATGTTGTCTTACCTACTGGTCAAACATTTTTTTGTTTGTTCAGAATCAGCCTTTAATTATGAGTAGTATAAGACACAGCATCTGTGTAGCTTAGACAATATTTCAACCTTGTGTCTCAGATCTCTTAATATCTATTGGGTCCTTGAATTAATTGGGGAAAAATGTTATGCAGAATAAAAGTCAGATATTTCTAGTATTTAAAGTGTCCTTTTGCCATCATAGTGGTGGAATACGCAGTAAACTGCTGGGACTCTCACATATTTACCTCCAAACAGCCATAAAATAGAGTCCCAAAACAAATCCTGGAATAGCAGAACCAGCAAAAAATGGTGCAAAACAACCTTTTATCCCAAGAAACTTGGAGGATTAGCAAGAAAGGTCCATCTCACTCAGGTGAAAGGAGAACATAATTCAGAACAAAAAGTGTCCCAGCAAGCCAGAAACATGCTCCATTTCAGCAAATTAGTGGGAGATCCTGAACCCCAGTGTGGTAGAGCAGCAAATGCCAAAACCAAGACCCCCATGTGCCTTAGAATGATAGACTCCCATTCCAAGAAATACCATGAGCTTCAGCATAGCCCTGGGGAAACAGGCAGCTTCCAGCAGTGAGACCTCCACATGCTTCAGCACAGCCCAGACCAAACAGGTAGATGCCAACCATATGAGTGCCTAAGCAAATGCGCAGCCACTAGCCAGCACTGGCCCCAGTTCTTAAGCATAGCCCCAGGTTAAAAGGCAGCCTCCAAACACCTGACCACACCTGTTTCGGTATAGCCACTGGGAAATGCAGAACGTTAGAGGAAGATTTTGAATGCAGGTGTTCCCTATGTTGCAGAGAAGAATTGCTGTTGTTTAGTAAACTACAACAACAAACATCCTAATTTTCTGGATCTATCCTTTTTCGGCCCTGGATTTGGCCCTTTCTTTTTTCTTGGTATCCTTAGTCTTCTCTGGAAACCCAAATATCAAGAATTTATTATTCTGTGACTTCCAGGTTTCTATCTACTTAGGACCTAGTTGCCTGCCATATCTGAGATAAAAAAGCAGACACGAATGAGATCTATGGTAATTTTAACCTCTATCTTGTTTAATGTTGTAGTTATAACAGTATAGAGTCACTTGGGTTAAGTGTTCCTAATGCCCATAAAACATATAGACAAGGCCAGATTGTGTTTTTCTGCTTCTAACTCTGTGTTAGGCTGATAAGGCTCACAGCTTTCTGATTGGATGAAACACTTGACCAGCTGCAGTTGTCTGAGCCAGTCCTCTCTTCTGCTGCTATAGATATTTAATGTTAAATTCTCCCACCAGTTTGCAGTCCCAATAATGAAATGCCCCCTACCTGATCCCCACTTAAGCCTACTATTGATGAGACCCCAAAACTTCTCTGTCACATCTGGGTCTGATTAGGAGTGTCCCCTTCTATATCTGGCACTATTTACTCATTCTTAACTGAGTCTATTCTCAGGGTATTCAATTTTGCTACCTTGTCCCCATCTTTGACCATGGTCCCTCCTCAATACATTTCCCTCACCCTCATACTGGATGAGTTTCTAGCATCCTTGAGAACAAAACTTTGTTTATATTGCCATTTAATGTATGTGTACTTATGTCTTTGTTTGCTTGCTAGGAATGTCACATAATGATAAAGCCCTTAATCTGAGCAACTTCTAAGTACCAGTTTTCCAGAAATTCCTTATGTTTTTGCTTTAAACCTAGATGTAAGTCCAAATGAAGTAAGACTCCATCCCTTCCTATACTATGCCTAGTCCTCTTTTGCATGAGGATATAAATGTAGAATGGATCACAGGCATGCCACACCAAACTGAGGGAGTGGTAGAAAACTAACATACCTTGGATGCCAGTTCTGAAGGATCTCCTCTTGCTGGAGTATCAGTCACCTTTTTCTTCTTCCTGTGGTTCAAAGATCATTTTGCCCAAGGGAAACTTTCACTATCAACACACATACTCCTCTACTGTTGATAATTTACATACATGTCCTGCCTCAAAGGTCCAAGTATATCCTTGTTTCTGCAATGGCTAGGCTCCAAAAACATTCTTCTTGACATGACACCCCCTTCCCTTGTCTCTTTCCTGATGTGTTTCAAGTTAAGTGCCTTCCCTTGTGTAAACTAAAACACTGTCAAATGAAAGCAGTTTTTTTTGTTGTTTTTAGCTTCATTTATCAATTTGTTTCTTTTTGTAGAAATCTCTAAGTCATCAATAAACAAACAAATCAATACATCAACTGTAATGGCCCAAGAGAGGGACCTTTGGTATGAAGAAAAATTTACTAACTTTTAAAGGAAACCAGAAATAGAAGAAGCTGTTTCTCTAGGCAGTGATTTTGTATCACTTGAGATTTTCAAGTAGAGGTTCTGTGACCATCTGTACCTTTCAGCTCTCTGATTTTGTGATTCTAGATGTAATATCATTTAGTCAATCAGGTATGTTTACTAACTATTCTTTGTGTCCAAATTTGATATAAGTTATTGTGGCTCATATAAAACAATATAATATCTAATGTTTGCCTCAAAATACCTTGAAATCTAAGAGGTCTTGGAAGTGTAAGAAAAAAAAAAGCATAAACATTTCCTTCCCTTTAGTGATTTTTTTGGTTTTATTTTTTATAGCTTCAGACTGGCCACATTATTAATAGGGTAACATCAGAACTCAGATTCTATGATTATACTGAGGAGCTCGCTACATACAAATCAATGTATCCCCAGCATGCCTAGGGCTAAAACGTCATACAATGGACTTTTCTGTTATATTTACAAATTCCCGGTGTGATTATTATGAGTAATCTATATCTATATCTACTTGTTCAGAAAGAAGAGCATTCCATAAATGTATTTAATTCAAAGTGGTCACAGACAGCATTGCATTTTTGCTTGCTAAATGACAATATATCTTAAAAAATGGGAGTATTTCTTATTTTCTGCATCTTCCAGGGTCCTTGAAAGCTATAGGAAAATCCAGTTAAGTTCATAGGCACTATGGAAAACTCTTACTTCTGTTTTAGTAAACCTATTTTTTAAATTGAGTATTATCTCCTAATTTCTGATTTTCATGTATGGAATTTGGGCTGTAAAGCCTACTTCAATTGGTGACTGCATTCTCAATGTGGCATATCTTTCCCCTACCTCATCCCTAAACTCTAATATATTAGATGGATAAGTCAATAAAAAATGATTGCTGAAAAATAAATTTTTCTCCCTGGCCACTTAACAAACTTTTCAGATGCTTATTTCAAAAGCCTTCACACATTCATCATCAATGTCTAAAATAAGTGTAATAGATGGACAATAATGGTCAGAGACAGCAACTCAAAAAATATTATTACCCTATTGTTCCCTAAACCTGCAGTGCCTTTGGAAAATAAACAATCAAAATCTCGACAAGAAAAGAGATTACATGTTAGATCCAAGCTTGAGCTCCCCCTGACAGCCAAGTTATAAAATGGTATCACATCTCTCTAGCTCCCAGTAGGCAGAATCTAAGTAAACTTGACAAAGTACCTGAAGGATGGTATGTTGATCTTTTAGTCAGACAGTGTACACTGGAGATCAAAATCACCTAGGGCTCTCTTCAACATGCTTATTATAGGACATATCAATGCTGATGCTGATGAGAGAAGAGGGAAGTAGAGAATTGAGGCATGGATCAGAATCCACTTACTATGATGGCTGAACCCACCTATGACCCTGATACTGATAGTGATCCCCTGGTTTTAACCCTAACTCACCTAATGAAATATCTCCTGAGCCCTGCAAATAAGCCTGCATTCTTAGAGATCCACTATGGATTCTAGCTAGCCTGACTTTATCACCATTTCGTGTGAATACATCCACATATAATTCTGGCTAAATCTATCCAATCAAAGGCTAAGATATTTATATGACCCCTTAACTAGGAACATAAATTATTGTCAATCCAATTATATCCCATGACTATTAAGCATACAGTGGGGATAAGGATGATGGAGGTGGGCTGGATCAGCAAGTTCTTTTGTTATTTCCATGTTATGCATTACTTTATAAAATCTTTCTGAGTAACAACTTGCTGACATCCTATTTCATAAGTCAGCAGAGTGAGCCTCCTACCAAGAGAAGTAAAGGGTGACTGAAAAGAGACCAAAGGCAAAAGTCGAATTATATAATGTTGTTATTCAGTTTTTCAGTCATATATGACTCTTTGTTAGCCCATTTGGGGTTTTCTTGGCAGAGGTACCTGAGTGGTTCACCATTTCCTTCTCCAACTCATTTAAGATGAGAAACTGAGGCAAATAGGGTTAAGCAACTTGCACAGGTCATACAGCAAATAAATGTCTGAAGCTGGATTTGAACTCATGAAGATGAGTGTATTAGCAAGCACCCTTGCACTCCCAGGAGGGCTGCTGGCACAGGTTCTTTGATCTGCTTTTCTAAAGGAAAGAAACTTAAAAGGGGTTAACAACCTTATTTTAATCAAACATATATATCATTCACTTATATCAGGGGGAAAAGTCAGCTCCCCGAATTTCAGAAAATACAAACAGAAATTACAAGCAGACAAAAAGTACAGATAGAGAAGATTCAACAGACCAACAGACAGGGCTTCTACTTGTCTGACCATTACAGACACACATAGTTACCAGAGAGAGAAGCACCAACATCTGTGTTTTCAAAGCTTGGTGGCTCAATAACTACCCAGAGGCTCATCTGGTCAATCACATAACCCTTCCCATAAGTGAGCCTCAAAGCAAAACCTCATCTCAAGGGTACCCTTCTTCAGGGTCAAAGGACATCAGAAGCTTTGTGACTCACTGCCTGATTACAAAGTAACAAAAGGTGTGGGACTTCCTGAAAAAAACAAACCTCCTCTAAGCAAGTTTCTCTTGGTGGTCT
The DNA here is from genome assembly GCA_028646515.1 of Pseudochirops corinnae. Classification (NCBI taxonomy): domain Eukaryota; kingdom Metazoa; phylum Chordata; class Mammalia; order Diprotodontia; family Pseudocheiridae; genus Pseudochirops; species Pseudochirops corinnae. Next base: position 181,846,792 of record CM053588.1, on the reverse strand, counting down.
CCAAGTGAGGCCCATTAAGGGGCTGGGAAGATCTTCAAATTCCCTAGGCCTAGTAAGGGCAGGGAAGATCTTCAAATTCCCTTACCATTATAAGCAGTGTATATAGTTTTCAACTAATAGGTTCAGAATTAGAAGGCATCACAATTCTGGAGACTCAGTGCCTAATTATCTCAGTACCAAAAGGTATGAAAGCCTTCTTGAAAGCAAGTCTTCCCCTAAGTAAACTCCTCCTTAGGCAAGTTCTTCCCCCAGTGGGTTCTGTGTGATTCAGCATGTATCACAGCTGTGATTGAAATACCTTTGTACCTTTAGACCTGGTAAAGGCTCCTGTTCCAAGGAAAACGGGGTCACATGTGGCCACACAGGCCTATTAATGAACAGGGAAGATCTTCCTATTCCATTACCATTACAATGAGTCAGTTGTGTATAAATATTCATGACACCATTTGGGGAATTATAACCCCAGTGTAAAACCAAGTACCCACAATTTTCCAGAGGACTGCTGCTGTGAACAGCTCTAAGGTTCTGATCACATAATACAGTGAACTCTTCATGTATTCAGAAGTAAATTAAAGCAAAAAATTCACAGAAACCAAAGTAGAGCATTTACAATGTTATAACATAACAATTTATCAATAAAGTGTCCACATAGTTTTCACCAAAGTGGTCACATAGTTTTAAAGTGCAAAAGACATTATTTAAAAGATCCTTAACTCAATCATTCTTAAGGAGCTAACCTCCTTAAGAGACACAAAGTACAAAGGTTAAAGTTCTCCACCCCTAGGTCACAGTAAATCACGATCTTCTCAGTCAGCATTAAGTACCCAAGAAGAGCTTTTCATCTTGGCTTGAGGCTGGCCCTCAGATTACATGGTTCCTTGTCCATGGTACCAAATCCTACCTGAATCCACCTAACTTTCAGCTAGATTCAAAAGTAGGCAACTCTCAGCTCCTTTTCCAGCTTCTCATCCAAGTTCCTGTCCATGCTGAAGTTCACAGTGTCCAATCCACCTCAAGTCCTTTACAGTTTCTGTTTCCTGGAAGACAAAGCTTAACAGAGCCAAACCAACTTTCACACACATTGCTGGCACCATCATCAATTCACTATTTGCCTGTGAAATCAACACTGACCTAACAACAAGGTCTCAGAACTCAATACATATCATCAGTATGGTCCCAGGACCTCTCAAACCCTCCTTCGGGACTTCTCTAAACAGGCAACAAGAAAATCCTTTTCAGGCCTTCCAGTAAAGTTTCATGGCTTCTGTACAAAGTATCACAAACAAAAATCAGCAGAAACAGAACAGACAAATAGAGTGCCTAACCACCACAAAGTTCCCCTTCTCAATTCTGCTCTTTCCCAGCTTGGGCTTCTCTTTATATTGTTATGCAAAGAATAAGAGTGAGGCGAGACCTGGGTTCAAGATAAATTTAGGTGTGGATTTATTAATTAAGCACATGACTATCACCGAGTATTCACTCTTAGGTTGGCAGTCCTCGTGGGTACAGGCTTGATTATATAGGCTAAAACCACAAAAATCACAATCAGGGAGGGGAGCTCGCAGAAGCTGTGATATACAGAAGCAAAGAACAGCCATTGGTTAGATCCATAACTCAGAGCTAATTTGGGAATATGGTGCAAGGGTACAAGGGTACAACCTTCCTGTGACATGGGGGTACCTCCTAGAATAGGGTGGAGGGTACACAGTGGAGGGTCATGGGGAAAGGGGGCTGGAATTCCCCAGAACAGGCTAGGGTCATGGTCTGGGTGAAGAGAGTGGGGGTCCTGCTGGGACAGGACAGGGTGGTCCCTAGATAAGATCCTTGCACCATAATGAACCTTATACACCATAATGATTCAAAGAGAAA
>CM053588.1:181819703-181844423 GCA_028646515.1 Pseudochirops corinnae | reverse complement strand
TCCTCCTCCCTCTCTCTCCCATGATCTTTCTTTTCCCCAAAGAAGGAATCTAGGGTTTGGGAGTTGTTCTTACTTGGCTTCTTATGTTTATTCTTACTCATGGTTGTTCAGACCGTCAGTTTTTTTTTTTTAATTAAAATCTCTGTGGGGCTCTGCTTCCAGAAAGGAAAGCTCTGTCCCAAATTGCTGGGGTCCTCCCAGCTGCCGTAGACTTCCGGCTGACTGGATAATGAAGACTCCAAGACCGAGGCCCAAGAAGACAATCCAGATCCAGGCTGCTCAACGCGAGAGCCCTGGCCTGAAAACAATTGCTCAGTCTCCCTGCTGTCTGCAGGCCGCGGGTGGGAAGCTACAACGGGCGGAGTCGGGTGCAAAACCTTTGCCTTTCGCTTTTCTGCTCTGGAGACCTTTTGCCCGGATGCTTATTTCCCTCTTTCACAATCTCCACTTGGGCAGCTGGTGCTAATCCACTCACCTGAGAGCTTTCTCTGCACCTCCCGCCCGGCTGCCCCCGGGGCACAGCCACGGCTTCAGCCCAGGCTAGTTTCGGTTTGCAGTGCTGATATGGTTCCTCGTAGCTGAGCTGACTTTAGTGGGAAGTAACCTTGTGTGTGTTTTGGAGTTGTAGGTTTCGTTTAGAGTCCTATTTTATGGGTATTTTGGGGTGGCTATGTGAGAGCTGCGATGTGTTGCTGCTGCTATGCCGCCATCTTGGCTCCGCCCCGAAGCAAATAACTTTTACAGAGGGACAGGTGAAAGGAGAGATAGAGTAGAATAAACAGGGTGATATAGGATCGAGAGAAATACAGTCAGCAAAAGTGAGAAAAAAAATTTGAAACAAGTTTCTTTGTTAAAGGTCTCATTTCTCAAACATATAGAGAACTGAATCAAATTTATAAAAATAAATTACTCAATTTATAAGTGATCAAAGGATAGGATCAGTTTTCAAATGAAGTAATCAAAACTATAACCATATGGAAAAGTATTCTTAGTCTCTATTGACTGGAGAAATGAATGCAAATTAAAACAATTCTGATATACTAATTCATATCTATTGTTGACTAATAGGCCAGAAAAGGTAAATGAGAAATTTAGGAGGGGAAGTGGGAAAAAAAAAAAGACATTAATGCACTGTTTGTATAGTTGTCAACTGATTCAAACATTTTGTAGAGCAATTTGGAACTATTCCCACAGGATTATAAAACCATTCATACCCTTTAACCTAACAATATCACTACTGAGTCTGTATCCCCAAAGGGATTAAAAAAAAAAAAGACAGGGACCTATAAGTACAAACATATTTATGGCAGCTCTTTTCTAGAAGCAGAGAATTAGAAATTGATGAAATGCTCAACAGGTGGAGAATGGCTGAACAGGTTGTGGCATGTGATTATGATGGAATATTGCTGTACTATAAGAAAAGATGAGCAAGATGCCTTCAGAAAAACCTAGAAAGACTTGCATAGGCTGATGCAAGTATACAAAGTAACAGTAATATTGTGAGATGATCAGCTATGAAAGACTTAGACATTCTCAGCAATACAACAATACAAGACAACCTGAAGGGCTTGTGATAAAAAATACTCTCCTTCCCTTGAGAAAGAACTGATGGTTTCTGAATACAGATTGAAGCATACTATTTTTTAAACTTTCTTTATCTTTCTTAAGTTTTTTTTCTGTCTTTTCTCACAAATTGACTATTATGGGTATGTTTTGCACAAGTACAAATATATAACCTATATCACATTGTTTGTCTTCTCAATAAGGAGGAATGGGAAGGAAGGGAGAGAATTTGGAACTAAAAATTTTACAAATAAACATTAATATTTTTACATCTAAGTGGGGAAAAATAAAATACAAAATTAAAAAGTGAAAAGGGTGAATCTATCACTAATGAAGAATAAATTATTGCAGTTATCATGAGCTATTTCCCCCAATATATGTCAGTAGATCTGATAAACTAAGTGGAATGAATGTTTACAAAAAAAATAAGTTGCCCAGATTAATAGAAGAGAAAGTGGAATCCCTAAATAATCCTACTTTAAAAAAGTAAATTGAACAAGCCATCAATGAGCTCCTTAAGAAAAAATCTCCAGGACCAAATGGATCCACAAGTAAATTCTACCAAACATTTAAAAAACAATTAAATCCAATACTAAATACATTATTTGAAAATAATAAGAAGTCCTCTCAAATTCCTCTTATGGTATAAATTTTATGCTGATACCTAAACCAAGAAGAGCAAAAAAAGAAAAAGAAAACTATAGGCCAATTTCTCTAATGAATATTAATGCAAAAATGTGCAATACAACACTAGAAAAGTGATTACAGTAATATAGCACAAATGTTTTCCTCTATGATATGACATCATTGTTTTGTGCAAACAAAAGCAATGAAGTCAAAATTTGAAAAAAAATTCAGAAAACTGAAAAATAAATTTTATAGCAAGGTTCTCTGATAAAGACCTTTTCTCTCAAATATATAAGAGAACTGATTCAAATTTATAAGAGTAAAAAGAGTTGAAGTACATGAATAGGCAGTCTTCAGATGAAGAATGTAAAGCTATCTATAGTTATATGAGAGAAAAAAAATTCTAAATTGTTATTGATTAGAGAATTGCAAGTTAAAACAATTCAAAGGACTACTTCATACCTGTCAGATTGGCTAATATGACACAAAAAGGAAAATGACAAGGGCATATGGGAAAATTGGGATGCTAATATAATGCTGGTGAAGTTGTGAACTGATCCAGCCATTCTGGAGAGAAATTTGGAATCATGGCCAAAGGGCTATAAAATTGTGCATACTCTGACTCAGCAATATCATCGCTAGGTCTGTATGAGAGAAAGGGAGAGTGAGAGAGAGAGAGAGTTATTTGTACAAAATATTTATAGCATCACTTTTTGTGGTAGCAAAGAATTGAAAATTGGGTGGTTGACCATCAATTGGAGAATGGCTGAGCAAGATATAACATGTGATTATTATGGTATACTATTTTGTTTTAAGAAATGATGAGTAGGATGCTTTTAGGAAAAAAAAAACATAAACTGATGCAAAGTGAAATGAGCAGAGCCAAGAGAACATTTTACACAGTAAGAGAAATAGTGTATAGTGATCAACTGTGAATGACTTACAAACATCCAAGACAGTTCTGGAGGACCTTTGATGAAAACTGCTGTTTATCTCCAGAGAAAGAACTGATGGAATCTGAATGCAGATTAAAGCATACTGTTTTGTTTTATTTTGTTTTTCTTTGATTTTTGTATAGATATTATTTCTCAACATAACTAATTTGGATTTTTTTTGTATAATTGCATATGTATAACTGTTATCTAATTACTTCCCTTTTCAATGAATAGGATGGGGAGTGAGTGTGGGAGGGAATTTGGAACCCAAAACTGTAAAAAAGAAAGGTTAAAAATTGTTTTTACATATAATTGGATAGGAAAAAAAAAATATCTGTGGTGCTGTCTAGTCCAACATACTCTTTTACAGTTGAAGAATCTGAGATATTCACACAACACTTTAGCATAAGAATGAGAGCTTAAAAAAAGAGGGTTCCTGACTTTTAGTCTAATGTTATTTTTCTAGCCGCTTCATATCTTCCTGCCCAAAAACAAACAGAAAAAAAGGAAAGAAAACAAAACAAAACAAAAATAAACAAACTATAGTGTCAATTTTGTTAAAGAAAGAAGGAAAAGACTTTTTGGAGACATAGCTAGATGCTTCAAGTTATTACCTTGTATTATGTTTCTATAGTTAAAGTGTAAGTTCTTTGAAGGCAGGGGCCATAACTTACTATGGCACCTAGCACATTCCCTTGTACATAACAATAAAATATTTCATAATTGAAAGTTTGCTATCTGATAATCAATCAAGAAACAAAGAGCAGAAAGTAAATTTTAATTCTTCAATCAGTTACTAGTCAATTATGCCTGGAGAACATCGTTCACAGCTGTTTCTTTTTCTCTAGTTATGCTGCTACCACAAGTTCATTATCTCTTTCCTAAACTATTACAACTGCCTCTTAATTGCTCTTCCTTCTGCCAGTCTTTTTTCCTCTCTACTCTACACTATATCCAATTGAAATTCCTGAATCACAGTTCTAACTATATCATCCTTTCATCAAAAATCTCCTGTGATGTCTTATTATCCCTAGAATAAAATGCAAACTCATGCTTTTGATATGTAAAGCCTTTCAGAATCAGAGTCCTGCCTCCCTTTCCAGGCTTGTTGCCCCTAATTCACCTTCATATACTCTAAATTACTTCCCACTGAACTTCTAAAAGAGCCTTTCCTGTTGTCACTCTCCTCTATCCTCAGCTAGAACATTTTACTCTTAGTTTGCCTTCTTTTCCCCTCATTTTCATATTTTGAATGTACTTATTTATTTACAGATTTTTCTCTCACTTTGGAATGTAAAAAAAAAAAACAAACTTTACTACAAGGATTGTGTTTGCTGGAATCTGGAGTTCCATAATCAAATGTTATGAATATGTATTTTCTTTCTATCTAAATATGCAATTATTATTATTATTATTGACTACACCCAACTGGAACTTGAGATACACAGGCACTGTGGTTGGGAGATCCATCCTGCCCTACCGAGAAGTGACATAGGAGAGAATAGACTGGGGGAGGGGGGACACAATGGGATGGCTGTTTTGGGGCGGTGGGTGGGGGAAAGAGGGGGAGAAAATATGTAACTCAAAATCTTGTGTAAATGAATGATGCAAACTATAATAAAATTAAAAAAAAAAAGGATTGTGTTTGCCTTTACTTTTACCCCCACTAAAACAACTAGCATACAACTAATGTTTGTTGATTAATTGATGACCAGGTCTACTTGTTCCCTATTTATGGTATTCTCTCTTCACGCTCTACATATTAGTTCACCATACCCAGAATGCACTTTCCTAACCTCTAGTCAGAGAATACTTCATTCCCTTCACAGGTCAGTTCAAGTGCTACCTGTTATAGAGGACTAACATGATTGTCCTTTTGTTGCTAGTGCCCTCCTAACTCCAACAAATTACTTGGTACATTACTTATCTTTGTAAATGTTGCTCTCCACTGCCCGCTATCAAAATGTAAAGTCATAAAGAGTTGAAAGTGTTTTTATTTTCATTATCTACATTGTCTAGAATAGCATCAAATAAGCTATTAATAAATGCTTATTGACTAATAGAGTGAATGATGTTATGACAGGTCCATAAATTTACTCAGTGGTCAACGAGATTGAAAATAAAATTTAAACCAGTACTGGGACAGAGTCCAAAAGTTTTAGGAAACTGGTAAAACAGATATAATTAGTAGTCCAGTCAACATTGTTTCTTAGCCCTAGACAGTCACAGAAACTCCAGTTGATTGTCTTTGGTCAGCCATGTTGTATGTAAATAAGACTGATCAAAGTAACTGTAATATTAAAAGGATAGTGAAGTATAGAGATCTATGATCATGATTCTATAACTATAAGTCATGACAGAGTAGTGAGAAATGCATACCCTTCTGCACAGCAATACTGTTATTCAGTCCTTCAGTCATATTCTACTCTTCATGACTCTGTGGACAATAATATACCAATACTGTCCATAGGATTTTCTTGGCAAAGATACTGGAATGGTTTGCCGTTTCCTTCTCCAGTGGATTAAGGCTAACAGAGGTTAAGTGACCTGTCCAGGGTAGCAGAACTAGTGAATGTCTAAGGCTGGATTTGACCTCAAGTATTTCTGTCTCCAGGTCCAGAGCTCTATTCACTGTGATATACAGATGTCTCTGTATATTAAGTTATATTAAGTTAAGCTTATTTAAATGTGGAGGGAAGAGAAACTGTATTAGAACTCAGAAGAACTGGTTTAGAATCCTGGCTCTGCTATTTAATCCTTTACCTGGGGCAAGTTATTTAACTCCAGGTTTCCTCAAATTAAAAATCAGGAAATGGAACAACAGGATCTTTATTATCCATTTCAGTTCAAATTCTAAGTTTTCTCATTTCCAAAAAATCAGAATTTTAATACTTGAATGTCACAAAGTTGCTAAGAGAAAAGTGTTTTGAAAGTTTTAAGGATTGTCAAGGTAAGCTATAAAGAATGAAGAATGGAAGCAGAATATATAGGTTTGAATCTAACCTCTGGTCCTTACTACTTTAGTGGCCTGGGGCAAGTCACTTAACCTCCCTGGGCTTCAAGCCCCTTGTCTGTAAAATGGTGACAAATGATGCATGACTTCCCTTTAAACTCTAGATCTATGAACCTATGATTAATATTAAATCATACCCATAAGACACTTACTTCATTTTTTAAATGTTTTTCATTATATTCTGTCTTCCAGAACAATACCTAAGAGAGTTATAATAATTGTTTGTTCTATTCCTTAGCTCATTTCTTGGTTGTGATGATCTTGTGAGGAAAAGTATTATTATAACGCTTTTCAAAATAAGTAAAATGAAATACTTAGGAATCAAATGATGATTGTGGTCCTTATTCAGGGGATCACCATTGCCACCTACTCTATGAATAAGATTCTTCACTACAACAACTGCTCTTTGTGGTTTAGCATGGAAATAATTAGTGATATGGAATCCATTGCCCGCTGACCATCATGTCAAACCCCTGTAATTGAATTGAGGTGTGTTAGGTATCCCTCTCACCCCCCTCCCCCACCAAACCAAGTCTAAGTTTGCCTCCCTACAACCTATAACAATTGTTCCAAGTTCTGTCATATAGGATAAGGTTTAGAAAAAGAATGCAAAATAAATATGGTAGTTAAGAACAAGAGAGGGTGAGAAAGCTTGAGGGATACAGAGTATGAGAGAATTCTTTTTGTTGTTGTTGTTTTTGTGAAAGACTGTATTTCAGTTGAGTCTCTTAAAAGTGAATGCATGAGATGAAAACTCTGAAGGAATGCCTTCCTAGGATAGTTGATGTCCATTGTGAAGGTATGAAGACAGAGGTTGTAGTGTCATGTGCAAGGAATAGAGAGGCCAAATATATACAGCTCCCTTAAAGTTGAGTTTTTGTTTCTGTGCAGGAAAAATAACGACTGAGATTCTTTCCTTCCAATTCAAACTCTAATTAAGCCTTGAGCGTGTCCACATAAGATAAAATATGAATATTTTATTGGCCTGTTTCTAGTGGTATATCAGGCTCATATATACCTGTCAGTGATCCTGAATCATGGAAAGTCAGAATGTGTACAATCCTATAAACTAACATTTATGTGTGTGACATGTGTGGATATATTTACATGCACACGTATACCTTCATATGTGTATATATGTACACACACATGGACACATACACACTACTTCCCAGATCTTGTCTAATTAGACTCTATCTATGATCCCTAATGATTATAGGGTTCAAATTCATTTATAGTTGAACATAAGGTATTTTTGTTCTTATTTAGTCCCTTATGATTGTTCATTCGTGTTTATTTGTTTTTTATGTTTTTCTTAAATCCAGTGTTTGCACTTCAAATTTTCTATATGGCTCTGATATTTACATCAGAAATACATGGAAGGGCTTTATTTCATTAAAGAACCCTTTTTTTCTCCTGGAAGACTATATTCTGTTTTCTGGGTAGATTATTCTTGATTTTAAGCCTTTGCCTTCTGAAATAACATATTCCAAGCTCTCTTCTTTATATTTTGGGCTACTAAATCTTGTGTGATCTTGATTGTGCCTTCTTGTTACTTGAATTTTTTTTTCTAACATTTGTAGTTATATTGTTTTGACTTGGTAATTCTAGATTTTTGTTATAATAGTCCTAGGAGTTTATATACACATATACAAACTCATATGCATATATATATGTATATACATATGTGTATATATGCATGTATATATATATTTATATTTATATTATATATGTGCACGTATATGTGTGTGAATATAACTATTCCTGGGTGCTTATTTCAGGAAGTAACCTGAAAATCTTTTCTATTTCCACTTTGCTCTCTGGTTCTAAGAGATCTGTGCAGTTTTCTCTTAGGAATTAAGGTAGGTAAGGTTTTATAGTTCTTGAGTCAAGCATTTAATTCTCTTTCCAATTCTTTCTTCCATAGCTCTAATTTCTTTTCCAATTTTTTTGTCTAGCACTCCCATTTCTTCAAAAAAAAAAATCACTCTTTTTTAAAAACTCTTAATTCATCTCTTCCTGGAGCTCTAATTGTATCCGTGTCCAAGCTTCATTTTTCTTTGAGACTTTGCTTGTAGGTATTTTGGAATCATTCTATTTTCCTATGTTTATGTCTCATAAATTTTTGTCAACAAAAATACCTTTTTATGGTGGAATTCTTTGTTTATTTTGATTTATGTGTTCATTTTTCTAATCTAATTCCTGATTTTAGATTTTAAGTTAGCAATAGGCTTTGCATATTTCTGGAAGCAAGGTCTGAATCTCTCTTGTTGATGCCTCTTTTTGTAATTCCAGGACCTTGGCAATAGATCAGGCTAAGGACCTGTAAGTTTCCAGTGCTCTCAAAGTGATCTTATCCAGGAGAGAGTCTGCTTCTCTCTGGTTTGCATTCTGCAAGTTCCTGACCTTGGTTTGGATCTGAGCAAGAGTAGACTGCTAATGGACTCAAGTCATTGTCAGTCAGATAGAAAGTTTTCCTGGTTCAGAGTGAAAGAATTACAGATGCCCCTTTAATCAGGAACTCCTACCCAAGTTATATCTTTACAGGCCTCAGACTGAACTTGACTCAGTAAATCATAACAATCTCTGCTTATTTCTGAGCAATAGTAATGCTGCTTTCATCTGAACTTGCTCTTCTCTTAGTACAGCACCCAGGCCTTATGGTAGCTCCTGACCAGCAAACACCACTCCTTCACACAAAAGTCCTCCTCAGTACACCCTCAATATGTCACCTGGATTTAGGTAATGGAAGACAGAAATGCCAGGTGACACTTGGTCCTGGCTTGGTGCCTCAGTATGTATCCAGAATCTCTTCATTCTCTTAGGCCCAGCATCTCCCTAGGTGCTGAAAGGCTTCACTTCTGGGAGTAATGCAGGTCAGACCATGTTCTCAGTGTCCACAGACTTCTCTATCTTTGTTTCTATACTTACCTGGAATGGAAAAGTGATTCCAAGTGACTTTATCTTGGATTTCTCCATCAGGAGTCATTCTGGTTCATCTTCTACATCTTCTAGGAGGTGTTTTTGCTGGGAGCACATTTTACTTCTTCGTGCTAGTCCTCCATTTTGCTTCCATCCCCATAAGACATTTTAAAGTTATGTTAAAGTAAATATCAAGAGATTAGCAATATAAATAAAATCATAAAAGATTATATGAAGTTTAAAGTTTGTTTATGGAATATGGAAGTAAAATAAGCAATAACAATCTGCTTTTGTAATAATAAGTATTGTGTTATTTTGTTGTTATTGAAATCACTTGATATAGTGATTTAAGGATCAAAAACACTTTAAACAAATTTACTAAATTTTATTATGTATATATGGGGTAATTGTATATGGATAAATCTCAGTATTTTCTTTAGTATAAACTAAAAATAAATTCCTTCTTTTTTCCCACCTAAAGCTTCCCTTTGTCACTGTCCAGGGACAGCCATTGCCCCAATTTGATAAAGCCCAGAGATGGCTCTGTTTCTTAACATGAGAGGTTCAACTAATGAAGACTATGAAGAATGTCCAGCATTAGAACACTTTCCACAGATAATATAAAGCATTAAGATAGTTTTATAGGAAATTCAGGGAAATTAAGGGTTTAGGGCAAGAACCACCGAAATAATTACCTCTCTCTTTCTCTCTGTTTCTCTCTCTCTCTGTCTCTCTCTCTGTCTCTCTCCTTTCCCCTCTTCTCCCTCTCCTTTTGGGCACCTTGTACTTGGTATTACAATGCAAAGTTTCTGATATAAACTTGATTTAACAATTTCTGTTGAGGTATGAAACATGGAGAACAGTGGCTAATGGAGAAGCCCCACAAAAAAATAATGAGCTACGAGCATCAGTCATTGTCAAGCTAATGCTGCATTCTAATGTTAGGAACACTAATCAACTTGGAAAAAATTCTGTTCCATCCTAATTTTTTTCCAACAGTTACAAAATTAGTCTCTTATAGAATATTAAAACTATCGCTCATTATATATGGAGAGTTGTACTTTATTTTGGGATAGAAGGTACTGAAATTAAAACACAGTGCCACACATAGAAGCAAGTGAATTTCCTTTAAATGAATATTATTAGTTTTTTTTATTTTTTTCTTTCTTCACTTCAGTTTCCTTCATTTTCCTTAGATTCTTTACTTTCCTTTCCCAACAAAATCCTTCCAGCAAAATCCATTTTGTAACTTATAATTTAAATCTTCTCTCTGCCCATGTTGTCAATCTTGTGTAGCTTTCAAGTTTTCTTGAAATCATTGTTTCTCTCTCTGTGTAAAGGGTGAAACTACATTTTTATATAATAAAACTAATTTATTTCTGTCCATGTGATTTCTTCATCTTTGTAGATAGTTCCTCTAAGTGCAAATTGCAACATATTTTGTCATTTCTATCTGTGTACATTTTGTTATTGATGATCAATAGACCCTTTTAAAAGGGGTTCTACCCAACAGGTTCTAGGACATCCTTGAAGAAGTATATAAATATATGGAAAATCAGGTCTGTCCATAAGGTAACTCTCATCCCATGGCTAGCCTATCTTCTTTTCTAGTCACATATCTTTTATCTCAAATGTTTAGGAGAACGTCTATATTTTATTGTTGAAGAAAGTGACCAAGAAACTATTAGTAACTAAGTCAAAATGGAGCCCATTCCATTGTTAGACTGTACTTAGTGTTACACAGAGATGAAATCTACTCCCCTTCTACCCATTAATACCAATTCTACCTCTGCTGCCAATTAAAAATAATTCTCATCCGCATTCCACAAAACAACCCATCAGACCTTTTATAATAATGGACGTGTGTTCTCTAAGGCATATCTTCTCCAAGGAAGTATTTAATTCAATCACAAATATTCCATTTGTAAGTTATGACTGTTTGGCCACTGAAGTCATACTGACGAAGCAGTCAGTTACTCTTCCTAGTGATAAACTTGTTCCTGTGTATTATAATATATGTGTTTCTTGTGTGAACTGTAGTATACTGTCTATTTTAAGACTCCATAGAGATAATACAGTTTGGGGCTCAGGCCACCTAATACTGTACCTTCAGCATTGTCTAGATTTCTTTTAGGTTCTCAACCCTCCTAATGCTGTGACCCTTTAAGAAGAGTTCCTCATGTTGTGGTGACTCCCAACCATGAAATTATTTTTGTTGCTACTTCATAACTATAATTTTGCTACTGTTATGAATAGTAATGTAAATATCTGATATGCAGCATGTATTTTCATTGTTACAAATTGAACTTAACCTACAGGTTGAGAACTGCTGTTTTAGAAGCATGTTATATCTACTACAAACATTCATGTACATATATACCCTTTTTCTATTTTGCTACAAACCTTTGAGTTGTCTCTTGACATCTAGCAGGGACTTTGAAAACATATTACAAAAGATATTAAAGGTACAACCAAATGGCCTTCTAACAATAAAGGGAGATTAAAGAGAATCATTCTACAAGTTATCTGAGACAGCATGCCATAAACATTAGTTTAAGAAATGATATATTAATTAAAAATAGAGTTATGAACTTCTTTTCTCCGGTGAGATCAGAGGGGAAGAAAAAGCATTCAGAAATTACCAATGAATTTAAGCAGTTCTTAGATATTAGTAGACTGTCATTGCTACTCTTCATGTTTACTTGTCCTTTGAAATACATTTACCCTATAGCATGTGAGCTATATTTGGGAAAGCATTCCTTTGACTTTAAAGAATTTGATTTTGCAAAAATGGCACCAAAAATTATTTTGGTAACACTTCAGGAAGCAAAAGTACATAATTGCTAAAGTTCTGGAACATAGCTCAAACTTCTTCTACCATCATCAGAATAAAACCAAAGGAACTAAAGGTTAATTGACAAAGTATTATTTTAAAAAATATAATGTGGTTAAAAGGAGTCTTAGGGAGTACTCTCTCCCCATAGAGTAAAATCTTGTGAAATTCTTTCTCTTTGATACTCTTTTCCCCGCCTATCTTCAAGGTGCCCACTTCATTCTTCATTCCATTCCATGTGGGACTCCTGTTTGTACTGTCCCTTCTAATCTATTTTTTTTTCTCCCTGTAAAAACATTGTCTTAGAAAAACAGATGAAAAATAGGATTCATACTGAAATGTAAATTATTTATAACTCAGTGTATTAATGTATTATCTCTATTGGTGTATTTTCGTTTTCTATAAGAGCAAAAAAGAAAAGTTGGGGTGGATTAAGCCAAAAGAAAGAAAGAAAGGAATGAATGAATGAATCATGAATTAATGATTGAATATCTTGTGGCAACTAGGTGTTGCAGTGAATAGAGCACTGGCCCTGGATTCAGAAGGACCTGAGTTCAAATCCAGCCTCAGACACTTAACACTTACTAGCAATGTGACCTTGGGCAAGTTGCTTAACCCCAATTGTCCTGCCTCCCCCCCTCTAACCCGCCCCCCCAAAAAAAATTTAAATAAATAAAAAATGTCTCTCATAGTTAAATTTCTATCAATGTGTTTGAACTATTGAAAATTTTATAGGGTCATACAGCTTTTTCTGGGTCAATGAAATAATACTGAGTAGGTAATAACCACTTACACTTCCTACTGGTAAAGCTGTTCTTATTTAGTTATGTCTCTGCTTTTTATTAGGGGGAATGGTATGGCAGGGAAAAGGACAGAAGGTAGAGAAGAGATATAGATTATAACTTAAAGGAGGAGGTCAAATAGGGACATACAGGAGTATTTTCAGCAGCCAGGAATGAGCCAGTAGATAGGAAAGACTGAAGATTAGAGATTAAAGGATAATTGTGAGAGTACTCAACTGGAGGAAAGAGAGGAAATCACATCATAGGCACAAATAAAAGAGTTGAGCTTTGTGAGGAGGAGGGTCATTTCTTCATGAGAGTCTAGAGTTAAGGAGGAGAAAACATGGAAGGAGAATGATGTCAATTCGTTCTGAGTTGTAGAACAAAGACAAAGAAGGAACTTATGCTTAGCAGACTCTGTCTTGTCATTAAAGTATAAAGTGAGGTCTTTTTTTTTTTTTTGATGAAACAGGTAGCTAGAGAACAAATTAAATAGGAAACAGATTTGCCATTGTTTCAATAAGAATGTATAGGATGACCTAAAAGTTTTAGCAAGATTTTAGCTATAGTAGCTTCAAGTTACACTAAGACATGTGGGAAACCCTGCATTTTAATACTAATCACTGCATTTATGCTCTAGCTTATAAGTCCCTGAAAAAGAATTGAAATAATACAAAATAACAAATTAATCTGAACAGAAAGATATGATTATACATTGATTGATATTTGTGATAAAGGGGGAAATACTAAGAAAATGAATAGGGCAGGAGAACCTGGACTATATCATTAGTTCAGAAAAGAAAAACAGGAACATCAGAAAATATTAAACATATGCTTGTTTTCTTGTGTCTTTCTTATCTAACATTTTTGAGCATGTTTTACACGCTTATGGAAATATACTTGATCACAATGAGCAGAAAGAGGGCAGATGCTCGTGACTTGTGGTTCCCTCACTCACCAGGAAACACTGCTCTTCTTTCACTATTGATTTGTAATGAAGTCAGATCAGAATTGTTATATCATATTCAATTCTTTACTTTTAACCACAGATGAAACTGGTATAACCAGATACTTTAAATGAATGTGATGTTATTTGGTTTTCAGTGACATTGACCTCTTTTCTATCCCACGAACAAGACACTCCATCTCTCAGCTCTGGATTTTGTTTTGTTTTCTCCCAGGATGTCCTTCCATGTGTGGAATACTCTCCTTCCTCATTTATCTGCCTTCTGGCTTCCTTCAAGTCCTAGTTAAAATTTCACCTTAAACAGAAAAACTTTCTCAGTCTTAATTCTAGTGCCTCTTAATTATTTCCTATTTGTATACATTGTACTTCTGTGTTTCTTTGTTGTCTATCACATTAGATTGTTAACTCTGAGGGCAGGGACTGTCTTTTGCATCTTTTTGTATACTTATAACTTAGCACAATGCCTGGAACATAATAGGACTTTAATAAATGTTTATTAACTAACTTTTTCACTGCAATTTCAGGATATCCTGTGTCAATCAATAAGTATTTACTGAACAATTGTTCAATGGCCAATAGGGTTCTCTGTCCTATGAAGAATAAAAAGGAATCAGAAGACACATTCTTGCTCTTGATTGTAGTAAAACATGATGAGCAAAATTTAAACAAGTTTATTGAGTACCTACCTTTGCAGAACATTAATTTGAACACTGGAATGGTTACAGTGACAAATAGGTTATTTTATTATTCTCATAAAACACCAGTCAATGCATATTTAGTGAATAGTGTGCTAGGCCTGGAGTTAATAAGTCCTGAGTTCAAATCAAGTCTCAGGTCCTTACTAGTTGTGTGACCCTGGGTCAAGTTACTTAACCTTTGCTTGCTTCAGTTTTCTCATCTATAAAATGGGGATAATAATAGCACCTACCTACCAGGGTTCTTGTGATGATCAAATGAGATAAGAATTGTAAACTACTTAACACAGTGCCTGACTCATAACAAAAACTGTATAAATGTCAGCTATTTGTAATTGTTATTATTATTAATTATTATTATTATTGGTATTATTATTAAGAGGAACATTTATTCTGAAGATGCATCATTTCAATTAAAAGTTCTAGGATTCTGACTGGATTGTGAATTACTTGGGATCCAGTTTTTTTTTGGTCGTGAGATGGAATTTATTAATTAAGTTCCAGAACAGGTTATAAAAGGAATAGGCAGTACATTCAGAACAAAAAGTCAAAAATAAAGCCCTAGGAAAGGGAAGGAAGAAGACAGGGAGACCAGAGCCTCTCATCTGTGTCTGCTCTAGACAGAGTCGATCTTGATTTCTGAGCCTTGGTTCAGGGCATACAATGAAACACACAATAAGGTGAATTTCCAGGGGGGTACAGTTTTAGGAAAACATATGCATCCATCTCATAATCTGCCTGTTCAAGAGCTGCTACTTGCTCCTCAGTTAAAAGAATGCGAAGTGCTCCATATTTATGTTTTAAGTCCTTCAGGTTTCTATTTATGTTTACTGCAATATCTTTCTAGATACTTCAAGCTAGTTAGTTTGTCACATTTTCCAGAAGTTCATAGTCTTCACTGATGGTTATCAGATAACCTGCCAGGTATTTGGCCATTTTGGAGAACATGCCCTGGCACAACTCCATGGTGTCCTACTCAGTGGGCTCTGTGGTCTCCTAGGTCATCTTCAAGACTGCGTCATCTAGATTAGGGAAGGGAAGAAGGAGAAAGGATGGAGGAAAGAATGGGAGAGAAAGGAAGGGAGGGTAGGGGTGAGAAAGGAGAAGAGAGAGGGGAAGAGAGATGAGGGAAAGGAAGAAGAGGGGAAGGTAGAGGAAGGAAAAGAGAGAGGGGACAAAAAGGGATACAAATTTAGTTTTAATCTACATGTTTTTATCTATGTATAACTAAAAGCTTAAAACAGCTTTAAACAGCATAACCTCATTAAAAGTTATTTTTATAATCAATGATATATCTTTAATAGTCATTGAAGTGTGCTCTTTAAGAGCTATGATGTTTGCATTTATCCTTAGAGTACCAGCCATTCTTTTAAACAACATACAACAAAAACACAGTAACAACAACAAAAAGAACAGTCAATCACATTTGGAAGGTATGAAATGCAGCAAGCAACTGGCAAAAAAACTAACCTAAGGTGAAGAAAACAGGATATTTCTGAAATACCTAGCCAAGGATAAACTTTCCAGACAGTATAATGTTAGTAGAAATACATACTCATAATAATTGTTGTTATAAAAGAATATCCTTATTAATTTCAATAGTTTGCTCACCACTGAATTTGCATGGCACTCTGCTAAGGCATGAGGGTTACAAAGAAAAACATGATAGTTTTCTGCTCTCGGGTTGCTTTCAGTAGGGTAGTAGAGCATATTAAATCATATAGAATTACCTAAACTTTAGAGAAGTCCAGTAGGCCAAGGACTTGGACCTGACTCCAGCCTTCCAAACTTCAAATCCAGAATTCTCTCTACCATGCCAAAACTACTTTTTCTTTAGAGGACCATAGCATGGTGAATGTATAGCTGAAAAAGAGCTTACAGGTCAATTATTTCACCTCCTTCATTATAGATGAGGAAAATGAAGCCAAAAAGGTTGTATGATTTGTCCAAGAGTACAGTTTTTAAATTCATATCCTTCCTGTTTGACTCTACAACTCAAAAGAGTCAGACATGATTGAATGAATGAACAACAGCAAATTGAGGGATAGAGAAGTTGCTTGGATTGATTAAGTTTACACAGTCAATAAGTCGCAGAGGTAGAAAGCTATTGCCTCATGATCCTAGGCATAACCCCGCACCATTATGAAGTTGGTAGAGTACATTGCATCAACATTGCCTTTAAAATATATATTGCCTTTTTAAGATGTGAAAATGCATAACTTGGCATTCCAGCATCCCTCACTAACTTTGCATACTTTTTTTTTATTAGCAGCCTTGTTTAATTAGCAGATGTACTGTTATTGGCACATGTTGCACTTTCTTAGGTAGGAACATTTGCTTTCAGCTTATTTGGCTGGCATTCTCTGTTACTTCCTAGCTAAATCTGATTTTACATTCTCTCCTGGGTGTACAAAGCACTCAAATGCACACTCACATTTTTTTTTCATGCAGTAGATGTGAAATTCACTGCACAGTTGTTGTTGATTAAAAGAAACACAAATCATCTTTGTGAACTTGTTGAATCAAAATAAGCTAGGCATTATTGTCCTACTTTGAGGAAACGTATTCACCAATAAGGCTACATTGTATCAGAGACAGAGCTAGGTGGGACAGTGGATAGAGCTCTGGACCTGGAGCCAGGGACATGAGTTCAAATCCTACCTCAAACATTTACCAGTTGTCTAACCCAAGGTAAGTCATTTAACCTCTGTAAGTTAGGGAGGATAGTATCACCTATACTGAAGGACTGTCATGAGGAAAAATCGAAATAACATTTGGGAAGTACTTTTCCAACCTTAGTGTACTGTATAAATGCTAGTTATTATCTGAACAACTAGGAAAATTAAAAGGCATTAACCTAAATAAGATGGGCCCTGTGGTCTCACTGACATTAGTGTCATTGCCCTTGATTTTATTGTATAAATTTAAGGTTAATATTTCTAAAACACTCCTTCATCTTATCACTCTCTAACTCAAAAACCCTCTAGGGTTGCTCATTGCCAATTAAGATAATATTTAAGAACAGCCTGTAAGACTGATAACCAAAGCCCAACCTACTTCTTTAGTGTTACCTGCTCCTGATCCTGACACCTAAGGCCCAACTAACCTCTTTACTCTTATCTGCTATTCAGACCCAATCTATGCCCTTCATTTAAGCAATACTATTTTACTATTCCCAGAAGATGAAATAAATATTATAGACTTGTACACCTTGGATTACATCCTCTTGCTTACATGGATTCATCTCTCTCCCTTTCCATTAATTTAGACCTTACCTATTGTTTAAAGAAGAACTCTCTATTTTCAAAAATCTAATAACATGGATTATATAACCCTTACCTCTCAAGTGAGAGAAAAGCAAATCAAGAGACTATTTCATATAAAAATATAAATGAATAACTGATAATTATGACTATCCTGTGGCCATTTATATGTTAAAGAGGATTTTGTTAATCCACAATAATCTCTAACTGATACATTTTCAGGCAGTATGACAAAGTGCAGTGAAGAATTTCAGATGGTGCCAGGGAGAGATTTTTGACAGGAAGTCTTATATCATAGCATGATTACCTACTCTTCCTAGTAATATAGCTGGCCCTGAATTTATGTCATGAAGAAAACACATGCCCTGTACTGAATACTATTCTGAGCTTTGTGGGTTAAGAGAAATAGATGAAACAATCTTTTATCTCTAATGTCTTATGCTATCATGGAACAGACGAGGCAAACATATATGTAATGGGATATAAGACAAAAAGAGAATAGCTTCTTTATTCATATATGTGAGCAAGTACAGGGTGTTAACTGATGATAATGAAGTGAGTTGAGATATGACAAAGTTGTAATTAAGATGGCTTGACTGAGACTTTATGCCTACGTACAACAAGGTAGCATACTTCCTCCTCACAGTGATATAGAAATTGTCATTCTTGCCTTCCTCCTCCCCAACACTCCTCTGCTGGGCTGTGCCACTCAGTGCAACCTCATTTGCTCACCTGGCCGTGGGCTGCTACTTCCATGGGTCTTGCCATTGGAGGACCTTTATACTGAGGTAACTTCCTATCTCCAATCCATACAGGGATCACTAGCTAGTTACTGAACAACCTCACCAGTATAGACAAATATTGGTTCGGGATGGTCAATTCAATTAAAATGGTCAGTTTGGGTCACATGTATAGTCCCAGACTAAATATGATGAGCGTATTTTTCAATTTCTAAGGCAAGGACTTGCCCGCCAAGGCCATCTAACTTGAACTTTATTTCGATTAATGTCTATCCCATTAATTTGGAAGATAGAACATACATATGACACTTGGCAGTGTTATTTCACTTTGCATTGTAAATATCAAATATCTTCTTTCCCCAGCTTATGTTTAAGCACCTTGAGAATAGAATCTCTCTTATATTCTTGATTTCCCCTATAGTATCTACCACATTAAGTTTTCTAAATAAACTTAGAATTTGTTCATTTGAAAAGTAAGGTGAGAGAGGGGTAGCAAAGGTAGCAAAAGGAAATTTATTCAACCTAGGTACATGCAGACCCATGGGATGACTGGCTAAGCAATGCAATGAGGAGGGAAAGATTTATGAAAACACTGGTCTGACACCTTGAGAAAGTCCTTACTTTGACACATGAGAGTAAGGGTCAATACCTCTAATAGTGTGGTGCTCTGTGGCATCCTATGCTTGCCAAAGAAGGAGTATACAATCATGGAGTTGAAAACCAGGGCTTAGATTCCAGGTTTAGGTCTATTTTTCCATATTAACTCCTTAACCTTTTGAAAAGAAGCTGAGCTACTAGCTTCCCATAACTAGGTATGAGGCACCTCTTCAAATGTAATGTAAGAATAAAACCACATTTGGCAGTCAGTGCTTGGATAACTGTGGATTTTTATTTATGCTCTATGTGTACCCAAATATATACATATATGCATATGTATATAAATATATGTATATACATAGATGTAGTAAGTGTATGTTATATAAGTATATATAATTTGTTTTGCATGTGTAATTCTACACAGATTATACCTATTATGAATAGGTATACAGAATCCAGGGATTGGGGAGGTAAAGAGATAGGAAAGGAAGGAGGGAGAAAGAGAATATAGATATGGATCTACACATATACATATATTCATATGCAAATATACTTTATGTGTATGCACATGTGTGCGCTTGTGTGCATGTGTGTGTATGTATGTGGTATTTTGGCTTCCCTGCTCTAGACTGTTGGTTCTCTTTTTAAAGTGGAATTTTCTGATCTCCACGGATTTCTATATCTTTTTCATCTCAGGATATTGGGTGTACACTTTCTTTTCTAGAATTCATTCTGAATAAAGACTGTATGTTGTGGTTTTCAACTATTTACTTCATTTTCCTCTAATCAATTAAAAAGTGACAGAGAAGTAGGATGCCAAGAATTTCCTAATCAGAAAGGCCATCATTGCTTTTTATATTTCCATTGTGTTTCTTTTCAAATGGGTCTGATGCATAACAGAGGAAGAAAGTGGCTTAGGTTCCATATATGAGTTGGGTTTGAGAGCAGACTTTGTAAAGCACTCATGAATTGTTGGCCAATTCGCAGATGAAAGGCATGGTAAGAGAGCAAAGTCTAATAACAACAGTTCACAAGCTACTTTTATCTCTGGAGAGTCTTGACCAGGAGTGATTTTTTTTTTTGGCCTCACTGCCTCTGGAAAGTGAAGATACGCCAAGAAAGAGGAGATGAATATAGGGTGAGAACGTGGGCAAAGGAGATGAAAAGAAAGTCGCAACTCAAAGGCTTCTCCTTAAAGAAAGAATCAGGAGGCTAGCTTGTTGCCAATGGGCACATTTTTTAATGCATTTGATGCCCTTTTATCCTGTTGTTTGTTGAAAGTTGAAAGAATTTTTTTTTCTCCTGGTGGAGGGAGGAGAATAGCACAGTTCTCTGAATGCATGTCTGTGTTCTGTTTATTTTAACAGAATATTGCATTCAAAGGCTATTGCCTAGCAGGATTTGAGGTGAGCTACAGAGTGCACTAAGAACAAAAGCAAAACTAAGTCCCACTTCTCCAATGACCACCAAATCACCTCCTAATTACTGAAGAAAACAAGACACTTGTGACAAATCACCAGAGTTGGCAATTAGAGAAGATAAGAGGAAGAAAGAGAGAAAGTAATATGCCAAAAAACAGATAAATCACAAAGGGCTAGCCAATAAGTTTGAAAAAGTGGAGATTGACTTGATGGGATGTGTCTGAAAGGCATGCTAAGTAAAAGGAAAGGGGAAAGAGGACAAGGCAGGAAACATTATCTAAAGTAGGGAATTGTAGGCATTTGCAGAACATGTAGGCATTTAGGATCCATATTAGAGAGTGTCAGATAATAGGTAATCAGGTACTCAGGGTAGAAAATTGGACAACAATGGATAAGGATCCAGTAAAAAGAAAAATTGTATAAGAAAAGGTAAAAATTTCCCCTCAAAAAAAAAAAGGTAAAAAAAGAGAAGCAAATAAATTAGGTAATATACGTATGGCATTGACAGGAAGATTGAAACTTGATTTTGAGTCAGAATCTAGGACTTGGAATTTCAGAGTCAAGTCCAGTTGCTCATCTAAATATTAATCTCCTCTATAGCATCTCTTTACAAGTGATTATACAATCTTCTGTTTGAAGGCCTTATTGAGACCATCACCTTCCAAGATATTCACTTTGGAATAACCCTAATTAGCACAAAGTTCTGTTTTTGTCTTCCTTTCTATCAAATAGAAACCCAACTCTCAGTAACTCGTATCCTTTGCTTTTTGTTCTGCTTTCTGATATCAAATAGACTGAATTAAATTTCAGTTCCACATTGGGCAGTTTAAAAAGTTGAAAACAATTATGTTCTCTGATGTTCTCCATCCCAAAACTAAACATCCCAGTTCATTTCATTTCAAAACCTAAAGCTTCTTAATACATCCTCTCCAAGAACAGTATCAGTCTCACAACATGGGTGAACTTGAACAGATGATGGGATATAGTGATATAAGCATGCATGCCTAGAGGGAGGAATCAAGAAGCAGATGGGGATGGGGGTTCGAAGGGTCCTTGCAAGGAGAAAAGACCAGAGGATAAGAGTAACACATGAAAAATTAGATGTGTGCACATGTATGCACACAGACACATGCAATTCAGATAAGCAAATAATGGTATAAAGACAGAAACAGTGGTCCAAAAAAGAGACATGCAAATGTGCCAAAGATTGTGGGCTTCTTTTTATTCAAACTTTTCCTCAAAAGCTATATGAATGCAAATTTTTTGTCAAAGGGTAATTTATTCAATGTTACTAAAGCAGTTAATGATGTTGTAATTTTATTCTTGAATAAGATATTATACATTTATTATTTCAAATATTTAACAGAGCTTGAAATTAACAATCTGTAGACCAAGACTCACCCTTGCTATCTTCAATCCTCTACAAGGAATTTCTCCTTCTGTCCACAGTAAAATTATCAACTATATAACTGTTTTTGCTGCAATTCAAATATTGATACAGTCAAAAAGTCTTTAATATATTATAGGCATCTTTTTAATATCTGTTTACATACATATATATTATATAGCAAACTTTTGCATAATACTTAGTAAAATGGGATGATATTTGAAATTATTTTTGTTTTCTGGTGATTTATTAGTTTGGAAAAGAGGTCTGTGTCCAGATTACATATCTCTCAGGACTCCATATCTGTATCATCTAAATCTGTCTATAAGTATATCTATGTCTCTCTCTATCTCTCTATCTAATTTTTATACTGTTTTCTTAAACTATAGCTTTTCTCCCTATTCACGCAGGTCTGACCCTTAGACCTGTTTTTCTTTTAATTCCACTAGATAAGAAGTATAAAAAAAAGAACAGAGAGACTATAGGTCCATAGATTACTTCATTTAGGTATGATTTGCTTGTTCCTATCATGTCAACTGGTTTTTAGGTTTTCCATAGCCTTATCTCCTTAAATCTGTTTTCCTCTTTCTATTTTATTACTTCTTGACTCCTAATATTTAAATTCACTATTGACTATTGAATGCATAGTAGAATGCATTTCAACCTTCCCTCTTCATCTTACACTTCCTACTTGAATAATTCCCCTTTTCCCCAGACTATTCTTCTGGTTAGACCAGAGGCTAATGACATTTCTCAGCCCTGCCTCACTCAAATCCAATTAACACACAAATCAAGACATCCTGTCCCTGTTGTTACTGATTTTCCT
Organism: Pseudochirops corinnae; assembly: GCA_028646515.1. Classification (NCBI taxonomy): domain Eukaryota; kingdom Metazoa; phylum Chordata; class Mammalia; order Diprotodontia; family Pseudocheiridae; genus Pseudochirops; species Pseudochirops corinnae. The sequence goes on along the minus strand of CM053588.1, from coordinate 181,821,852 downwards.
CAAGAAGGAAGGACAAACAAGAACAACAAGGGTTCTACAGGAAGTCTTTACACAGAGGGAAGGATTTCCAGAGTAGGTGATATGAAATAAACCTTGTCATGAAGATTTCTTACAAATGTGCCTCACTACTATTATGGTCTAAGTTTAAGCCTACCCCTCTCATGGATGTTGTGTGTATTTGTGGGAAGGAGTAAACCAGATCCTTAGGAGAAAGTTTTGTATTAACTGTCTTTACTATGTTATCTGAGAGTAGTAACTGCCCTCTGGGGACCAAACCTGCCAATTCAAAACAGGAGTTAAGAAATGCTGCTATTTTTTCTCCTCCTCTTCCTTGTCCTACTCCTCCTTCTCCTCCTCCTCCTTCTTCTCCTCCTCCTCCGCCTCTTCCTCCTCCTCCTTTTCAAAGAGCTGAGACAATTTGCTTTTGTCCTGCACAGTTTTCATTTTGGATTTCTTGAAATGTAGCTCTAAAGTCTTTTTAAAAGTCCGTTGTATTTTAAAAGGAGAGACTTAATTATACCTTTAAACCCAAATCATTCTGGTTTTCCTTGAATAGTCTATACCAGCCCAACTCTTGGGGCTCATTTTTTAGGGTTTGGTGGCTTAGAATACATGTAAATAGCAATTGTTTTCTACTCTGACCCAAAATTTTAAAAGACTTCCACCTCTCTGATTGATATTTTTGGGATGCTAAATTGGACCATCTCTTTTTTCCCTCCATTCTTACTTAACCCTTAGTCATTGAATTTGTGTGGACTCAGACACACTTGAGATTTTGGGAACTCTTTAATTTATAAAGTCCATGGTCATCCCGTGCATCCCAGATCATTGCCATTTGTCTTGACTTTTGTCTTGTCACTGGACTCCATTGATGCTGGAGTGGAGAGTGAGGTTGATGAAGACCTCTGCCTCATTCAAATCCAATTCTTTTGCAAGTCAAGATATCATGATTATTATGCCATTGAGTCACAGGTCCTCTTCAAGAACAAAGGATGAACATAACATATATGTGTGTGTGTGTAGTTTTTTTGTTTATTTTTATGTTGGTTTTCACAAACAGTACTTCACTGGTAATATTTTATTTTATTTTAAAAAGATAATATTTATAGAAGGTAGACCAGGAGCAAGTCTAGGCAACTTCAATCAAGCAATAAACAAAACCACAAATATTTATTAAGCCACTGTTACTGTCCAGGGACTATTATAGGTGCTAGGGATACAGAGAAAAAAATAGAAATGACACTTAACCCTAAGGAATTCATATTATAGTGGGGAAAATAACACTTATTCTTATAAGGATGTCTAACATATATACAAGAAAGAACAGATCATTTGGGGAAGGGTAGCACTACCCACTGAGGGTATAAGGAAGAGCCTCATACAGGCTAAGGTACTTGAGAGGAGATCTGAACATAAGTAGGAAGTCTAAGGTGAAGAGGGGAGGTCGAAATGCATTCTATTAATGGAGTTCAATTGGGGAAAAAGTACAGAGTTGTGTTAGAGAACCTCATGTACAAGAAACAGTGAGAAAGATTGCCTTGGATTGGAGTTAGTGCATAAAGAATTGTAAAGGACAGAGAATTTTTATTTGTTCCTAGAGGTAATAAGGAGCCATTATAGTTTTTGAAGAGGAATAAGATTCATAAACCTGTACTTTAGGAATATTCCCTTAACAGTTCTCTTTCTGGATAGCCTCTGTAGGAAATCCATTCTCAACTCAGTACCAGAGAGAGCAGCCTTGATGGGAGAAGTTGCTAAAATTGAAAAAAAAAAAAAAAACATTGAATTTTTTTTCAGACCTCAACTTAAACCCTACCTGTTATATGAGGCTGTTCCTGATCCTCCTATCTACCTTGTATTTATTTTGCACATTTTTTCATACATTTATTTTGTACACATATGTTTACATGTTTCCTTTCCTTCCCTACAGCATATAAAAACCTTGAGGCCAGAAATTGTTTCACTTATATCTTTTTTATCCCCATTACTTACCACCTGTAATGCCAAGCAAAGGCAACTTCCAAGGTTCAGATTACTAGCATAGTAAACCCCATTTATTCAACAAACATTCACAGAACAGAGAAAGTCAGAATACAGTGTAACTTGTTCCTTTAGCAAGTAAGTTCTCAATTCAATCCAGGTACTACTC
>CM053588.1:181807973-181819603 GCA_028646515.1 Pseudochirops corinnae | reverse complement strand
CATCAAGTTACAATATGGTTAAACACAGCATTGAATACCCAAGCAAAGGTCCTTCATTCATCTTCACTTGAGGCAAGCCCTCAGCAATCTCAGTTCCTGCGGAGAGGAGAATCAACAAAGCCATAGCCAGTGTCCTCATCAAGTCACTCTCTGCCTGTAGAATAGTCCCCAAACCCCTGAAAACATCAGCAAGGCCCTCTTCCAGGATTTCTCTGCAGGTACCACAACAAAATCTTCCTTCAGGGCTCGTGAACCAACAGCCAGGTTCCAGGACCTCTACAACAGCAGCACTGTCCTTCACCATTAGGTGAATCAGGCAAAACAACATCAAAACAGACAGACAAAATACCGGCATCACAGCCATGCCTCCTCAGTCCTTGGCAGTTCTGGGTGGCAGTTCTCAAAAGTCCTGGGCAGTTCCAATGGGCTCTTACAGTCTTTCTCTCAGCAACTCAGGCTCCACAACACTGGATACTGCTCTTCCAAAGTCCTTCTGATCTTCTCTAGGCTTGAGCCTCTCTCCCAATTCACAGCTACTCCCAGTTCAGCCCTCTTTCTTCACGTCAATGAGTCCATCCCACAAGTGGGATTCACAAGCTCTGGGTTTTAAGACTCAACCCAAAAACCAAGCCAATACAGGGACATCTCCAAATTCCATTACCAATACAGCATCCTATGTGGGACATAGCAGATGATTAACATATGTTTGTTGATTGATTGAAGTTTCAATTGCATGTGCTTATAACCTCTTGTCCCAGTTACTGACAAAAAGTTAGAGGCAATGCAAAGACAATGAAAGACTCTTGATTTGTCCTTCTGGAGGAGTACCAAAAATTCTGGGATCCAGCATCAAAGAGAGGCATTAGACTAGCTAATGAGAAGCCTCCACAGAAGCTCAAGAATAGAGAAACCAAAAGTAGAGGTGAATTGAAGGGAATGTTTTGGCCTAATCTTCTGGGGAGAATGGCATAGAACATATGAATTGGAAGTTGGAGGACCAACAAAGGATTGAACTATGATTTGGAGAAGCAAAATCTGAATTTTGTCCTCTTCTACTTCTGTGTCTTATATGAATGCTACACCTCTGAAAAGTGGGGAATTGCTCTTTAATAAGCTCAACTTTATTTCCCTTTTGGGAAATGATCCATTAAGTCTGAAGGCTTGTCCCTGGAGTAGAAAGGGAAACTCACTGGAATATGATGGGTTGAATTTCTTGTAACCCAAAACTCCTTTCCTGGCTGAAGGTTGTCTATATACTTTTACTAGAGCTATAAAGCTGGAGAACTGTATGGGCCTCTTGGGGAATGTGTGACTCACAGAGGGAAAAAGTGTCTTGATTGTTATGAACACCTGTAAGAAGTTTATGTGATTTTTGTCATGTCTGTGGGGTTACAATAAACACTGTTCTGCATCCAGTGTGTATCATTACCTTGAATGCTTACACAGGAGCTGAGATCTCTTTGTAGTCAGATCTGAAGAGAACTAGATGTGAGCTATATACTAAAGTTCCCAGAGGAAATTCTAGGTGAGGAAAGAACAAATCAAAATCAGTGATTTCAGGAACAGTTACTCAAAATTGAACCCAATCTGTATAAACCCACACCCTGAGGATTTAGGTGATGGGTTACATAAAACACAGTGGTTTCCCAGCTTTTTAATCTCTATGATCATATGGCCATTCACATGGGAAAAATCACCTTGACAACTCAGACATAGAAATCTTGTGTCAGAACAACAGCAGCTTGGCATATGTTGAAGCGGCCACTTGGTTGATTGTTTGAAGCAAGGCACACCAGGGCCCTCAGTGCTAAGAGAGCCAGCATATGTGCTCACTTAGCATCAGGGTGATAGTGCTTCTAGTTTAGAGATGATGTTCCTGAAGATGAATGGCAATCTGTAAACATATGGGTATACCTGGGGAAAAAGAAAGAAAAACAATGCTAGAGTAGGGATTCTTATCATTTCTGTTTGTGTCATGGTCCCTCCTTTGACAATCTGGTGAAGCTTGTAGATTCTCACAATAATGTTTTCCAATACATTAAAAGATATGTTTACAAAGGAAATCAATTTTATTGAAATATAGTTATCAAATACATTTTAAATGTTCATTCCAGATTAAGAATCTCTATTTTTAGGTATTGTCACCCAGGGCTGTACATTTTCCAGTAGGAAGGGGAGAGAAAAATCACTGGCTTTAACAGAACCCTACAGTGAAGGACAAAGAATCATTTAAAACTCAATGACTTGGACTTGAATCAGAATTTGTGATAATTCCAACATAGAGCTGTTTCCCCTTTGTACTGTGAAAAATGGCTTGCTAAGGAAATGCATAACGTAAACCAGATTGCAGGAGAGACTAGTTGAACTGTTTGAGATAACATATGTTTTCAGAGACTTTAGGGTTCTATTTACTTACATGGAAAAAAATATGTGCCAATTAAATATTATATTATCATATTCATTAAAAAGAACACAAACTCCCTTAAAAGCTTTTTTTTTTTAATTTTTATTTGAGTTACTGTTGGGTCAATTAGTTTAAATCAATGAAGTATTATGGATGTCCTTGTCTCCATGAAGAATTCCATCCCATTGCCCAGAAATAAGCAGTCCTAATTCAGGAGTTAATGGAATGAACAATAGGATGGTTTTCCTAGAGATCCTTATCTACATTTTATAAACTATAAACTCATAGAGACCTTAAATAAAAATTAATGAGCATTTGAGACTCTTATGTGAAAGGTATTTTCTCAAAGAAAATTATTTTCCCTGCCAGGTATATATTCAACTCAGACAGCAATAGTTTTCTCATCTAAGTCCCCTTGTCAGGTGATATTTTGAGTGTGGTGATATTTTAATAGCATATTTCATTCAAGGATCTCAAAGTGTTTTATAAATAATTACCTTGTTAATGCTCTGGTGACCCCTGTAAGGTAGTTGGGTAACGTGTTTTATTTATAGCCACATTACAGAGAGGCCAAGATGAATATTTGAAAGGTTTAGCTGAGATCATAGAACAGGTCACCAGTGTAGGTAGGTATAGAGTGTCGAGCTCCACACCCAAGGGTAACTAGCTTTGATTTTACTTTGGGCATCAAGGGGGAAGAGGGAGAAATAGCCAAGAAATGGACTTGAAAGTGAGATTTTCAGTAGAAAGGTAGGAGAGAAAAGGGAAGCAAGATTTATTTTCTTTTTTTGTTTTCCTCCCCACTCAGAATACTAAGAGTAACTACACTTAAAGCAATGTCCAGAATATAATAGGCATTAAGTAAATGCTTGTTGACTTTAATTGATCTACTCCCTCTTCCCTCTCCCTACTGATAGTGCTTATATGACACCATGATGTAAGGAAAAGAGCTCCAAAGGGGAAGTTTCAGGATCTTTCTTATTCTGCCACAATCTGTCTGTCCCCTCTTTGGATTTTAGCTTCCTAATCTGTAAAATGTGGGAATTAAGGAAAATGTTTCCCAATGTCTATTCCATCTCTAAAATTTTATAATATTTGAATTAGTATCTAAAAATAAACTATAGCAAGCAAGAAAAATAAAACTATTAAAATACATTGCTATTGTTCAGTCATTCTCAATAGTGTCTAACTCTTTGTGACCCCATTTGGAGTTTTCTTAGCAAAGATACCAGAATAGTTCTTCCCTTCCTTCTCCAGTTTACATATGAGGGAATCAAGGCTCATTGAGAAGTTGAAAAAAAAAACAACACATTACAAATATGCATAGTGTCAAGTGACTTGCTCAGATCATAGGATCTGAAGCCACATTGAAACTCAGGAAGATGACCCTCCTTGACTCCAGGCCCAGCCCTCTATCCACTGTACCACCTAGCTGCCCTGATAAGAATATGTTTAGTCATATAAAACAAATTCAGAGAAAGAGAGAAGGGAGGGATGGAGGAAGGAAGGAAGGAAGGAAGGAAGGAAGGAAGGAAGGAAGGAAGGAAGGAAAGAAGGAAAGAAGGAAGGAATGAAGGTAGGAAGGAAGGAAAAAGAAAATTTGCTTTAATCTATCTTTAAAGCAAATCTTTTCCAAAAAGTTAAGTGTTTAAATAAGGCCTATATTATAACAATAATCTTTAATTTGTGAATATGACACTACTGATCCAACCATCTGCACACTACCTTCTTCACCAGTTCATTTGGAACTGCTTTTCTAGGAATGGTGATGAATGGTATTAATCATATTATATTTTCTCAGTAAGTCTCTGATAGCTTGTAAGACCAGATGAAGTTAATGTTCTAGCCTGTGGCTATGGAACACAAATTTACTGGGTGAAAACCTAATTGTCCTATAGGTGACACTCACCTCTGTTCCAGTACCAGAAAAAGGCACCTATTACCTTTGCATAATTAAGATTGCATTTATAAATTCTATGGTAAAATACAAAAGCTTGAGGGGAAAAGAGATTCAATTATTCATGGGAAAATTATGTTCTTTGGTTAAAAAGCAACAGCAGCTAGAAACTTGAAAGGGGGAGCCTTTTGATTAAACTGACCCAAAATGTTTCTTTCTTGATTTAACAGCTTGGCAGCTGAATGCTCTTCCTACCAAGATATGGTTTCCTTTTATTTTCTGTTTTATCACCAACCTACTAATTATCTTTCTCCCCTAGCAATCAGAAGCACCTATCTGTTCATTTTTTATAGATATGCCAAGTGAGTAAAAGCTATAGAGAATTCTTTTTTTCCCTTGTCAGACTTTTAAAAAAATGCGACCAACAATGAAATAGCAAGCAATTATGTGAAAACTACTTACCAAATCAAAAAATAATAACTCTTCCTCAAAATTTACCCTGAACCAATCATTGCCCACAGAAATCAAATGATCATTTTCATCATTTCATTCTTTATTCTCCTTGAATCTATATTGGGGTATGGTACATCACATCCCTTGTGACCTTGGTTAAATCTTGCAAGTTTGCTCACCTATAAAATAGGTTGTGCTATGCAAAGCTTCCTTTAAGTTCTTACATTCATTCATTCTTGGATTCTAAACTTCCACATACACCACCACCCCCCAACTTATAAGTACAAGGTTAGCTCAAAACAATCCTGCATTGGCTACATTAAGCAAGAGTCAATGTGCTATAATGACGAACCACAATTCCTAATGGCTCATGATGAAACATGTTATCTACATCCAGACAGAAAGCTGAGAGACACATTTTACAGATTAAAACATATTTTGTTTTCTTCCTTCCATTCTTTCCTCCTTTCCTCCCTCCTTCCCTCCCTTCCTTCCTTCCTTTCTTCCTAGACATGGCTATATGGGAATTTGTTATGCAAGACTATGCATATTTGTATTTTTTAACTTCCCAATGGTGAGGAAAAGTGGTGGAGAAAGGAGTGAATTCAAAACTGAAAAGAAAATGAAATTGTATTTTCAAAGAATCAATAAACTATACTAAAATACTTCTCTGATCATCAAGTTCTAATAAAATGATTAGATTCTAATCTTGGTGCCTTTATTTGCTATCGTATTTTAGGCAAATTACTGAATCTCAGTTTTCCTATCTATACAATGGATTTAATAGTAGGTATCCTTCCAACCTCTAAGGATTGTTGTTAGGTTCAGATAAAATCACTAATGTGAAAACCTTACAAATATATGAGTTTAAGCAAGTATATGAGGACTTAATTCTGTCTCTCAAGCCTTTCCCCAACTGGTACCTAAAATTCTATCTATTGTTTTCTTTCTTTGTTTTTAATCTTTCTGATTTAAGTATCAATATCAATATTTCTTTCATTTGTTTCATGAAGGGATTAAATTTTTTTTTTCTAAAATTGCCTCAATTCCTTATGTATTCAGGAAATGAAACTGTTATCAGAGAATATTGCTGTAAAAAAAATGAGGATGGTATATTATGAAGGGCTTTCAATGCCTGGAGATTTTATATGACCCTGAAGCTTATAGGGATCTCTTTTGGAGATTATTAGATAGGGAGGTGACATGATTAAACCTGAACTTTAGAACATTCATTGACAGCTGAGTGGAGGATAGACTGCAATGGTGAGAGATTTGAGGCACAGAGACCAATCAAGAGGCTATTGTATGCAGTAGTCCAGATGTGAGATCATGAGGACCCTCAATCAGGGTAATGCCAGTGTCAGAGGAGAGAAGGAAATGTAGATTAGAAATGTTGTGAAGGCAAAATCTACAGGAGTTGAAAACAGATTGTATATAGATAGTAAGAGAGTAGAGGAATTGAATATGATCTCTGGTTTGCTAGACTGTGTGACTAAAAATATATTGTTTCTGTCCACACTAAGAGAAGTGAGGAGGAGGGGATTTTTTTATTTGTTTGCTTTTTTAAGAATTTGGACCCATTGCTGGATCTGATGGGCAGAGAAACAGTCATAAGAAGTGAAGGTCTCATTATGAGCCTGAAGATGGGAAAAAAAGAGAGAGAAGAAATTTAAGATGAAAGTGCTCTAAAGAGCACAGTGGGAGACAGGCCCCATGACACAGCGCAACGAGAGGCCGCCGGACAAGGCCTACTGATCCACCAACCACAAGGGCCATTCCCAGGCCTATCACCACAAGGAGGGGATAGGATGAAGGTGGGTAAGAGACAAAGGCAGGGCCTGTGGCAGGGACAGCAGCTGCTCCTGGGACTACCCATCCAAAGCCTAGAAATTTTAAAAACCCCTATCTGAACTTACAGGGACCAAGATGACAGTTTGAACCCCAGCTGTTCCAATCCCCACCTCCGGCCCAAAAACACAGTAATTATTGCCCCAGAGGAAATTTTAAGCAGTAAAGGGTTAGGAACCCCGGAGGAAGAGTATAGCTAAGGTCCTGCCTCCAAATGGGAGGAAAGCAGGCTAAAAAGACAAAGACAAAGACTCTGGAATAGTATTACTGTGAGCGGGAGGAATCAAACTCAGAAGGAGAGACTATTGACTCCACGCCCACAGCTGAAGTCTTAAAAGGGACTACAACCTGATGTCAGGCAAAGAAAGCATTCCTAGATGAGCTCAAAAAGAACCTTGAAATCTGGCTTAGAAAGGTAGAAGATAAAATCAACACCTCTCATAAAAACAAAATTGCAAAATTAGCAGAACATTGCAATGAAGAGAACAGCTCCTTAAAAAGTAAAATGTGTGAACTAAAAATGAAATCTGAATGTACGGAAAAGAAGCTTCAAAAACTGAGGAGAATAATTCGCTAAAAACTAGAATCAACCAAATTGAAGCCAATGACTCCATGAGGAACCAAGAATCAGTCAAACAAAACATCAAGACTGAAAAACTAGAAAAAGAGGTAAAATATCTCAATGGAAAAATAATTGACCTGGAAAACAGATCCAGGAGAGAAAATCTGAGAATCATTGGTCTAACAGAAAATCATGATAAAAAAATGAGTCTGGACAATATCTTCCAAGAGCTCATCAAGGAAAACTGCCCTGAGATCCTAGATCCAGAGGCTAAAATAGAAATCAGGAGAATCCACCAGACACCTCCTGAAAGAGATCCCAAATTGAAAAATCTGTGAAACATTGTGGCCAAACTCCAGAACCATCAGGTAAAAGAGAAAATAGTACAAGTGGCCAGAAAGAAACAATTCAGCTATTGAGGAACCACAGTGAGGATCACACAGGATCTGGCAGCCTCAATGTTGAAAGATTGGAGGAACTGGAATATGATGTTTTGCAAGGCAAAAGAGCTCGGGCTACAACCAAAGATCACCTATCCAGTGAGACTGAGCATAATCTACCAGGCAAGGAGATGGACATTCAGTGAAATGACAGAATTCCAGACCTTCCTGATGGAAAAGCCAGAGGTCAATGGAAAATTCAACCTCCAATTACAAGACCCAGGAGAGATATAGAAAAGTAAATGAAGAAAAAAAACACACACACACATAACTTGTTATTTAACAAGAGCAAACTGTTTACATCCCCATATGGGAAGCTGATACCTGTGGATATTGTGAACTCTACGTCTACGGCAACATCTAAAAGGAATATAGATAAATAGAGGGTGTGGGTATAAATTATGCAAAAAGATGATAAAAATTCTTATTAAGGGATTGCCATGGAAGAAGAGGAAAGAATGAAGCAGAAAAGGGTAAATTATGCTACACAAAGAGACATAAAAAAAATATAGTAGAGGGAAAGAAGAGAGAGAGGTGACCAGTAAATGAGCTACTTCCTTGCTGGTTCTGGTGCAAGGAGGGAATAACACAATCATTTAAATATAGGACTCTATTGAAAAGAGACATAAAACTTATCATAACAGAGGGAAAGAAGGGAGGGAGAGGAACACTGTGAGATCTATTCTCATCAAACTTGCTTTGAGGAAGAAATAACATACAACATTGAGTATAAAAATTGATCATATCCTACAGGCAATAGAAGTGTTTAGAAGTGAGGGAAGAAGTAGTAAGGGAGAAGGGTAGAAAAAGGGAGGGTGATGGATAAGAAAGGAATACTGAGGGAGGCGGTGGTCAAAAGGAAAACTTTTTAGAAGGGGAAGGGAGAAAGGGAAAAACAAAAGCATAAACAGAGTAGGGAATAGGATGGAGGGAAAGACACAGATAGTAATAATAACTGTGAATGAGAATGGAATGAACTCTTCCATAATGGGTTGACAGACAGCAGAATGGATTAAAAACCATAACCCTAAAATATGCTGTTTACAAGAAACACATCTGAAACAGGGGGATACACATAGGATAAAGGTAAAAAGCTGGAGTAAAATACATCATGCCTCAGCCAAAGTAAAAAAAAAAAAAGCAAGGGTAGCATTCCTTATCTCAGACAAAGCAAAAGCAAAAATAGATCTAATTAAAAGAGATAAGGGACAAAACTATATCCTGCTAAAAGGCACCATTGAAAATGAGGCAATATCATAACTAAACATTTATGTACCAAGTGGTACAGCATCAATATTCCTAAATGAGAAATTAAGGCAAAAATATTTATTGCAGCTCTCTTTGTTGTGGCAAAAAACTGGAAATTAAGGGGATGTCCATTAATTGCAGAAAGGCTAAATGAGTTGTGGTATATGAATATAATGGAATACCATTGTGGTGTAAGAAATGGGGAGGAGATGGACTTCATAATTACCTGGAGAGTCTTATACAAACTGATGCTAAGTGAGAAGAGCAGAACCAGGCAAAACCTGTACACAATCACAGACACATCGTACATATGATGACCAACCTTGATAAATTCGACTCTTCTCAGAAACACACAGTTATAAGACAACTCTGCAAGTCTCAGGATGGAAGGAGATACCTACACTCAGAGAAAGATCTAGAAAGAAGAATTTAAATGGAGACTGAAACTATCTACATGCTCTTGTTCTTTTCCACATTTGCTTTTGTTTCCTTTTTCCCATTGTTCACTCCATTGGTTACAACCCTTCTATACAACTGGACTAATGCCCAACGCAAAGTATTTGCAGATCCTATACTTGATTGCATGCCACCATGCAGGGGAAGAGGGGAGAGGGATGGGAGAAAATTTGAAATGCAAGGGATTATGGAATAGAATCATGTAAACTAAAAGTAGATAAACAAATCAATTAAAAAATAAAGAGTACAGTGAAAAGGATGAGGGTAAAAGAATAGAGTGGGGAGTGCTTGAAATACGGGAGCAAGCAGAAAAGGACATAGAATGGACTTTGAATAATGATAGCAGGGTGGAGTAAATATGACAGCATAGGAGCAGTAAAATTCCACAGCTCCCCCCATCACCACCTCAAATACCTATAAAATATGACGCTAAACAAATCTTAGAGCTCCAAAATGCACAAAAGGACAGAGAAACAAAATTCCCACTAATGGCAGCCCAGCAGGTAGACTGGAAGGGGTTTATAGCATTCAACTGGGAGTGCAGACCAGCACCACATGTAGACCAAGGGCAGCCAAGGATAAACCACAGCGGAAGCTTTTTGGAGAGTGAATCAACAGCAGCTGTGATGGCTTACCAGACTTATCAAACCATATGAGCAAAGGACAAAGGAAAAGGTTAGTGGAACTCTGCTAAATTTGGGGGACAGGTCTGGCTCACTGCCCCAGAGCTAGAAGTGGCTGAAGTGGCAGCCCTGCAGCCGCCTCCAAGTAGCTGCTTCAGAGCTCCCAGCCTGCAGATTGCAGGGAGGCCAACCAATCATTCAGAGGCTAAGTGCTCTTGCCTTCACCTGCCTGGATCAGTATCACAGTTTTGAGTGGTTGTCCTGAGGTGTGTGACCAATGAGCCAAAGCTGGTGAGGGCTGCAGAGATGGCAGGCTACTAATATTTCTGGCAGCTGCAAAAACCCTAGCAATTTGGGACAGAGCTCTCCCTTCTGAAAGCAGAGTTCTATGGAGCTCAAAAGCCAAGTAATTGACTGGCAACATGAGCAGGCAAAGGAAGCAAATCAAGCCCAGCAATCCAACTTTAGATTCCTTTTTTGGGGGACAGAAAGGATCAAAGCACGGAATGAGAGGAAGACAACACAGTCAGAATTCCTGCACCAAAAACTTCCAAGAAAAATGGAAACTGGTTACAAGCATAGAGGAGCTTAAGAAGGATTTTCAAAACCAAATAAGAGTAGTGGAGGAAAAATTGGGAAGAGAAATGAGAATGATGCAAGAAAATCATGAAGAGAGAGTCAACAACCAGACTGAGGAAAATCATACCTTAACAATCAGATTAACTCAAATGGCAAAGGAGGCCCAAAAAGCCAATGAGAAGAAGAATGCCTTAAAAAGTTGAATTTGGGGGCGGAGCCAAGATGGTGGCATAGCAGCAGCAACATATCGCAGCTCTCACATAGGCACCCCAAAATACCCATAAAATATGACTCTAAACTAATCCTAGAATTCCAAAACGCACAGAAATATACCTTCCACTAAAGTCAGCTCAGCTACAAGCAACCATATCAGCACTGAGAACTTGAAACAGCCTGGCCTGAAGCCCTGGCTGAGCCCCGGGGGCGCCTGGACAGGAGGAGCCGAGGAGCCTCTCTGATGAGTGGATTAGCAGCAGCTGTGAGCAGCGTTCAGGGGAGAAAAGCAGTCCAGCCGAAAGGCCTCCAGGGTGAGAAAGCAAAAGGCAAAGGTTTTGCACCTGCCTGTGCATTGTAGCTTCCTCACCCTCGGCCTGCAGACAGCAGGGGGACTAAGCGATTGTTCAGAGGCCAAGGGTTCTCACGTTGAGCGGCCTGGATCCGGATGTCAGTCTTGGGGTTTTGGTCCTGTGAGTCTTCATTATCCAGTGAGGCAGAAGTTAGTAGGAAAGGGACCCAGCACCTTTCTGAGAGCTACGGCAGCTGGGAGGACCCCAGTGATTTGGGACAGAGCTTTCCATTCTGGAAGCAGAGCCCCACAGAGATTTAAAAAAAAAAAAATCACAGACTGACAAACCATGAGTAAGAACAAGCAAAAGAAGCAGGGTAAGAACAGCAACCAAACCCTAGATTCCTTCTTTGGGGAAAAGAAAGATCATGGCAAAGAGAGGGAGGAGGAGAGTGCAGCCAGAGCACCCCCACCAGGGGCTTCCAATAAACATGAAGAATGCCTTAAAGCTAGAGATGAGTTGAAGAAGGATTTTCAAAACCAAATAAGAGAAGTGGAAGAAAAATTGGGAAGAGAAATAAGAATGTTGCAAGAAAATCATGAAAAGAGAGTCAG
>CM053588.1:181774774-181807473 GCA_028646515.1 Pseudochirops corinnae | reverse complement strand
TAAAAGGTAAAATTGAGAGGTGAGAGAGGATTACAGGGAGAGGAGACAGGGAGAGACAGAGTAGAGTTAATCATCTCATATAGAAGAGGCAAGGGATAACTGTTACAATGAAGGGGAATAACAGGAAGGCAAAAGGGAATGGGTCAATCTTACTCTCATTGAATTTGACTTAGGAAAGGAATGACATACACTCCAAATTGGGTATCTTGCCCTGCAGAAGAGTAAGGGGGACGGGGATGAGGTCGGGTATGATGGATGGGAGGGCAGGTTGTGGGGGAGGGTTGTTATAAGTACACACTTCTGTAAAGGGACAGGGACAAAGTAGAGAATGGAACAAGTGGAGCAAGGGATAGGAGGGACGAAATATAGTCAGTCTTTCACAGTATGTCCATTGTGGAGATGTTCTGCATAACTACACATGTGCAGCCTGTATTGATTTGCTTTTCTTTCCAATGTCTGTCCTCAGTGGGTGATAAGGGAGAAAGGGATAGAATCTAGAGTTTAAAGTTCTGTAATCAAATATTAAATATATATACATGTATATATTATTATTATTTACATGCAACTGGAAAATGGGTTATGCAGGCATTGGGTTAGGGAGATCCATCTTGTACTACTGGAAAGTCAGAAGGGTGATAGGGGAGCATATAGGAGAGAGCAGATTGGGGTAGGGGGTATACAGTGGGATCACTGTTTTGGAGGAGGTAGGGGAAGGATGGGGAGAAAATTTGTAACTCAAAAACTCATGAATGACGTAAACTAAAAATAAACAAAGGTTAATTTTTTAAAAAGGCAGAAATGTGATAAATTAGAAGTAAAGAACAAGACATACAGTTATAGATATTGTTAGTATGTTGATTTATTTGATTAATTATGCATATTTGTTACAAAAGAGAAAAGGAGGAGGGAGGTAGTAGGTAGCAAGAGAAATGCAAAAAAAAGCATCAATAAAACATTTTTAAGTACACAGACGAAAAAATGTGCAAAAGGTGAATCAAACATAGCACAATTTTGTTTCTATATTTTGAATATATCATTTGATTTTTTTAAAAATATGGTATATGTAAAATAATTTCATATTTTTTACATAGTCCTGTTTTTTCTTACTTTACATTGGCCTTCTCTATTAGAGTGAGACCACAGACTATTCCATAAGACCTTGGCCTGGTCTTGTCTTCTTCTGCTCTTCAGCTGCCATTGTTTCTGTGGGACTAAGTAGATCCTTCCTCTCCACATATCTATCTATCTATCTATCTATCTATCTATCTATCTATCTATCTATCTGTCTATCTATCTATCTATTTATCTATCTACATATATACATATATATGTGTATATATAATATGTATATATATATGTATGTATGTATATGTATGTATGTATGTATATATAATCTCTTTCCACTGCCCTCCTCCATGCTGGTTAGGCTAATTTTTTTTTCCTTAAAAGATATTTCAACCTTCTCAGCCTTTGGTTGTCTCAAGGATAAAAGCCTCAGCCTATTGAGATGATGACTTCATTACCTAAGGACGAAGTAGTCCAAAAGAATTCTTAGGATGCTTTGATGCTGGGCAGAGGGGTCAGAATGGGCAGCTCAGGAAAGGAAGATTTTCTGATGTGCCTGGCCTGAGTCAGATACAATTAGCCAGGCCAACCCAAATACTGACCCAGTAGAATAATTCCATGGAGTTTAGATCATGTAACATTGTAAATATCTATTTCATCCCTCTCCAAGAAATTTCTGTTGCTCAATGTCCCTGGAAGTAATGTCAGACCTCAATTAAATGCCAAATTTGGTTAAATTAAAGGACATGGTTAAGTCCTTTAAAAATTGGTCCCTGATGCTTTTAAACGTGTCCCCAATAATACATACATGACCAATAACAAACTGTTAATACCAAGTGTCAATAATGACTTTTTGTCACCATCTCATATACTTGATTCCAATTTGCTCCATGATTTAAGTCTCTTTTTACATGTCAGGTTTTGGATCTGTGAACTTGGACCCCTCTTTTTCCTCTTCATGGCTTGACCCCTGGTAAAGAAAGAAACATTTAGGTGTTTCTCCCCACACCATCATACCCTATTTATTAATGACAGAATCTTCTTTTTTTTATTTTTTGTTTTATTTTTTTAATTCAATGATCATAGAATTTAAAGTTTAGAGAGGCTTTATAGGAAGAAGTCATTAGAACCCACTCACTTTATAGATGAGGAAACTATAACCAGAGGGTGAGTGATTTCTCAAGGTTACCCAGATCATAATTCCCAGAGAACAGACTAAAATCTTGGTGTTTTGACTCCACATTTGATATTTTTCTTACTATACCATCCCATGTCTCTATGAATTTTAAAATAATAACAATTTCTCCTAGTGCATACAGAAAAAAAAAACATGCAAATGAAGAAACATAATTCTTCAGCATGGGATAACTCATCAATTACTATTGCATTCACCCGACTTTTAGCTTTAATGTATTTCATTTTTTCCATTAATATTTGAAATCCCTAACTCCCTTTGAATATCATACTACCTTTGTCTCTGACCTATTTTTATGTTTTTTTCAATATGCCTGAACTAAATTGATTAGATCATAGCTAGTAGAGCTTGTCCAAGATCATATACAAGGTACATGGTTGGTGATATTATATCATAATAGAACTGAGTTGTCCTGAATATCAGTCCAGTTTTTTTCCCTCAAAACCATGTCTGAAATACTAAAGTAACATGTACCCAAGTAAAATAATGTAGTAAGTAAAAGGGTTTGAAAACTGTAGAAGTAATCTAAGAAAGTTGCTGTCAGTACTCTGTAAACCTTAAGATGCTACATGTTCACTGTTGTTGTCTGTGTCATTTTTACCATTTTTATTCATCTTTGTGATAGGAGTAATATTAACCAATATTTTTCTGATAAAGCTACTTTCCTCCCACATAATTGGGTGGTTAACTCCACTCCTCCTTCCCTAATCTTAAAGAATGATTTGTGCCTCAAAGGAGATAAGGATGTCTTGATTAGCCCAGGTTTCCCAGACTAACTCCTTGATTAACTAATACAAAAAGTCCCAGCCTTGAGCAGGTGGACCCTTCCAGACTTGCAGAGTTTCTGAAGACCATATCCTTCATCGTATCCTGATAGCCAGACTCTCTTCCATATGGAGACAAGACGATTCAATTAATGAATGATTGTGCCTTGCCTACATCAAGTTACAAACTCCATCTCCAGAGAATCTAAGTACTATTGTCTCATTGCGGCATATCTTTGTTATGTTAGGGCAAAGTAGTTACCTTTTATTAACTTCTCAAAAACTTGTGAGTGCCTAATTTCATCCAGACATCAAAATGAACTAAGAATGATGGTGTCAGAACCACATTCAACTTCAACATTTAATAGAACCTTGACTTTTTCACTTCTTGTTCCAACTAATATCTTGGTTGTTTTTCACTATGCAGCAGTCAAGAGGGGTACTGTCTTCCTTGATGTCTGTCTACATTTTTGTCACCTCTTCCAAATACCACATGACATATGTTTTTTTTTTCATTATTCAATTTCTGCATATGTTGGAATTCCTTATTTTCTGCTACTTTGTTGAGGGAGAACACCTTCTCTAAGGTTTGTTTTTGTTTTTGTTTTGTTGGATTTTTTTTGTTTTTTGTTTTTTTTTTCCATAGACATAGTCAAAGGAACCCAGCATAGAATTCACTTAGTGAAGGATTGTGCCACCACCCAAGTCAAGTTACAAACTCCATCCCCTACCGTAAGTTCTCTTTGATGGCTCAATTTCCAAGTGCCCACCTACTATCTGGAAATGGTTTTGCAGAATCCTATTGCTACAGACAACTCATGTAATAACAGTAACAATTTCTACCAACAGAAAGACAGGCATCTCCTGAGATCCTGATATGAAGATCATAGCTTACCTTCTCATTTCTACAGTCTTTCACTGACAACTGAACAGTTAAAGGTCCTAGAGAAATTTAACAGGGCTAAAGACAAGTATTAGTTTTAATTACTTCATAGGTACATAGTAAGATTAGTGCTTGGAAATTATTGAAATTTGTAATTTTGTATTAAACGATTTAATAAACCTGTTCATTAGTCCCTTTGAATGAATAACAATTAATCATTTTCATTCTTCCTTGGTTAGTTTTATTAACAGACAGTCCTCCTGAGAACTCTGAGTGTGTGTCTTCCTACTTTTTCATACTATGTGTTGTGGGGGGGAAAAAAGGATGGGGACTGAGAAAACCAAATTTATTTTACTGACTCTGTCACCAAAAAAAAATCTGTGTTTCCTTGGGCAAGTCACTTGATTATTCTGATCCTTGGTTTTTTAAAATGTGCAAATAAGATCAGATAATCTTTTTTAGTGTCTTCAAATTCTACTAGCCATGACCTTGATATTCAACTGTGACAGTAGCCTAGATTAACCCCATTTGAGCTGGTGAAAGAAAGGGCCCAGAAAGCTCTAGCCATAAAATATCTATGCCCTGTTGAGTTGCTGGGTAAAATAACTCCCATATGAAAATTAATATACAACATAGGTATAACTAGGGCAAGGTGAACAGAATTTTTCCCCAGCATGCAGAAATTTAAAAGGCACTGACAATACTTGAAAAGTTTTCAAAGGTCAAAACAAATAACATTTGTACCCAGTTAGCAAGAAAAAATTGTCAAAATCAGAAGCAATCAGATTCAGAACTTCTTCCTCCCAGTGGGTACAACTCAAGGCAAGCACTTCCTTGCCACTGTAGAACCCTAATCCCTTCCCCTAGAATCAACCTCTCAAGCATTTTTTTCTAGAAGTATCTATATTCTCTGAAGACAGTGTCCCGCGATCCCTGCCTTGTCACCCAAAAGAGGGTAGCATCCTAGATTTGTAAACTCACTGGGCCTTTGTTCTAAGGTCTAAGTTTTTCACCTTCCCCTCCAATTGAATTTGTTTTTTAAAAATATTTTAAGGTACCTTTTATGCTGCTAGGCCTAGGCAGCAACAGTACTAGTTATAGCTCTTCTATTTAAGGTTTTTAAGTCCTTTTTCAGTTTTTATGTTGCAGTAACTTTGGTTATAGATATAAAAGAAACAATCTGGAAATGAGTAGTGGATTTCTTCTCACAGCTCCTTAAAGCTTACATTGTGATTGCCTTTTTCTCATGGTACTTCAAAGGATCTGAAGTAAAATTTCATCATGTACAAATCCATGATGAAGACTTGGCATTCTGTTGAAGTGTTCAAAAAGTCTGGCCTCCATTTAGGATAGTTTTAGCCTAGCATCTATGCCAAGATTCTAGGCACTCTTATTTTTATTGGTGATATAATATCTAGTTCTGCTGTGTGGTTTTAAATGAATAATGGTAGGGTTTTTCTTGGGGGTTTTTGCATGTCTTCTTTATGTGGTACTGTCATGATTCATAACACTGTCTTCTTTGTGTATACCAAAGAGTAAGAAAACATGTAAAAATCCAATCTCTATCTAGGTTAAAAGAATCAAAATACTCAAAATGGAATTGTGTTTATGAAGGCAATTTCATGAAGGCAATTGACACTGAGTATAGAAGTTTTTCTTGGCTTGGAATATTTGTGCAGGTGTGTGTATATGCATATATGTATGCTATGAACATTTTGGTAAAATGCATAATGACAATATATTAAATGGGAATGCTATTTCCAAATATTGCAAAATTCATGTTGAAACTTTTTTGTAAAGAGAGGAAGAGATTATATTACGTGTTATATATATGCATATATATATATGCCAATAATGTGTGTATGTATACACATATATACATATACATACATTCATACATACACATATAGGTTATTGTCTTTCATTTTCAAAGGGGACGAAAGTGACATCACCATGTTAGAGCCAAATTACAGCAGGTCTTGCTGTTTTTAATCAAACCAATATGAACTCAGAAGGTTCTATCACAAGTCAGGCATAAATCGTCCATGTGAACATTTGGGGTGGATTCTCTAAATCTGCACATCTCACATTTCTTTCGAGTTACTTCAATTCTGCTTTGCTCATAGAGAACAGCACCTTCTCTGGTGCAGGTACACCATTCTCCATAAAATAATCTTACAGGCAATTGTGTGCTTGGCATTAGAACAAAATGTCCAGGCCATTGACATAGCACTCTCTGTAGTAGATTTTGAGTGCCTGGCACCTTTAGAAAGGATTTCTGGTGTCTTTCTGCCAGGTGATCTTCAGAATCTTTCTAAGACAATTCAAATGGAAGAGATTCTGTTTCATGCCATGGTACTGGTAGACTGTCCAGGTATCACAGGCATAAAACAATGAAGTCAACAGAACAGCTCTGTAGACCTTTGTAGTAAGTCTAATACCTCTTTTCTCCCACACTTTGCCTAGGAGTCTCCCAAACACTAAGCTAGCTCTGCCAACATGTATGTCAACCTCGTTATCAATGTGTACATTCCTGGAAAGTACACTATCAAGGTAAGTGAACTTATTCATAGCATTCAAAGCTTCTCCATTTGTTGTAGCTGATGATTCCATGTATAGATGGTGTGGTGGTGGCTGATGGAGCACCTGCATTTTTCCTGATATTAATTGTTTGGTCAAAATTAGTACAAACAACAGAGAAACAATCCAGACTTTGTTGCATCTCAGCTTCAGAAGCTGCATTGAGTAGGCAATCATCTGCAAACAAAAAATGATGCACCAATACTCACTCTACCTTGTTCTTGGTTTGTAGCTTTTTCAAGTTGAAGAATTTACCATTAGTACAGTAGTTTACTTTGATGCCATATTCATCTTCACTGAAGACATTAGACAATTCAGCTGAAAACATTATGGTTAAAAAAAAGCATGGAAGCAAGCACACAGCCATGTTTCACTCCATTGGTGACTGGGAAAGCATTTGAACATTGTCTTTTATCCAGAACTATCCATACCTGCAAGTATGTGGTCATGAATGTGATGCACAACGCTGATGAACTTCTCCAGATAACCAAATTTTGACATAAGTTTCCAAAGGCCCTCATGACTGTATCAAATGCCTTAGTTGGTTCTACAAATGTTGTGTACAGATCTCTGTTCTGCTCTTGGCATTTTGCCCAGAATTGTTGGCAACAAACACCATATTGATCATTCCTGGGCCCTTTCTGAAGAAACATTGCCTCTCAGGTAGATGACCATCTTCCAGGTGAAGGATTAGCCTCAGTGTGAGCAATGTTGAGTGGAATTATCTTTGCAGAAGTTTTCGTACATTTATGTGAGCGTGTTTGTGTGTGTATGTGTGTGTGTGTGTGTGTGTGTGTGTGTGTGTGTTTTGACTGTGGGATGCGATCCCCACCTGCTATGATAATCAGACCAGGGTTGGTTTAGCAGACAATTTTTAGGGATGTTTTCTAGCCTCTTCCTAGCACCAGGAGTTAAACAATGTGATCCTTAATAGGCTGCTCAGACATCCAGGGGGCTAGCCAATCCCACTGTTCCTTCCAATGACAAGACAACTCTATGTCCTGGGCTGCCTGTGTGCAGGGTTGTGACTACAGCTCCCAGTGTATCTGCACCTGCTACTTTGTTGCTTGCCTACTTCCACAGGACTTTGAGATAGGTAGAAATGGTAAAATGGTATAGGTGGTATATTTGATTCATGCATAAATTGGATTTAAGTGAAGAAAAGTTGTCTAGTGGCAGGACAGAGTCAAGATGACTAGTAATGTTCAAGATGCGGCACTTTTGATGTCTAACCAAGCTCTAGGAGCTACACAGCACCTGCTTTATCTGCTTTCATGGCCACTGAAATAAATTGTTCTTATCCACCCATTCCACCAGGCAATGTCTTCACATGCTTGGGCTAGACACTATTTAACTCACCAATGAGTTTGAGACTCCTTGGTTACTCCCAACCTGGTTTAGTCTGTCTGCCTAAATTGTTTATGGGGTTGTGACCCATGTGCATGCTACAGCTTCTTGGAGCCACAGGTAAGAGCAAGGTGGATCAAGTAGACACCAAAGGTGGAAAGCACCCCTGAAAGGGCTAGGCATTTGTCACACCACAGGTACTAGTCTTCCCTGGACACACCCTCTCCTGTAGAGCAGGAGGTATTTCAGTATTTTTGTTTGTCTCATGGACCCTCTTGGGAGTTTATTAAAGCTTATGGACCCTTTCTTGGAAAAATACTTTTAAATGCATCAAATAAAATGCATAAGATTTCAAAGTAAACCAATTGTATTGAAACACATTTATTAAAAACTTAATTAATCCCAGATAAAGAACTCCATATTTATAATGCAAGAGTTGTTTCTACAGTCCTTTGTACCTCTGAGAATTTTTAAGTCTATGAGTTAAGATAAACTTAAGAGAGCATGAAGGAGTAGAATGAGAAACGTTGATTTAAAAACAAAAATTTTCTTATTTGAAGTTTACATAATGTAAGTTTAGCACATGCCTAGACCACTTAATCCATGTGGGAGAGGAGAACTGATTCTGGGATACTGGAGAACTGGAGCACATATGGACACTGCATTTGTCTACTCAGTGGATGAGAGTCTTTCCCCCCACTGGTCATATAGACATAAATGTCAACTTCTTAAAAAAAAAAATAGCCTGACTCAGCAACCTAGTTGGCCTTTACCACATTTCTAAGAGTATAGGACTCTTCACTCATATAAAGCCCTGAGGGCTTTGTAGTCCAAAAACAAGGCTTAAGGCCTCAAGTGTCACTTCCTTTAAGAACTAGAAGAAACCTCAGAGGTCATCTAGTTCAATTTATACCTCAAAGGAATTACCAGTATAATTTATAAAATGAAGTGGCTGTCCAGTCTCCACTGAAAGATCATAATCCTAAGGAATGGAAACCCATAACCTCACTAGGAAGCCTATTCCACTTTAAGAATGCTTTCATTCACTTAATTTTCTCTTTTCTCACTATGATAAATTCTCAATTTCCTTTATTTACTATTATGGCCTTTCGTTTTCTAGTCTGCATTTCGTTTACCCCTATACACACTTCATTCTCTTCCAATGCATTGTAAACTCCTTAAAGACAAGGGTTATGTCTGATTCACATTTTCATTCTTCTTTGTGCCTAATACAACTCTTTCCTTATAATCAGCAGCCCTCTCCCCATTGCTTGTCAAATTGAAAGTAAAAGAAAAAAGAAAAAAAATGAAAATACTAATTCAAAGCATTGTTAATCAAGAAATGGTCTTTAAAAATATCACCTTATTCATACTTCAACATTTGTCATTGATTGTGGGTTCCCAATCAACATGTACTTTTAAATAAAGACTCAAAGTTCAAAAGTAAATCTATCTCCTTTTTTATCTGGAAAGAACAGGCTGTCTCTTTGACACTGTCCATTGCAAGTTAGCAATTGGGTTCATCACTCACAGTTGACACTCTTCATGCCAATTAAAATGGCTACATTAGGGGCTAGATTCTGTCTCCTCTCTCTTTTTTTTTTTTTTTTAGTCAAAATGTAACTTCAAAGCATGCCAATTTTGTGATGGAAGAGGAGGAAGGCTGTAGGTATACCGAGAGCAGAAAGGAGGGAAAATAAAGCTGATATGAGGGGAGATGGAAGTCAAACATATCTCAGATGAAGACAGAGATCATCATTCAAGGCTGGGAAAAATGTGGAGAAAGTAAGGACAGTTGGCCATTTGTTTTACCCTGAGGAGTAGAAAGTTTTCCTTTCTTGTTTATTCAAAACTTTCTCACCCATCATAATCCAGCTCATGGCCCACCTTCTTTTAGAAGCCTTTAGTAATCATACTGAACTGACATACTGCTGAACTAATGATTGCTTCCTCTTTTGTACTCTTGAAGGATTTACTGTCTGAACTACTTCCTTTTTACATTCAGTCACATGTTGTATTCTACTGTAAGCTGTCTTTTAAGTATATGCTTCTTTTCTTTGTAACTCTGGAAGGTCCTTG
This sequence comes from Pseudochirops corinnae, assembly GCA_028646515.1. NCBI lineage: Eukaryota > Metazoa > Chordata > Mammalia > Diprotodontia > Pseudocheiridae > Pseudochirops > Pseudochirops corinnae. The sequence continues at coordinate 181,797,560 of CM053588.1, read as the reverse complement.
GTGACTGGCAATTAATCTGTCTTTTTGTATTTTCTGTTGGACTTAGAATGGTACTGATGATATAGCGAGTATTCCCTGAATTTTTTTATTACAGAAAATGAATGAAATGTTTCCACTGATTTTGAATTTTTGGATGGTCCAAACTGAAGTGGCCTTGAGGCCACTTGTGGCCTTCTAGGTCCTTTGGTGTAGCCTTTTGACTGAGTCCAAATGCTACAGATAAAATCGTTTTAATAAGGAGAGTTTTTTTTTCTGTGAAGTTGGATTCAGTCAAAGAGATGCACTTGAGGACCTAGAGGACCATAGGTGGTCTCAAGGTCACAGATTCCCACCACTCCTTGTTCAGAGGATGGCAAATACTAATGATATATTAAAGGCAGATTCAAGAAAATAACACATTCTCCATACTCCCTATGCCCAAGACATTGTGCTAGGCACTGGGGATAAAAAAGAAAGGAAGGAAGGAAGGAAGGAAGGAAGGAAGGAAGGAAGGAAGGAAGAAAGGAAGGAAGCAAGGAAGCAAGGAAGGAAGGAAGGAAGGAAGGAAGGAAGGAAGGAAGGAAGGAAAAAAAGAAAGAGAAAGAATTACAGGAGATCATAAAAGGTCAAGTATAAGAGGTACTGAGCTGAACGATTATGAAATCTAAGTATTCTAAGAGACAGAAGCGAAAAGAGTCTATGCTCCAAGCATGAGAAACAGACTGTGCAAAAGTATAAACATTAAGGTGTGACACATCTAATACAAGCAAGAGTTAATAGTCCAGTTTGACTGGAATTTAGAGTAATTAGGGAATGTGACAACTTATGGCATAGCACTAAATGGGAATCAGATTATATGAGATTTTAATGCTATAATAATGCAATTATGATAAATTTACATAAGCAGGTAGGGAGCCACTTACAACTTTTGAGTAGAAGAGTGAAATGATGAGATGATTGCTTCAGAAATATTTAGTTAGCAACTGTGTAGAGGAGAGATTAGTTGAGAGGGGACACACTACAAGCAGAAGGACAATAATACTGGAGAAATATTAATGGAAAATATTAAAATGATGGAAATGAAAGATGATGAAGCCTTGACTAGGGCAGTATCTGTGTGAGTAGAGAGAAATGAACTTCTATGGGAGATTTGTTTGAGGTAGAATTATCAAGATTTGATAAGAGATTGAATATGAGATTGGGAGTTAAAACTGGAAAAAAAAGGAAGACTCAAGGATATTTGTGAGTTTGTGAATATGGGTTCACACATGTAATGTAATTAAGACAGTAGAACAATACAAATTAAGCAAGAGGAAGTCAGATATATGGTGAAATGAAAACACCCACCACAATGTAGACAATATTTGTACAAACAAACCTGAAGGCTCTGTAATAATAATGATCAAGCTTGGTCCTAGAGATGAGATGGCCACATGTACTTACCTCCCTTTACCAAAGCCTTGGAAGATTTGTAGGTGGAATATTTCCTGAACTTCCAGATATGTTCAATGTGTTGGCTCCATCCTTTCTGCCAGGAGGTGGAAGGCATGTTTCATTATTTTGAATGTACATTTTAAGATCCTTTCTTTTCTATAAGTCTGAAAATAATTCCTGCTAAGGGTTGCACTCTTATCACTTCATGTTATTCATTTTAAATGTTATTGAGTATAAAAGTGAAAAAACTCACTGAAACAAATGTTGGCTGAAACAAATATGGATAGGTTTCATCTTGGAAGAAATGATGTGAGATGCTACACAGAGCCATGGAGATGATGAGTTTCTTAGATGATATCTTATCTCTCCTATCCTGAAGGAACATCTGAACATAAAAAGTCATATCAAAAACAGCATTTTACTCTAATTACTAGCCACATTTAGGGTACATAATCAGCAATGACTATGGCCTTTCACCATCATACTTAGTTAACTTCATGTTTCGTGGTGGCATGGAGGTATTAGTACAAGAGGTTTTTGCTTGTTTGCTTGTTTTGCCTTTTATAAGAATGCTTACATTTTCAAAAAAAAAACCTCTCTCTACCTTTACCCATAATTTAAGGAGGTTAATGAGTCACACACACCTGGTTCTTTTACTCATGCAGGTAACATTAGATAGGAGATAGGAGAAAGCTAGACTCAGGTTCAGGAAAATCTGAGGTTAAATTGTATATGTATATTGCAGTGATAAGGAAATTCAACAGGGTGCCACAAACTGAGGGGAACGGTTTAAAATATCAAGGCTAGAAGTATAGATGGCAAATTTTGCCTAGGGTTTACTTTACACTCACTCTTTCCCTCTCCCCTCCCTCTGTGTGTGTATGCATACATACATACATACATACATACATACATATAGAGAGAGAAAGTGGACAAAGAGTGGACAAAGCATCTAAAATACTTACTGTGTGACCCTGGCCAAGTATTTTAATCTGTCTGGGTCTGTTTCCTCATGTCTATAATTAAAGATTTGGAGTCAATAGGTGCTAAGGTTTCTTCAACTCTAAATTTTTTATCTACGACTAGAAGATCTCTAAGCTTCCTTCCAGCTTCCTTCTGCAATCCCTTCTCTAATTTAGGGAGTGTACTCTGGGTAACTGAAATGAATCAGGAACAAGCAAAGAGTGATCCAAGCTCATTGAATTCCCACATTGGGATTGCTCTTACTGAAATGTGGGGCTGATGTAGGAAAATGATGGGAGAAAGTTCATAGATTGAGAGATAGCTGGGAAGTTACAGGGTATCTATTCCAGTCTCTCATTCTACAGATGGGAAACCTGAGTTCTAGGAATGTGAATAAACTTGTTCAAGGTCACAGAGGTCAAAATTGTCACAAATAGGATTTGAATTACATCCTTGATTCCAAAACCAGTGTACCTCATGATCTCCCTTAGGCTGCCTGTGGCTGTTTGTGGAGGGTTTTCAATGCTAAGTGATGAACTCTGAATTTTATACTAAACCCCTGGAAGCCCTTGAACATTCTGAATAGATGCAGAATTTTAAAAGTTTAATCTGTCAGTGGTAGAGTGTAAGCATTTTCAATTCTTGAATTATTATTAATTATTATATTATTTAATTATTAAGATCTGATTCAATAAATGCAGAATAAAGAATATAAAAAATGGAATGAAACATAGTGTTAAAGAGTCAGATTGGACTTGAGGCAGGACTTTCTGACTCACAAGCAGTAAGATACCACAATGCATTACCAAGAGAGAACACAATGTCAGACTCTTTCTCATTGGAAAGTAACCAATACCCATCCATTCAGCAGGATATAGATATGATCCTTTCTGGAAGAGGGGGGATAGACTCTATGCCTATTGAGGTAGCTCACATGCTTCTCATTCTACTAGCAGTAGTGAATGTGTAGGATCACAAATTAGCCGTGGAGATGCCTTGGCTATCTGACAGACAAAACTCCCCCAATATGTGTCCTATTTCCTAACAAGATTCATTTTACTCCCAATGCCCATATTAATCTGTTTACATCAATGAAGTTGAAGCAGTCTGTGGATGGTGATGTAATTCTGAAGAGTTTCTATCAAAAAAATCAAGATAACAAAAACAAATGATAAAAAAGACAATAAACATATAATACTCTGATTAAATATTGATGTGGAGATTATGTTTACATTTCCTGGCTTCCCTTCATTTTAGCTGTTATTAGTGGTGTTTCTAAATCATCAAACATTAATATTCTATTTTCAGGGCTCAGTTGGTATTTCTTCCCCCAGCTTTATGATTTATCAGGTGACTATATAGCTTTACATTTGAAGGTTTAACTCCTGAAAGGTAGTGTAGGGACAAAGCTTGATCTGAGTTTACCTTAAAGATGAGAAAAGTGAAGAGATGAAGTTGAGAAATTTATTTTTATTCTACTTTGGGGGAAAATAAAAACTAATTGTCCATGCAAGTCAACTCATGCAAATTAGCAAGTCCCCTCCAGTTATAGTGCTGAAAGTGGAAACAAAGCATTAACTCCTAAAGCACCAGAGGCCAGTATTATCTTTCTCAGATAGATTTCACTGGACATAAGAAGAGGCAAACCATGAAAGTACCATGAAAATCATATAATGTTTATACCAATGAAACTCAAAGATTTACAAAACTTTTTTAAAAGAGTGCTGAACTTAGTCAAGAGTAAATTGATTCAAACACCTCCTTTGGAATTTACTAACTCTGTGACTATGGGAAAGTCATATATCATAGAGAATAATAATAGCTCCAGCCACACTGACTTCTAGTGAAGACCAAATGAGATAATGTACATAAAAAACTATGTAGAGATCTGTTTGTTTTTTTAATCTTATCTAATCCCTCACAACACATACTTTTATGATGTACATATTGTAAAAATTATTATTTTCATTTTCCAGATGAGGAATCTAAAGGACAGAAAGATGAAGTCAGTTACCTATGGTTATAAAACAAATAAGTATTAGGAAAAAAAAAAAAAACACTTAAATGTAGATTCTCTGACTCTAAATTCAGTGTTCTTTCCTTACATCATGCTTCTGCTCTCTTAAGTGGACCAGATACCTCCTCTTGACGAAGAAAGGAGAATAATGTTATAAATAGTCCTATTATACATCTTTGGGGTGTTTTCCATCACCATGAGCTAAGGTATCGGCTATGAGTGAGAAACGTTTCTTCTATCACGCTAACTTTGGAAGATGAATGAATTTCACAATACCAAAAACGTCTTTTAAGTAGTTCCATTGTCTTGCTGACATTCACAATATTTAGAAAGGAAACTGATCATTAATAGTATTTTATGAGTAGTAATTAAGAAAAATAAAACAAATTATCTTTCATGAATACATATATATGTATACATGTATACATACATATACATATATTTACATATATACATATATATTATCTATCTAAATCTATTTCTCTATCTATATAACATTCCCATAAAACATGTATAATAATAATAGGTAGCAATTATACATGCATAATAATAGGTAGAGATTTGAGGCTTGTCTTTACAAATGTTCTGACTTTATCCTTTCTTTATTATCTCACTTTATCCTCCCTGAGAAGTAGGTATGAAGGAGCCAGTTGTTAAATCACTTTCCTAGAGTCATACCATTAGTAAATATCTGAAGCAGGATTTGGACTCAGGTTGTCTGGATTCCAAGTCCTAGTATTTTCGCCTCCGTGCTACCTAGCTGCCACATGTATGTATATGAGTGTATTAAAAGAAATACAAAAATATGGGGTGTGTATGTATATATGCATGTATATATACTATGTCCCAAAAAAGTCTTAGTATAGTTCTAAATGTTAATAATGTAGCTTTTAGAATACATACAAACACATATATATATACATACAGACATGTATATATATATATGTATATTTGTATGCATATAAAAGATTATATATGTGTATATATGTACAACCTCTTGCGTTTTATATGACTTTTCAACTTTGCAAATCAATTTTCTAATTTAAAACTTACAGCAATCCTGGAATAGGCATGTTAAGTATTATTATACCCATTTGTTAGATGAAAAGAAAGACAGAGACAGAGAAAGAAAAGAAATAAATATTGGTGGGTTTTGACCTAATTAAACCTGTTAGAACTTGTATTCTACTGATAAAGCCTTCTAGAGCCAGAGCTCCCTCAATTCCATACTAAGACATCAGAGTAGAGTTTTAGTGGAGATAGAAGATGGAATACAACTCCTTCACTCTGAGGGGTAAATGATCTATAACACATGTTTCTACAGGATACTGAATTGGAAGGGATGATAGATATGTTACAGATCACATAATCCAAATCTCTTAATTCTAGACCTGAGGAAACTGAGATCCAATGAGAGAAGCAAACTTGCCTAGAGTCACACAAGTGAAAATTAGCAAAGTAGTTTTCAAACCCAGGTCCTTTGCCATGATATCACATGTATCCAATCCTCTATCCACTGCTAGTACTAAAAAGTGATTCTTGGAATATTCAGTTATCCATATCAATATGAAAAACAATAGACACTTTTATTTGACTTTACTTATGGGAAACCTAGGTGGCTTAATAGGAGACGCACAAGGGAATTCAGAGTTGAAAAATAAGGGGCAATTTAGGAAGGGCAGCAGGGCTTGCTCCTCCACTTCACACACATAGGAACTAGGACTGATAACCCAAATTAGGGCAGCACGCTGATCTCCCACACTGAGGCTAGGCCCGACACTTCTGAAGAGATTTTGGAACAGGTTAAAGGAGGGAGGAAGCCAGGGACTTTGCCTACATTTCTCACATGTAAAGGCCTTCAAACCATGGCAAGAGGAAAGAGTCTATGACTTTCTTTCAAGTTTCTTCTCCGAGGACTTGGCACACAGTGCCATCAAATTTTCAGTCACAGTGCTCAGCCTATGCTTCAAGATGAATCAGGTAATGGAGCTGCTCCAGATATTTTATAGGGTATGGAAAGGAAAGGAATAAGCATTTACATAGTGCCTCCTATGTTCCAGGCACTGTGCTAAGCATTTTATATCTCATTTTAAACTCACAACCTTGCAAGGTAGGTGCTGTTGTGATCCACATTTTACAGTTAAATTAGAAACTGAAGCACAGAGACGTTAAGTGACTTACCCAGTATTACACAGCAAGTAAGTGTCTGAGGCCAGATTTGAACTAGTCTTCCTAACTTCAGTCTCACCCCTGTACCGACTGTGCAATGTAGCTGAAATTGTACCCATTCCACTTGTTCTTTTTAGTTTTCCACTGACAAAGTCGTAGTCAAGAAGATGTCAATTAGTCAGGAAAAGAAAGTTTCTAACTTGGAAGACTGAAATATACAACTTTTCAGTTCTAGGATATTCCAGAGAAAAAAAGGCAAGACAAAAGGGAACAGAAATCAGTCAGTGAAAGGTAGAAAGAATATTTCTAGAACAGGAATTCATTTTTTTCTCTTAATAGTATTTTTTTTTCCAATTACATAGTTTTCAACCTTCATTTCTACAAGATTTTGAGCTCCAATTTTTTTTCTCCCTCCCTTCCAGTTCCCCTCCCCAAGACAATATAGGTTATACATGTACAATCATGCTAAACATATTTCCACATTACTCACGTTGTGAAAGAAAAATCAGAACAAAAGGGGAAAGAAACACAAGAAAAAATAACAAAAATAAAATAAAAATTTCCCAAAATGGAAACTGTATGCTTTGATCTTCATTCAGACTCCATAGTTCTTTCTCTGGTTGTGAAGAGCATTTTTCATCAGAAGTCTTTTGGAATTGTCTTGGATCATTATTTTGCTAAGAAGAGCTAAGCCTATCATAGGTTGATCATTGCATGATGTTGCTGTTGCTGTGTACAATGTTATCCTGGTTCTACTTACTTCACTTAGCATCGGTACATGTAAGTCTTTCCCGTTTTATTTTTTTTTTTCTGATAATCCACCTGCTCATCATTTCTCATGGAACAACACTATTCCATTACATTCATATACCACAACTTGTTCAGCCAAATATTTGGTGGGCATGCCCTAAATTTTTCATTGTTAGACACCACACACAAAAATAGTTTCTATAAATATTTTTGTACATATGAGTCTTTTCCCATTTTTATGATTTCTTCGGGATACAGACCTAGTAATGGTCTTGCTTAGACAAAGAGTACCCATGGTTTTATAACCCTTTGGGCATATTTCCAAATTGTTCTTCACCAACAACAAAATGTTCCAATTTTTAGGGCATAAATTCTTAAAATTTTTTGTATTGTGGATACAGTCTGGAAAAGTTATAAGTCTTCTCAGAATAATCATTTTAAATAAACAAAGTAAAATATATACAATTAAAAGAGAAACAGGAGAGGAAAAACTATGACCTCAAGGCCACATGTAACCCTCTAGCTCCTTAGGTGGGGGCCCTTTGACTGAATCCAAACTTCACAGAGTAAATCCTGTTAATAAAAGGATTTGTTTTGTAAAACTTGAACTCAATCAGAAAACAGCACCCGAGGACCTAGAAGGTCAAATGTACCCTTAAGGCCACAAGTTCTCCACCCCTAGAAACCAATTAGACTAAACTAGTTATCTATCTAACTATATTTCTATTCAGATCTAGATAATATAAACAAGTTTACCTACCTCATATGAAGAAAAACTAGACTCAAAAAAACAGAGGTTCCCCTCCCCTATAATTGAATTCTCTCCTTCTACAGATAGTGTGACAATGTTAAGGCATCTGATGCTACAGTGAGTAAGGTGCTACTTATGGAATCTAGGAAGATCTGAGTTCAAATATAGCCTGAGGTATTTGGCAGCTGCCTAACATTGGGAAAGCCATTTTCCCTTTGTCTCCTAACTTTTCTCATGTTTAAAATGGGTAAAATAAAGCTCTACTCACTAGAGTTGCTATGAATATAAAATGAGATATGTGTAAAATATTTTTGCAAAACTGAAATCACTATGTAAATGGTATCTCTTATCATTACTAGTTCCCTGGACTTTTAAGTCAGGAAAACCTACGCTCAATTTTTCCACCGACATTTACTGCCTTTGCGATCATGGGCAAGTCACATAATATCTCTGAAAGTCAGAGTTTTCTTATTTATGAAATGAGGATAAGAAAATCTGGGGCAACAGTATCACTAAGTTGTGACAATTTGTAAATGAGATCAATCAATAGACATTCACTGAACGCTTACCTTTCCTAGGCACCATGCAAAGGTGCATACTAGGGACAGAAATACTGAAGTGATGATAACATTCCTATTTGCAAAGAATTTATATTTTACTCTTTGTTGTGGAGGAAGTTGGAGGTCAGATACAATCTACTTACAAATTATTAAATTCAGAGCATTTCAAAATGAGTAAAAGTGATTTATGTTTTGGGGTAAAAAAAATGGAAGAGACAGGAAAGGTCTCCTAAAGGACTTAGCACTATGAAGGTACCAAAATAGGTCATTTTGGTTGGATCAAAGACTATAAGGGTAAATGATGTGTAAACAACCTGGTAAAAGAAGCTAAAGGCAAATTCTGAATGGCTTTAAATAGAAAGAAGAAAGGAATTATTAGTCAATGAAAGTTTCTTACCAAAGTGATTTTTCCAAAAGCCTAAGTCCGATATGTCACTCTATTTTTTTTTTTTTTTTTTTTTGGAGAGGAGAAGGCAAGACAATTGGGGTGAAGTTACTTGCCCAAAATCACATAGCTACTTAAGTGTCAAGTGTCTGAGGATGGATTTGAACTCAGGACTACCTGACTTCAGGACCAGTGCTCTATTCACTGCAACACCTAGCTGCCCCATTGCTCTTCTACTCTATGAACTTTAGTCACTCTCTATTACTTCCAGGACTCCTCTGTTTGGCATTTAATACTCTTTGCTATCTAATTCATTTCCTGTGGCCTTTTAGACTTTATTCTCCTCCATGTACTCCAATATTTATCTATACTGATCTACTTGCTTTTCCTGCCATTAAAGACTCCATCTCCCACCTCCATTCTTATTCTCCAACCTCCTACCTTCCCTTGGTTCCTTCCAGACTAACACAATCACACCTTCTGCCCAGTACCTTACTCACTCCACTCCCACCCCTCCCCAGCTACTGTCTCCCTATTGAGATTACCTTCCATCCACTCTGGATATATCATGTATGTGTCTAGATAGAAAGAAGTTGTCTTCTCCAGTAGAATGTTAGCTTGTTGAGAAATAGAGCAGTTGTTCTCTCTTTCTTTGCACTCCCACCTGTTAATATAGTGTCTGGACCATTGTAAATGCTTAATAAATACTTGTTGACTGATTGACAGGGAAGTTACCATTGTCAGACTTGCTTTTTAGAACCATGAAATTGACAGCTCTGCAAGATATGGATTTTACAAGTGAGAAACTAGGTTGAAAAGACCAATTAGAAAGCTATTGCAATAGTCAGGGAAAAGGTAGTTTTATAGCATTTGAGTGAAGTCTGAAGGTTGTGATGTTGTTGAGGTCAAAGACATAAGACTCGACAACTGGTTGTATGTGTCCAATGTATATATTTTTAAACTTTAAATCACCAAGTAAATATCAGTTATTTTTCTTATTCTACCTGAATGTCTTCTGGGAAACAGCACTCAAGTGACCCTTCTAGCTGTCTCTAAGTAGAGTGATACCATGGACAGTTTCAGGGTTTTGCTTTGTTTTGTTTTGTAATATATATCTCTAGGGCCTAGTACAGCATGCTGTACATAGTTAGGAGGAAATTTACATGTTTGGTGAAGTTTCTTCATTAACTTGCAAAACTAGAAAAGGAGAAAGGAATTTTTAAAAGCTGAGATAAATACAGAAACAAGCGTTTCAAAAATGACTAAGCACAAAGAAGTCCAGGAATGAACTCCAAGGGAGAAAGAAAAGGTAGAATAGAAGGGATAATCCAGGAAAAGGGGAAGGTAAAATTGAAGACATTTATATGAAGAATTGGTCCTAAAGAAATAAAAGTAAGAAAATAAAATCAGGAAAAAATGAGGAAGGTTTTATCTAAATACACAAAACCTCTGAGGTCCAGAAAAGCTAAAGTATAAGCAAAGAAATAAAATAGCAACTTTTCAAGCTTAGTACATTTTATTTTAACTAAATGGAACTGTATGAAGATTCATTTCTACTTTTCCAATAAGGGGGAGCACATGGGGATGAAAAAGTCAGAGAGGGTAGATAATAAAGATGGGGTAAAAGCAGGAAAAGCTGGAAAGGAAACTTAGCATCATGAAAGACACATTTTCTTGACTTCCAGATATGGTCACTGACCTACCCTGATGTGGAGGCTAGTTAAGATTCTATGTCATCTATGTGAAGGGCCTAAAGTATATCCTAAGCTTATCTTCAGTTAGTATAAGCACTGACTTGCTGTCATTGCTGTGCCAATAACAGAACTGTGAGCATCTCTGAGGCTTCTCAATATCTATCCCAGACCACATATCCTTCCAGCCTTCTCTTTCCCTATCCTCACCTCCACATATGCACACACATATGTGTGTGTGCACACACATATGCATATACACATTTCTTTTGCATCCTGTAGCTCCATGAACAGTAATGACATCAGACTAACTTTTCTGGAAAGGATGAATCAATCAGTTGTACTAGGGCTCCGTTCACCACACCTGTAACTTCCTGAAACCACACACTGATCTTGACACCATTCTCCTTCTCTTGTTCTCTTAGAATATAAGCTTCTGGAGACCAGAGGTCATTTTAAATTTTCTATCTATATCCCCCAAATCTAGTTAAGCACCAGGTGAGTACTTTTTTCTCACTTATTTGGTGGAACTTATCTTTTTACTGTAACCAAATCAACAATTGCTTTTGAGCAGCTCCTTAGCGAATAGAGGGTCAAGTAGACAGTTCCTTTGCTTTCCCTTAGCCATCAGAATTTTAATCATGTAAAGGTTCCTGGCAATAGAATGACAGAATATCAATAATATGATTGCTGTGGTGGTAATCTATTATTAATAATCACTTTCTGGGCACCAAGACTATATGAAGCATGAAGCCACCCAAGCAAGTGGTTGAACAGGAAGATAAAGTGAGAGATGTGGGCTATTTGAGTAGATAGGGATAATGATCACCAGTGAGCACTTTCTTAGTACATCATTATGCCAGGAGTCAAATCTAAATTCTAGTTCTGATCCTGTCAAAAAGTAGCTAGGTGAACAAAGGTGGATCACTTTAACTTTCTCTTCTCAAGTTATTCACCTGTCAGAGCAGATAATAACCCTTACCCTGCCAACCTTATAGGACTACTATGTGGATTAAATGAAATGATGGGGAAAATTTATTTGAGAGAAAGAAAGTGCTCTACAAATGCATGTTAAAATTAGAGTTGACAGTGATAAATGCAAAAGCAGTGATTAATGATAATACTATGTTGAATATCCGAAATAGGCCCTCCCCCTAACTCCTCTTATGTAGAGGTGCTTGTTTATCCCTAGACTAAAGATTATAGGGGGAAATAACCTCTTCTAGTTGAATGAGAACTGGATTATGGAGAGAGGAGGACTTGCTTCTAGTTCCAAGTCTACTGCTGATTCACTCTATGATGTTGGGTCATGGGGCCATAATATTATAGAATGATAGATTTATAACTGAAAGGGACAGTTGGAATCATCAAAGTCAGGCCCCCTTTTACCAATGAGTAAAATGGAGATCAGAACCAGTAGGATGTGATACAGTTTGTGTCATAGGTGGGATTCCAGCTCAGGTCTTCCTGTTTCTAAGTCCAATGTGCCATCCAACATACTGTGGTCACTTCATCTCTACCTTCCTTACTGTCAGTATGAGAGGAGGACCTGGATCATAGACTTACCTAGGAGGAGCTTTAGAGGTCATTTATTTCAATGCTTTCATTTTACAGATGAAAATCTGTGGTCCAAAATAATTTAAATAAATTTCCTAAGGTCATAAAGGTAGTAGAATTTGAATCTAGGCACTTGAGTGTAAATTCAGTTCTCTTTCCCCCGTAGGATGTCTCTCATGGTGGACTGTAAGTTTAGTTCTCAAAATCTTTGGTCCTAAAATGAAATCATGCCACATCACTGTCTGACCTTATTATCCTTACATTTCTGACTACCCATCCCCCGTTTCTAGTTAAAAATAATCCATAAGTCTACCATACATGGATCTAATGATAGATCCTAGTTCTGAAATTTACCAACAGACCAACAATGGGATGTTGCTGAGAAACCTATTTGTTGTAAAAATAATAATTGCATATAAATATTTATGTGTGTATATATATATAGCTTTAATATTTGCAAAACATTTAAATATTCTCATTTGATAACTACCACAACCATCAGTGGCAATGTAGATTGTGGATAAGGAAGTGTCTAAAGTGACTTGTCAAAATTCACATAGTTACAACATGAATAAGACAGGATTTGTTCTCAAACTTTCCCATCCTCTAACTCCAGCACTATCAACTGCCCCCCAACCTTCTTCAAAAGTGTTAGTTTCATCCCTGAGTCCTTTTGACAAGTCTAAACCTCAGTTTACCCAACTATAAAAGAATCTTAGCTTCTTTCTCACGTGGTGCTAGAAGGGTTAATGAGATGTGACTTTGAGCTTCCTAGATGTAACACACAGGAGAGGGAAGCAGGAATTATTAGAGTCTTGAGTTGAGGTGTGTCAGGGTTTGTGCCTACAGATGGTAAGATGCTGAAATAATTCAATATAATTTAACTTTGAGATCAGTGGCTAAGCTTTGTTAAAATCCCTGATGGGGTGTAATTATGCAAGCATCCAACAGCTGAGTTTCTGAGTTTACTTTTCCCTAACCCTTTGGACTTTTTATAATTGTAGAAATCCATGCACAATCCTTTTCCCTTTGGGCCATTTACATGTGTTAATTTCCTTCTGTGCTGTAGGGTCTAAACTGCATAGCTATAGGCACCCTAAAAATCAATCATACAATAAATAAAAATGCTGAAATTTTGACCACAACCACCTTTATAATTAAAAAATACACATCTATTCTCCGATATTCCCCATATATTTTTTTCAAAATATAAACCCTCAGTAAAATAACCGTGGACAACAAATTTCTTCTCTTCACAGTAATAACTAAAAGAAAGGACCTAGTAAAATAATAATGAAATAATAAAAATGATAACAACACTGGTAGTAATAGCATTTATATAGTAATTTAAGGTTTTTGAAGTGGTATACAAATGTTATCTCATGTAGTTCTCACAATAACTTTGTGGGTCACTGCTAACCTTATTCTTTTTTTACGGATGAGGAAACTAAGGCTGAGAAATAACTAATGACTTAACAGGTAGTGTCTAATGTGGTATTTGAATTCAGTTCTCTGTGTGCCATGAAGTTAGTCAAATAGCATTGTAAAATACAGTGACTCATAAAGCAAAAACCTCATGAACAGTATTCTCGTTCATAAAATGGACAGAAGCAGCAGAGATAGTTGATCCCTAAAGCTGTTTTCAGATCAAAATTCCAGTTTTATTTAAAATAAGGGGAAAGGTTGAAAACAGAAAAATGTACAATTCTTGCACCATTTTGTATCAGGGACAAATTTAATACTGCAAAGTTTCCTGTATGACCTTGTGAAGAAAAATAAAGCCTATTAAGGAAGTGGGCAGAATATAAGGGAAAATTCTGGAAGTCTATTTCTGCAGACATGAGTTCTGGAAAGTTCTATGATTCTGGGTATGATTTCAGTCTAGCTGAGAGCCAGCCTAGCTACCTGTAGAGAATCTCCAGAGATGGATGGGGTGCCTAGTTGGTGAAGCATTCTTTGGCAAACCAGGAAACAAAGGAAAATACAAAATGACCCTAAGTTCAATTTAGCCCCTGTCCTCTTCTACAGCGGCTTTTGCAGAAAAGAAGGGACAGAAGGTTAAGCATCACATAATTCACACACATAAAGGCATTCAAGGGGGAAAATTATGAAAACAAATGACTACAAGGATGAATAAAGTAAACTACTGTCAATTCTACTGGTGATAATATATGGATTTGGAATAGCAATATAGGACGGAGCCAAGATGGCGGCGTAAGAGCAGCAACATATTGCAGCTCTCACATAGCCACCCCAAAATACCCATAAAATATGACTTTAAACTAGTTCTAGAACTCTGAAACTCACACAAATATACTTTCCAGTAAAGTCAGCTTGGCTACAAAGAACCATATCAGCCCTGAGAAACGAACCCAGCCTAGCCTGAAACCATGGCCCTGCCCCAGAGGTGGCTGGATGAGAGGAGCTGGGAGGTGGCTGGATGTGTGGAGCTGAGCCCCAGCTGGAGCTTCAGGTGAGCCGATCAACAGCAGCTGTGGCAGTATCCAGAATTAGGTCAGTGGAGCTTGCGAAATCGGGGGAGAAAAGTGGTCCGGCCAAAAAGCCTCCAGAGCAATGAGGCTGCAGAACTGGAGGTCTTGCACCTACCTCCACACTGCCGCTTCAGAGCTCTCAGCCTGCAGACTGCAGGGGACCAAGAGATCATTCAGAGGCCAAGTGCTCTTGCGTTGACCAGACTAGATCCAGATCACGGTCTTGGGCTTTGGTCCTGTGTTTTTTGTTTTTTTTTTCAGTGAGCCAGAGTGGGGGAGGGACCCAGCAGCCTCCTAACAGCTCCAGCAGCTGGGAAAACCCCAGTGATTAGGGACAGAGCTTTCCCCTTGGAAGCAGAGCTCCACAGAAATTAAAAAAAAAAAAATCACGACTGACCAACCATGAATAAGAATAAGCATAAGAAGCAAAGTAAGAACAGCAACCAAACCCTAGATTCCTTCTTTGGGGAAAAGAAGGATCAAGGCAGAGAGAGGGAGGAGGACAGCACAGCCAGAACTCCCCCACCAAAAGGAATAGCAATATAGAGAGACATATGGCAAAGGCACAGTTGAATTTTAGTTCTATCTCTTGGTCATCAGATTATGGCTTCCTGTATTTGATGTGGTGACATAAGAGGGGGAAAAAAAAAACATAAAGGTGAGAAGGAGCAGTACAGAAAAACAGAAGTTTAGCCTAACCTAATCAGTTCATTTATTTTTCAATTTATTGGGAAAAGGCCAATTCAGGGAGGGAGAGAAAGGGATATTCAAATTAGTTGTTGCCCTAAATTCACCAATTGGGCAACTTAGTACAGATTTCAGTTAGTCTATCACAGTGATGCCCATTAATTAATGTTAACAAAAACTCAGTGATTCCATTATGTCTCTCAGATCTTGGCTGCTAGCCCTGTCAGTTGAGAAGCCTGAAAGTTAAGTAATCAAGGATCAGAGAAAAATGTATCAGTCTCACATCATTTTGATTCATTGAATTCAATCAATTTCAATGAGTAACATAACTTCAAAGCAGATTAGTATTTGTGTTGACTAGCCAGTACTTTCTCTCTCCCTTAGGAAAGTTTATAAGAAAAATAAAAGCAAAATGAAAGAGCTGGCATATATGAGTGTATAGGTATGTTTATATTTCTTATGTGTTGGGTGTGTGTGTGTGTGTGTGTGTGTGTGTGTGTGTGTCTATGAAATCAGGGTAAAGCAGGTGTCCAATAAGAAAACTTCAAATAGGCCCTAACTTTCTACTCATAATATGTAATTTATGACTATTTTATAAGAAGGTCCTTTTACTTACATCTACCAGTGTTTTCTGAAGTCGTCTGGCCAGTTCATTTGAAGGTTTAACCCCTGTAGATATAGCCAGAAGAATGGAATTAAAAGTAACTTCAATATGCCATTGTGACTTTAAAGAACCCCTTTGTGCAAATGTATTCTATCAAGTTTTTCTTGGAAGTGAATTGTTTCCACTTGTAGGCAACTCAGTGATAAAATAAAGAAAGTGCTGGAATTCAGGTTACCTATGTAACCCTTGAGCAAGTCCTTTAACTTCTATCTGCCTCAGTTTCCTCAACTATAAAATTAGGATACAATAGCATCTACCTCCCAGGGTTACTGTGAGGATAAAATATGGTGATATTTTTAAAGAGCTTAACACTGTGTTTGGCACATAGCAGCCATTGTTATAACTGCTAGCTGCTGTTGCTAATACTACTACTGCTGCTTCTTTTTCTGCTGCTACTACTAAAGTTGCTGCTACTGCCATACTACTACTGTTACTGTGTCATAAGGCTGGAATCCAAATGGCTGCTAAGTATTCCATTTTCTGAGGTTTTGCCCAGAAAGATGTATGTGTATAAAAATATATATCCATGCCAATCTATACAAAGTTACTCTTTTAAAATATAAAATAATTTGTCCACCCAATGCACATAAGCTGAAAAAATAAAGTATAATATAATTCTATGATCCTTTCCTCATTTTACAATTCTCTAATGAGTTATTATTATATTCCTGTTCTTTAGGTACAAATCTTATTCCAGATGATGGGCCAGAAGATCCTTGGAAGTAGAATATTTGTCATATTCATCTTTGAATGTCCTCTAGCACCTGGAAAAGTACTAAGCACTTGGCAAATTTTTATTGTTGGTTGAAAAAAATCACAGTGCTCGTGCATCTGCTCCACTTATATCTAGCTGGATCCAGATGATACTTCACATCCATCCCCTTTGACATTTTGGGAAATTTTTCCATTTGCCCCGCCTCCAAACCCCCACCAAACACCCATTCTACCTCTTGCTCCAAGAAGAGTAAACACTAAATCAATTCTAACTCTGCTTCTTGAAAGGAGTAATAATTGCTTGTCCTGTGATTCCAATCACTATACTGTGAGTTAGAAGGGAAAACAAACTAGCAAACACCTTCTTTGTCCAACGTTCACCTATATGTTTTCTCTCCCCTTCTCATTCTATGTAAGCTTCTTGAGGGGAGGGACTCTTTTACTTTCCTGCCTAGCATATCTATCCATTTAATATGTTTTTTTTTACTGATTCATTCCACAGGATTGTTGTGAGGAAAGTCCTTCTTAACTTCCCATGCCATATATAAGCATGAGTCTATCCTCCCTCACTGTAGCAAATCCTGTGATCTTATCAATAGGGGTTGTGATTACATTAATGAGGGTAGCCTCTCTGGAAGTAAAGAGCAAAAATAAGAAAGAGCAGCCTCACAGAAAACTGAATGAAGAAAGGATCACATAGATGAATGTGACTGAAAGTGACAAAGTCTGCAGAGAAGTCAAGAAAGAAGATGATTGATAAAGGGTCCTTGGAGAGAGCAATTTCAGTCAAACAATGAAATCTAAAGCCAGGATGTAGAGTTAAAAAGAGAACAGAGGAAAGGAAATGGAAACTGTAGGGTGACTATTCAAGAAGTTAGCCACAAAAGGGAGGAGAGATATAGGATAATAACTAAGGGCGATGAACAAAAGAAGTGACAGAATTGTTTGTTTGTTTTTAAGGATGGAGGAGATATGAAAATGTTTGCAGGCAGTAGGGAAGCAGCCAAAAGACCATGAGAGTTTAGTGATAGGTACAAGATTGAGAATGATAGCACAATCTAGTGGAGAAGATAGGGTAGAATGAGATCATTTGTGCACATAGAGGGGCTTTTCCTTGGCAAAGAGAAGGATCACTTGTTAATGTGAGAAAGTGATGAAAGAGGAGAAAGTTACAGAAGAAAACTCATATTGATGTGAGATGTGGAAGAGGAAGAAAAAGGAGCTCTTGATGAATGATCTCAGTTTTGTTTTTGTTTTTTATTGAAATAGGAGAAAAGTTTCTCAGCTGAGAGGGGAAGGGAAGGGAAAGCCATGGGAAATCTGCAGAGAAATTAAAATGTTTGGGAAAAGCTGCTGTGATGAGTGAGATAGTAAGTCAATTAAGGTCACATAAAAGGATTGCCTAGCAGTCATTGGAGTCTGGTTAAGAGTAGTTAACATGAATTTTTATTGGGCCCAGGTAGAAGATTTCATAATGTTCTCCAGTTTCATTGAGCAGTATCTGAGTAATATCAAAAGCAGCAAAGAGTGAAGAGCTATCAAATGCTTAAACTTAGGACAAGTTTGGCAATAAGTAGGCAAAGTACTTGAAAGAAGAGAATGAATGTAAGGTTTAACTGGTTCACTGAGGGGTCAGGATGGGGAAGGAAAAAGACAAAGGCCTACCATATTAACTTGATGGTGTTATTCAAGAGAATTGGTATAAAGGATATTGTCAAAGAAATGTCTGAACAGAAATCATATATGTGTGTGTGTATGTATATACATAATATTTGTGTGTGCACACACATATATTGTATGTAATATGGATCTGTTTTTATTTTTTTTTTGAAAGATACAAGTTCCTGTTATCATGGTCCATAAACAGATGCACTGCACTTGCATCATTATATAACAATAGATAATATAAACATTTGAGTTTAACCTGTAAAGACCACACTGCACCTGCTCTATGCTGACACATCATGATATAGCCAAAGTTAATGTAAATTTATGAACTTTTTGTTGGCATGATGTCCTTTTTGTTTCTTTAAATCAAGTCATAACTGACCAGGTGTGGATGCTTCCTCATCTCTTCACAAAACTGCTGCCATCAAGAATAATGTGGTAAGAATCCCTTATCTATTGCTCCATTCCCATTTGTCAGTCAGGTTGAATCTAGAGTGAACCTACCAGGAGAGGAACCCCTGCTTTACAAACACACACACACACACACACACACACACACACACACACACACACACACATTGTAAGGTTCAGGCTAATATATAAACTACATCAGCATGCTTAGTTGATTCAATTTTTTCCTTTGATGTGGTCATACAATTTGTAGATCCAGGTTACACATGTAATAAGAAAAGCTAAATGATATGAAAACTAAATAAGAATACAAAATAATATTACATCCAATGTTACTCAGAAATGTCTGATTAAGCAACAAATGTGAAGACAGGAGAAGGAAAGTACATCTTATTTTGTAGTTAAAAGCTAAGGCTTGAGGGGCAGCTAGGTGTTACAATGAATAGAGCACTGATCCTCAAGCCAGGAGGAACTGAGTTCAAATCCAGCCTCAGACACTTGACACTTACTAGCTGTGTGACCTTGGGGGAGTCACTTAACCCCAATTACCTTACTTTCTCCCTTCAAAAAAATTTTTTTTTAATTTCAAGAGACTTAAGGTTTGTGGCTGAGCCAAGATGGCAAAGCAGAGAAAACTGAGACCTCCCTACATTCTTCTCCAAATGATTTTAAAATAATGCCTCACATTGAATTCTAGATTGGCAGAGCAAATAGCAGTTCAGAGTGAGACATTCTTCTAGCTCAACACAATTTAGGAGATTAAAAAGAAAGATTTGTGACACATGGGGAGGAGACTAACCTGGGCCACATATGGATGAAACAGTAGTGTTGGGACCAAGTGGTTATCCCCCAGAAGCAGCAGCAGCTTCAGAAGACCTCAATCGAGGGCTAGTAAGGAGATCTAGCAACTAATAAGAAAGAGATTACATCGTACTGCTGTGCTAGAAACAGATGAAGGACCAGATGCTATTTGGCACTTTCTTACACCCACACTTTGGCACTTGCTTATACTCACTTCTGGGCCATATTTCTAGAACAAAGTGTAAAACTTTCAGTCAAAAGGGAGTGGAAGAACTGAAGGGCTTCCTGCCATAAAGGATAATGGACCCTGAGTAACAATGTTATTTTCAGTCCCAAAGATGGAAGGGGTATGAAGAGAAGTGTTGACTACAATTCAAAGGATCAGGGATCCTTCTTGTCTTAGGATCATGTTTCAGATCAGCAGTAACCACATCTCTACCCAGATCGCATCATCCTGGTAGCACCAAAAACTTCCAACCCCTAGAACTAGCTCTGCAAATAGCAGTGCAAAAAAAGACTGAAGTTTTGGACATGGCGCCTCTCCCCATGACAGGAACAGGGAAGATTATTACAAAATTTCAAATCAAGAAATAGGATAGAAAAGTGAGCAAGAAACAACAACAAAAATTAAACTGAGCACAAAATACTACTGTCTTGACAGAAAATATCAAGACACAAACTCTGAAGACAATGAAGTCAAAATAGTGATAAGCAAAACCTCAAAGAAAAAAATGTAAACTGGATACAAATCCAATAAGAATTCCTAGAAGAGCTAAAAATGAGGTTTACATCAAATAAGAGTGGCAGAAGAAAAATTAAGTAAATAAATGAAAGCAAAGGAATAAAATTATAAAAATTCAATTCATAATTTGATTTTAAAAAGCATAGAAATACTGAAGAAAATAATTCTTAAAGAACAGACTTGACCAAATAGAGAAAAAGGTACAAAATCACACTGAAGAAAATATTTCCTTAAAAATTAGAATTGAACAAATGGAAGCTGCTCAATGTGACATCAAGAAAGAATAAAACAAAATCAATACAATAAAAAAGAAGAAAATGTGAAATATCTCATTGAAAAAACAAATTACCTAGAAAATAGATCAAGGAAAGGTCATTTAAAAATTACTGAACTGCTTGAAAGCCATGATCAAAGAAAGAACCTAGATACCATGTTTCAAGAAATTATAAAGGAAAACTCTCTCAGTATCCTAGAACGAGAAGATAAAATACAAATTAAAGAAAGCACTGATTACCACCTAAAAGAGGTCCCCAAATGAAAATTCCTGGGAATATTTCCACCAAATTTCAAAACTAAAAGGTTAAAGAAAATCTATTTCAAGCAACCAGAAGGTAATCTTCAAAAAACCATGGAGATGAAGTCAGAAGCACATAAGATCTAGCCTCTACCACATTGAATGAACAGAGGGCTTAGAAGGCAAAAGAGCTGGGATTACATACAAAAATATTGTACCCAACAAGACTGAGTATCATACTTCAAGGGAAAAAATAGATCAAATTAGTGAACTTTCAAGCATTCCTGATGGAATAGGATAGGATAGGATAGGATAGGATAGGATAGGATAGGATAGGATGGGATGGGATGGGATGGGAAGGGACAGGACAGGATGGGACAGGATGGGATAGGATAGGATAGGATAGGACAGGATAGGATTGGATTGGATTGGGTAGGAATGGAATAGAATGGGATCAGATGGGATGGAATGGAATAGAATAAAACAAAATAGAACAGAATAGAACAGCATAGGACAGCACAGAACAGGATAGTACAGAATAGAATAGAATAGCTGAATAGAAAATTTAACTTTGAAATATAATTCTTAGGAGAAACATAATAATGTAAACATGAAAAATAGATCATAAGAGATTCAATAAGGGTAAACTGTTAACCTTTCTATATGGGGAGATGACACATCTATCCTCCAGGAATTTTATCATTATTAGCACAGTTAGAAAGATTCTATGTAGAAAGAGGGTGCAGGAGTCTATCAATTATGTTGGGATGATGTAAAAAACAAAGAGATTAGGGGTGTGGAGCCAAGATGGCAGCATAGGAGCAGCAAGAAATTGCAGCTCTGACACAGCCACATCAAATACCCAAAAAATATGACTCTAAATAAATTCTAGGGCTCTAAAACACACAGAGATATATTCCCTGCTGAAGGCAGCTCGGCTTAAAGTGACCATTTCAACTCTGAGAGCAGAAACCAGCCCAGCCTGAAAAGGAGGCTTTTGCCCCAGGGGTGGCCTGCCGCAGCTGAAGCTTCAGGACAGCGGATCTGCGGCAGCTGTGGCAGGATCCAGAATAATCCAGCCATAAGGAAAAAAGGACTCAGGTTAGTGGAACTTGGCTAAAAACCAGGGAAGAAAAGCAGGTCTCGCCAAGCTGCCCCCAGGGCTAAGAATTAGAAAGCAGAGGTTCTATACTCGCTTCTGCATTGCCACTTCAGAGCTCCTGGCCTGCAGACAGCAGGGGGGCCAAGCGATTGTTCAGAGGCCAAGTGCTCTCACATTGAGTGGCCTGGATCCAGATCACGGTCTTGAGTGGTGCCCCTGAGGTTTTTGTTCAGTGAGTCGGAGCTGAGGAGGGACCCAGCAGCCTCCTAAAGGCCATGCAGCTGGGAAAACCCCAGCGATTTGGGACCGAGCTGCTCCCTCTGGAAGCAGAGTTCCACAGAACTAATTTTAAAAAAACAAAAAAAAACATTGAATGGTGACCATGAATAAGCATAGGAAGCAAAGTAAGAACAGCAACCAAACCCTAGATTCCTTCTTTGGGGAAAAAAAGGAACAAAGCAGGGAAAGGGAGGAAGACAATGCAGTCAGAACTCCCACCTCAAAAGCTTCCAAGAAACATGAAGATTGCCAAAAAGGTAGAGGTCAGCTGATGAAAGATTTTGAAAACCAAATGAGAGAAGTGGAAGAAAAATTGGGAAGAGAAATAAGAATGTTGCAAGAAAATCATGAAAAGAAAGTCAACAACCTGAATGAAGAAATTAACACCTTAAAAAATAGATTAACTCAAATGACAAAAGAGGCCCAAAAAGCCAATGAGGAGAAGAATGCCTTAAA
>CM053588.1:181730162-181758040 GCA_028646515.1 Pseudochirops corinnae | reverse complement strand
TTTCTAATGAATCTATTTAGTGATTAATGATACTTAATAACTGATTGCTAAATAAGTGACTGATTAAGTTAACCTAGTTGACCCATGAGTGGAAGATTAGCTTGTATTCTGAGATGGTGAATTACTAAGTAAGAAGGCAAACCTCCTTAGGGATATCAGATGATTGTTCTTTTGTTCTTTGTTCTAAATACTGTGACCACTTTGATGAAAATTATGTGGCCGTTTTAATGATAAGCTATTGTGAACACTATATTGTGATTTTCTGTGATAAGATATAATGTTGTAAATATTATATCTTGATTTGTTGAGAATGTTTGCCTTTGATTTGTTCTTGAATAAATAGAGTGTTCACTATATTGTGTAATCAAAGACTCAAAATTTGTTCACAGTAGCATTCTTTTGGGAAGCTACTTGTGCATGGCATTACACTATCCCACCTTAATCACAGGATTCTTGTGTGTGTCAAGTGAGATAATGTTTGTCAAGTACTATTGAATGTGTGTGTGTGTGTATGTAATTTCAATTTACGTAGAAACATACTTGACTTTTCTCTGATTTTTTTCAGATTTTAGTTTTGTTTCCACAGTTAGACATTAACTTCTTGAAGGCAAAAACCATCTATTATATTTGTAAGTATTGTTCTTAGTTACCACTATGGTATAAGAACATAGCAGACATATAATAAAAAAGTGTTAGTTTCTCTAACCAAAAGGAGAGAATATTATCTGTGGTCAATGATACCCCTTCTTATTATTGGATTCTATTATTATATGAATCTATAGTTTGCTAAAGGTTTGGTGAATCAAGAAGGGAAAGGTTATATCACTATTTCACCATACCATTATATTGGCATGGGTTGATGGCTCAAAGGAATATAGAAGACAGAGATCAAGGGCACAGGACTTTGTAAAAACATGTTCAGCCAGACAAATTATCAGATACTAGGCATTCTCTGCATTCCTGAGCTATGCTGGACATCATGCCCTAAACATGATCTCTAAAAACCAGTTTCAGTTTGTTTTGTTCTCTTGGAATTTGATTTCATTTGTAATGTAAAAACAATGTTGTTCCTATAGGCTATAAACCTGATGCAGCCTGACTTTTCAATTTAAACTTGCTCTACTCCAAGCTTAGATGTCACATCTTCTAGCTCAGTTTGGGAAGGTCTTTCAACAGCTGGCATTTATCTAACCAACCACTCCATGTAAACTGCCTCAGGTAGAAAAAGAAAACTCAGTACTTGTTTCATCATTATCTGTCACTCAGTTGCTCTTACCGTATACTCACCCAATAATGTAACAGACCCAAGAGGTTTAGCTTTTTTTTTTCTTTTTCGAAAATGTCTTTTTGACATTGGAAACTCAGCACAATCTTCGTTTCCAAACTGTTTTTCTATTATATTTTCTCACATTCTTTACCAGAGATTTCAAGTATGGGGCCAGTGGGAGCATATGGTCTGTAACATTCCCAAGTGGTACCCAAACCAGATAAAATTATAATTGAGAAATACTTAAAAATACAATAACAGATAGGTAATATTACATTTTAATACTAAATCAATATGTTGCCAACAGGAATCATTATGAATGGATTAATGGGCCTATTACTATTTAAAAGTGACACTGCCATTCTCTGTTACCATTTACTGAACATATTTGATGTTCTCTAGCTATGGTCTTTCCTTTCTGTCCTCTGTATCTTTATAGAGACTATTACCAAATTTGATAATTGAATTGAAATGAAATGGATTGATTTTTTTTCCCTTTTTTATGTTTCCAGAGTCATTTGCAAAAATTCTAACTGAAATACATGCACAGGCAAATCCTTCTTTCACTGACATATATATTATCCCACTTGGAATTTTAGCAATAACAATGAAAATAATGATAAGTAATAATCATAATAGTAGTGATCATGAGAACTCTTTCTAATGGTATAAAATCCCACCTGATTTAAGTTACGAAACAATGAAGAAGCATGTGCAACTTTAGAACAGTCATATCTACTGTTGAAGAGAATGAGAAAATATTCTATGAAAATGTAATATGAAATAGAAAAAAGAGAGAACTTTGGAGGATGAGTTATATTGACAACCTATAGGTAAGACCACAGAGATCCTACATGGAGCTCTGAATTTTCATATGGAAAAATATGAGTCGTGGATATAGAATGAACTATAAGTCAGCATTCTCCGATACAGTGAAATTTGATCCAATCAAAAAAGGTTGTAGTGAGTGCCTCCTATGTGCTAGGTGCTTTGAGGACTAAAATAAAATGTGACAGAGTCTTTGCCTGAGAGCAGCTTCCAGTTAAACTGGTAGAGAAAATACAGCGTGCATACTCTCATGCATCAATTAAAATCACCTGGGTGGCACAGTAGATGAGTTCTAGATTTGGACTAAGCAAGACCTGAATTAAAATTTTGCCTGAAACACTTACTAACTCTGTCACCCTTGACCACTCTCAACCTCAGTTTCCTCATCTGTAAAATGGGGATAACAATAGCACCTAATTCACAGAGATAAATTATGTAATACCCTAAATAATATGATAATATATATAAAATGCTTTGTAAACCTCAAACTGATATGTGAATGCTAGAAAATATTATGGACCGGAATTCATAGATACAGATATAAGTAGCTGTGCATATACATATTCATCTGTCTATATCAATTTCTCCTTCTAGATATAAATTTAGACATAGGCATGTACAATATACATGCATACATACATATAAAAGCACATATGAAAATAGCTAATAATCCTAGACAGTCAATCAATACTAAATGAATACCCATCCTCTTATGCGTCATCACAAAATCAGAACTGAAAGGGACTTTAGATGGAATCTATGCCAGCACCCTGATTTTACCTATCAGGCTTCTTTGTTTGTATTATTCATAGGTTAAGTGAGAGGGCTGTACTAGATTATATTTAAAGTCTCATCTAGATCTAAATCTAGGAGTTGAAGCATCGCAGGAAGTCAGAAGGGGAGATGTCAGTGGAAACTGGGTTGGGTAGGATAGGTTCCAAAGAAGAAGTGGGACTTAAGCTGATCCTGGATGGATCCAGATGGACAGAAGAAAGTGCACAAAGAGGGATAAGATGCTAAATATTCTGCATCACAGTGAGAAATGACTATTTTACTCATACCATCTTCTATAATTAGATGTGTAACCTCAAATACCAATTCCATTTAAAGGTGCAATACATTAGGGATTCTTGGATCGATCACAGAGAATAATCCCCTTGCCAGAAAGGTCCAATTTAGGCGACAGGGCAGTTAAAAATATTTTCTCTAGACATACATTTCAGTTCTAGCTCCAGGATCTAACCACAACCCTGTTCCTCAACTCCAATTATTTAGCAGCTGAATGTTACTTTGGCCTGAAGCCCCTATCTAGAATTGATACCAGAGAAATGGGAACAACAGCAGCAAGTATAATTCAAAAGGAAGCAACATATGATAAATTTCAAGGATGACATGGTAACAACTTCAGCCAGTAATTAGGAGATCCAACCACTCATTTCACACCAATGGCAAGTGAGTCTGCTGTTTTCTCTATTGTCTGCAAGAAATTATTTTTTTTCCCTGTAACTCTAAGTGAATGGGGCATTACGAAATAGTTTTTTTTTTCCTTAGAAAAACTCAAGATAATTTCCAATCTCTGGCAGAAGGATTCACATGAAATAATTTCAACTTCCAAAAAAAATATTCAATCTAATAAGTATTTATTAAGCACCCAAACTCTGTAGTAATAGTAGAGAGGAATATTATATATTATTGAGAAAAAAAATCTCCATTTATTATTTGTTTAGTATAAGGAACTCCCCTATGGAAAAATTTCATCTACCAATGTAGGTTAGCAACTTCTGTAAAACTTTAAAGACTTACCTAGATAAATTGACTCATCCAGAGTAACACAAGTCCAGTGAGATAGAGGCAGGATATTGAAACAGGCCCTTCTGAGTTCTAAGAACTAGTCTCTGTATACTATGCCAGCCATTTTCACAATTAATTTCAGGATTTCTTTACATGCTTAAAAAAATATTGAAAACTCCAAGAGTTTACGTGTTTATGTGGGTCATTTCTACTGGTATTTTCCATATGATAAATTTAAAACTATAATTTAAAATATTTATTAATTCCTTGAAAAATAACAGTAACAAATCCATCATATGTGAATACAAACAGCACATTTTTTATAAACAGTAACTATATTTTATCTCAAAATGACTGAGAAAAGCTGCATTGCTCTACCTAGTTTTGTGTTTCTTGCTACTGTCTGACTTGACAGAAGAAAAGTAAATTCTTCTATATGCTTCTACATTCAATCTGTTGACATGTATTGTTTTGGTTGAAGTAAATGAAGAAAAACAACTATGGCAGTTATGTAGCTAGAAAAGAGAGGCATATTTTAATAGGCAAATAATATTTTAGTATTATTTTGAGAATAATTTTGGGTTCTGAATCCTCTGAAAGAGTTTTAAGGTTTCCAAGGGTCCATAGATACTACTTTGAGAACCACTACACCTTTCCATGATGCCTCTCATTCACTTGGGATACTAGGACGGTATTTACAAAATAAAAAACAGACAAAAAAATCCCTACTATTCTTTCCCTCAAGGAATGGCATAGTACTGAGAGTGGGGTATGTTGGAATACATCATGTAATCAAATAAGCATATGCGTGATTATCTGAGAAGAGACAGAACACTAGCAACTAAGCTGAAGAAGGAGTCAAGGCATTCACAAATAAGCATTCTATGTTTCTCTTGAACAAAGGGATTTAATAAGGAGGCTGTGTTTCCTTCTACATTTCATATAAATACTACCTTCATTACAAGGACATCTAATTGATTTAATTAAAAGGTTGATACCAAAGCAATTTCATCTTTTTCTTCATATTGTTCAGCTGATTTGTTCTGGAATGTAGTCAACGTTAGGAAGCAGAAAGAGAGAAAATTAAGCAGTGTGCCAATTTTATAGCTAGTTCAACAAAAGTACTAAGAAGGTAGATAGCTTGACACAGTGGAAGAGACACTGGGTTAGAAGCCAGACAGAGGGTATGATTGTAAATATTTAACAACCAGCTCTCCAAAAATAAGAACATAATACACCTTTATGACTTTAATCTGCATTACTAACATTTTATCTATCACTTTATGAGTCTAAGCAATCATTATCATAAACAAAATTATTTAAGCCCTGATTTGTAGCATAATTTTCTCCAGAGTAAATACTCACAATGAAATTTTAATAATGAATTCTGTGGGGCATGAATTGTCTCTAGTAAAGTCTGATTTCCACTTCTGGTTTTACCACAAACTATATTCATCTTGGGGAAAATACTTTCCCTTGAGAGCAACTCAGTTTTGTTTTGTTTTGTTTTTTCTCTCTGTAAACTGTAATGGGCAAGATTGACTGGAGAAGATGACTTAGAAGGTAATATTTATGTTTCATTCTACAATTCTATGCATTGATGTAACTACTATTATTTGTTTTAAGCTGTCAAATTAAAATTTTAATAAGAAGCCAGTATTCTTTATTCCTCCATTAGTCATTTTTCAATGGGTCTTATATTAATGATCACCAAAGTTGGAAATGAGAACCAGCATGGCATAGCAGAGAGATTCTTGACCTCGAGATAAGGAAGGCCTGATCTGAAGGCCCTCTACTTCTGCTTTATGTTGCCATTGTGATTATGGACAAGTACCTTAAAAATCCCAGTATTCTAAGAAATGCATTAAAACTATAAGTTAGAAATGAGTTGCTATTTTCATAATTTGAAAGAATTTCAATTCAGGGTTCTCCTTTGATGAAATTATAAATTAAGGATATTTCCTTTCAATCCTCTCTGCCCCTTAACACCCCACCTCCAAAAGAAAAAAAAAAACTGGGTTAGATTGGGATATTTCAACTTCAAATCAATCTTTCACTAAAGTGTGGAAAATCTAAAGGTTGTCATGGAAAGTTCTTCCCATTTCAGCTACTCCCTTATAAGTATTCTCCATATTCCAGCATTTAACCATGAGCACTGAGAATTCATGCAACCTGGGATTGCTCCAAACCTTCCTCTCTTCAAGCTTGTCTACCAGCACCATGCCTTCAGGTCTTTGTCTCCATTCCCCTTGCCTATTCACACATGATTCCCAAACTATCTGTCATACTAGAAAGTATTAGATAACCTAATTCACAAATGAAGGTGAATATGTATTTGAAGATTTCTATATATTACCTTTCCCAGGGATATTTATATTGTATTTGTATTTAACTCAAATGGAACAACTCTCACTTGATCCCAAGAGGTAATGCCCAAATTATAGGTAACAGCAGCAGAAAGCTGGCAGGGAAACATTTGTGTGAGAGGAAGAAGTACCTAGAAAACCTCAGATCTCATCCTAACGAAAAAAATCACTTATAATCAACTCCTGACTTCACTCAGGACTTTCTCTACTATGCCTTGGTACCATGTACATTTCTCTTCTCCCTCCCTACCCGTTTTAAACTTCATTTTGCATGTCATCTTCCCCCATTAAAACATAAGCTCTTTGAGGGCAGAGACTATCTACTTGAATTTGTATTCTGTGTTTAGCACACTGCCTGGCACATTGTAAGTTCTTAATAAATGATTGGTGACTAATACCTAAACACAGAAAGCTGATATATATATATATATATATATCTCCATTAATGGAACTTTATTTTTGAAGACTTTGGTTTTTTTAAAAGATTTACCTACCAGGCTAAAAATTTCCTTGCTTCATCCACATAAGGAATGGTTTTGAAAATTTAATCAAAAATCCATTTAGTTTCTTCTGATCTTAGAAACCAAGGTGTTCTTTTGACCACTTAAGAGTATTACTGAAGCTTTGTGTTACAGCCAGATCACTCAAAGAGGCTTTCTTGTGGAACTTAAAACTCAGAAAGAATTAGACCTTATTGAATATTAGTATCTCTGAGATGTTTGGTAAAAGAATGTCATCATAAGTGTAAAAATCCCAGGGAATTGCATTTAGAAATAGCTGAATGCACTTTTCCCCTTGCCAAGTTGAGCGGACGCACTAGATTTAATAAATGTTTACAACATTAAAACTAACACCTGAGACTTTTCTGTTAAACACACTGGTATACAAGTAAACAACAAGCAGTTCATCTTACTTGAATGGAACTAATTTAAACCAAAACCATTTGCAGATACTAGGAATATGTGCAACTCTTCCTCTCAGACTACTTTGATTCATTCTCTCCTTCATTCATGATTTATTCCCTGCATACTCACAGAGAAGGTTTGGGACAGCTTCTGTATTTTAGTTTGTTACTCAAGGGAAGGGCAACACACACCACTGCATCCATGTTCTGCTCTAATCAGGCCTCTGTGGAAAACATACCATTCTTTATGAGATTAGACTTATTCTGTCTATATATAAATGTTTGTTAAATTAAATTGAACACAGTTTTGATCATCCTGTTTCCTCATATCTGGTTTTGCCTATTTCAGTCCTTATAATCTTTCTATTTCAACACCATATGTTTATTGAGCATCAATTATATCAAAAGTACAGTAATAGTTAAAAGGAATACAAAGAAACTCATGACATAGTCCCTACTTGTAAGTGTGGTACAATCTAATCAAGTAGATCAGACATCTATGGGGAAAAAAAAAAGAGATAACGTAAATTAGTGTAATAGAGCTAAAAGAGCACCCCAACATGTGCAACAACAATTACGAGTGTTATCTAAGCTCACTTTTGAATCACCCTTAGTTTGTTCCCATATTTAATCCCACAATCCTGAGTTTTAGAGTAACACAGGAATTTGTTTGTATATGTCCTTATAAATTAATACAATTTCAACATACGTCTCAGCTAATTAGGCTAACTCAGATCTCTCCTACAAAGTTCATCACAATACTTATTTAACAATCTGAAAAAAAAAATAAACCCTCCTTTTTCAATGTTAGTCACTTATATATCTGTTTACAGTAAATTCCTCAGTCTCCTAGGACTGATCCATAACTCAGTAACAAAGAAATCAATAATAAATGCAAAATAGATTAATATTTACACAACTTTCTCTGTGAGAATATTCACAACCAGAAGCAGCTCAATCTACCAATGTAAACTTAAGATTATTTCTTCTTATTTCTGGAAATACAGTTCCACTATTCCATTCATGTAAGATACTAAATAAAAGAATTTCTCGAGAATTATGTTCATCCTTGTCACAAGGTAAAGATTAAAAGAGAAAGGCCTATCTTCTTTCCCTCCATTTTCTTCAGCTTATTTTCAATTATGAAAGGAAAACAGTTTCTTGCTCTTCTCTCAGGTCATCACTTTAAAGAATCTCTCTTCAGACCCATAATAAAATGCCCTTTGTGTTTCTTCGTGAAATAACAGTTGAGAAAGTTTTCCAAAGAAAAAAGCGTTTTTTTTTTTCCCTCATCACCCCTCTCTATTTATCTGATAACTTCTCCAATAACTGTCTTTTCTCAATGTTTCAAATTCATTCATCTTTATCACAGCAAAGTAAATGTATTTTGGAAATGAATACTGGGGAGTAACTTGGAGTAGTTCTTGAACCTGGAGTCAGGAAAGTATTGGCAGGTCTGGTTTCAAAATCCTCCTATAACATACTAGTTGTCTGAGCCTAAGCAATTCATTTAAACACTCTAACCCTCTTTTTCCTCAACTCTAAAATGGAAAAAAAAATGAATTATAATCCTTTTCTTGCTCCTAATCTAAAATCCTATGATGTTTGTATCTGTCATAGTACAGTATTTGTTCATAAGAAATGTTCAATTAATATTTCTTTGATGAAATCATAATATGTGATATTTATATGGCATCTCTGAAGTGTTATACACACATTGTCTCCCTTGATTATTAAAACAGCTTTTTAAAAAGTTTCTATTATTATCCCCATTATACATATGAGAAATATGTGTCTCAGGGAAGTTAAATTAACCATTACAATCGGTGAGATGTATCTGAATTGGACATTAAATGCAGACATTCCTGTCTCCACATCTAGCTTTTTCTTTTTTACTATGTGAATCTGCCTCTCTAAGGAAAATTGTGCAATTTTCAAACTCCTTTAAAAATCTAAGATAATACTTGGTCAACACAAACAATTTCGTGTGAAAGAGTACAAAAATAAGTCAAGCTGACAAATTCAAATTATTGTATTTGACAATAGATTCAGAAAGAAAATTTTAATTCATGCATTGCCTAATTCTTCTTTGCAATGGCCTGTGCTTAGTTTTTGGCTATGTTCCTAACCATTATAAAGAATAAATGGTGAAAAGTGAAAAATTTGAAGTAATCTTTTTATCAAAATCTTCTAACCTTTAGACAGCATGAGTGCTGGCAGAGGCTCTGATTTTGAATACTGCATATAGTCTTTACTTCCACTAAAATGCCAGTCCAAAATGCCTTCACACTTTGAGAAGCCAGTGCAAGTTAATATCTTTCCTATATATTTCCAAGTAGTAGACTTTTTTTTCACTATGAGCATCTCCCCCACCATTTTATTTTTCTTAATAGATTCCTGAATCTAACAGGTCTGGGTAATATTAGGGAAAGATTTTTTCAGGAACAAAAAGGATAAATATGGTAGTTTAAAAAAAATCACCAAGATCACCACTAAAGCTGCTGTGGAATTTCAATATGGAAAAGCAGCATTCTTATGTTGCCCTCTTT
The DNA here is from genome assembly GCA_028646515.1 of Pseudochirops corinnae. Lineage (NCBI taxonomy): Eukaryota > Metazoa > Chordata > Mammalia > Diprotodontia > Pseudocheiridae > Pseudochirops > Pseudochirops corinnae. The sequence goes on along the minus strand of CM053588.1, from coordinate 181,748,335 downwards.
CTCCTCATTTCTTAAACCACACTGTAATATTTTGAGATGTTTTTTAATTGCCATTTGGAATGATTGCTTCACACTATCTCAGTTCTCTCATATTTTCAGAAGAAGCAAAAAAACATTTAGAACCACAATGATATCATTATATCTCAGATCTTAATGTACCAATGCACTAGATCTTCCCTTTGGTTCTTGGGTATTTTTTTTTTAATCATCTGACTGAATTTGTGATCACCTAACAAAGAGCAAAATTCTAAAGCCAAGGGCAGGATCAAGAAACATGCGGTAAGAAGGACTTCAAAAGGTTTTCTGTATGAAGGAAGCTGAGACATTAGTGAGGTAGTGTTGTGTCCTTGAGGCATGTATAAGTAGTCACGGAAGGATATTTGATGGCAATAAGGTCCTGCTATGCCTTCTAAGATTACAATGTCATGAAATCACAGATCTCTATATGGAATGGACCTCAAAAGTCTTCTAGTCCAACCCCTTCAATTTATAGTTGGAGACTGAGGCCCAGAGAAGGGAAATGACTAAAATAAGGTAGCCCTTGGAGAAAATAGATTAGCCAGGGTTTAAATCCAGGGTATCTGACTCCAAATCCAGGATTCTTCCTTAAAAGTAGGACTGTGCAAAGAAAAGATAGTGACTGCAATCAGAAGACCTGGGTTTGAATTCTACCTGTTTTGCTTACTACCTGCTTGACCTTGGCAATTTACTTAATCTTCCTATACCTCAATTTCCTCAAATTATCTCTGAGGGCCCTATTAGCTCTCAGTCTGAGATTCCAGACTGTGTTTCTTTGCTGCATTTCAGCCCCCTTTGGTACACATATAGTTGATCTGATGTTTTTACTTCATTGACCAGTTGCTGACCCCAGGAACTCCCTTAAGAGGTAGCCATTAAAAGCAAAATCACTGAATTATTGTTTACAACTGTTTTCATGTTTGTATGACAGCAAGCTCTCAGTTTACTTCCACAACCAGACCCAAAACTAAAAAGTAGTCATCCCCACCCTGGCCTCCATCCTTTTTAAATAATTAGCTTAGAATTTTCCCAATGTGAGATGTTTCAGGACTCTGGTAAGTCCTTAAATTTAATCTAAAATGCAAGAAAAGTCCGAGCCTTTTAGCACATAGACTGTAGCAAGGGAATGAATCCAAGCTTGTAGAAAAGAATGTAATTGCATGTGATGATTGCAGCTCTTAATAAGTATACCCAGTAATCTGAAACCCTAAATCAGCCCAAAGGTGGAAAAGCTGATCTCTTGTGAATTAAATAAAAGTTCTTAAAGCTTTTAATTTTCTTTTGGGTAGCAACACATTATTAAGAGATGTTATCTTCCTATCTAGTTTCTTTTTTAATCCAATTGGTCTGGACCTACTTTAGTTTCTGCTTAATACTAGAACAAATATCAGCATTGAGATATGTGAGTGATTCAAAGATGGCAAACTGCAATAATTAAAATCCCTTCTATGAAAAGCTTGATCAAGATTAAGTCAGATACATACTTTATTCATACACACCCCTTCCCCAGAATCTAATTGAATCCTATCCAATTCCATAAATCTCAAATTGCATGGTAGTAATTCATAGACCCATGCAGAATCTAGTTCTCATTTCCAGAGAATGAAAAATTGCCAAAAAAACAAGACATGGGCTTTGAAATCTATTAATCAGGTTTTCTGTCAAACAAGAGGAAAATCAGAAATACCATTTTATATGGAATTCCAGCTGCGAAACAAGCTCATTACCAGCTGAGAAAGTGAGTGTTCCTATCCATACAGCCCCCCTGAACACATCTTCCACAGATTGGGAAATTTGTTTTATCAACAGGATAAATAAATTCATTAAATTTTGCTAATCCAGAGAATTAAGAGAGAGAGAGAGGGAGAGAGAGAGAGTAATAAAGGAAAGAAGGAAGGATTGGAAGGAGGGGGGAGGAGAAAGGGAGGGAAGAAAGGAATGAAGTGAGGGAGGGAGGGAAGGAAGGGAGAGAAAGATAAAAAAAGAGGTAGGAAAGGAGGAAAGGGGGAAGGAATGGAAGGAAGAAAGGGAGGGAGGGAAGAAAGGAACAGAGAAAGAAAGGGAGGGAAGGAAAGGAGGAAGCAAAGGAGGAAGGGGAAAAAGAAGGAAAAAAGAAAGGGAAGGAAGGTAATGAGGAAGAGAAGAAAAAAGGAAGGAAGGAAAGAAGAAAGGAAACAAGGAATGAAAGAAAGAAGGAACTAAAGAAGGAAAGAAGAAAGGGAGAGAGAGGGAGGGAGGAAGGGAGGAAGGAAGGAAAGGAGGGAGAAAAAAGGAAGGAAACTAGGTCTTTTTCCCTATGAGAATTCTATGGAAATATTTGGTGAAGAGATTAATGGAATTCTAAATTTCACAGAGTATAAAACTGCTTTTATAATCACTAATAATTTGGGCAGGAATCATTAATGAATGAGTTAGAACTTCCCCCCTTCCCCGGGGTTTGAATTGTAGCCCTTTGAAAACTATTTGTTTTGCATTCATCTGCTTTGCTGAAACCTTTAATGCAGGATCTCTTATGCCTGCAGCTTCAGGCTTTATTGAAAATTATCTCTTATTGAGGATGGGATACTGCCACTTAGTTTCTGAAACACATTATTAATGCGTCAGAAATAAGTGATTGCCCTCCCTAGACAAATTGCCAGACAATTGTCAAAGGCTTAAAAACTGTGTTGGGTATTTTATATGCCAGGACTGGTTTTCCCTTGGTCTATAATTATTATTTGTGAAAAGGGAAGAACAGTGAACGTTACCCTCCTTCAACTACTAAATAGAGCTTAAAGTTAGTGAGGGCTGCGTCCAGTAAAACTAGGGGATAAACTGGATGCTACATTTCAAGGAGGACAAACACATAATCCTGGAATCAAATGGTAAATGACTGGAGATTAAGTGGAGAATTAAGTTTTCATCTTTAAAAGAGGGCTAGACAGGAGAAAATTTGGAAATTGGCCAAGTTTTCTTCAATGATCTCCCTTACCTTTTTTTTTTTTTTTCTCTTTTAGAATCCCTTCATGGTAATGTTCAGTGATCCCATATTGGTATTCTTATCTCTTCTCTAATTTGCCTTCCACAGTCACTCTTCTCTTACCATCTCCACCTCCAAATTTCAATTCCTGTCCATCAGCCCAGTCCTCTTTCTGGCAGTCATATTCTTTGACATTACATATGATCCTTATCTATATTCTTTAGCATGATATAATAGAAAGAACTTTGAAATTACAGTCAGAAGACTTGAGCTTAAAGTCTCAGTTCTGCCACTTACTACTTGAGCAAGTAACAACATATTTGAACCATAGTTTCCTTATCAATAAAGTGGAGATGATAAGTTTTGCACTATCTATTCACAAAGGACCAAATGAAATTCTTTATAAAATGTCTTTGTTAATATGAAGCATTACATAAATGTGAGTTACTACTACAGTGAGATATATCTGTATACATAAATATAGACATACATTTATGTTTGTGTATATGTGTATATGTATGTAAATTTGTGTGTGTGCAGACTGGGGTAATGATAGTCTAGGCATATATATACACACATTACTTCACTCCAGGAGTGACCCACAAAGTACATATGTAGATATGTGCATATATGTAGCAGTAATATCATAGCCCAGTTTCCCCCTCCATTTCTTCACATTCCACCCTCTAAATCTGAACACCTGGGCACTAAGTCTGGATTGCAATAGTTGTATGTATCTTTAGCTTATAGATCTATGAATATGAATCTATTATGAATCCATGATCCTAAAACACAGAATAGTTATATCAAAAGACAAAAGACAATTCTGGGAAGAAAGGGAGCCAGTTACCTGACACAGGAAATCATGGTGACACCTGGCTTAGAAAGGAGGCTAGCGGTAATAGAGCCTTTTTAACAGCTACCAAGAGCAACCTGATTATAAGGGAGATAAAGAGCAGCAGACAACAGTGAGCACAAATCTCAACTTTGCATGAGTGAAGCTACCCAGTTTGGTTGCTTAATCTTTCAAGTCAAACATTACTTTCCTCCACGGGAACATGAGTCTTTGAGGTTTGGTTTGGTTTTGTTGTTGCTTTTTCCCTTTCATTAATTACTTGGGAAGGAATCCTAATCCCTAGAAAGGGTGAGTTAAAGCTGTGTTTGCTGTTCTTATATTCCTAATTATTTAGAATGAATGATTTTAGAATTAATTAATTGCTAACTGTTATGTGTTCTTTGTCTAGTAGTAGTACTGTAGAAACCATATGAGATAGCTTTACACATTGTCATTCAGTTTATAATAAAGGCTCAAAACAGATAATGTGGAATTTTTATCCAATATATACCACAATAAACCCAATCATTCATCAAGTAAAATCTAAAAAGTTTGAAATGCTTGATCTCTACCTATAAAATATAGTTTGGAACTGACAAATGACTCTGGAAGATTGTCAGTAATATAATGTTGTTGTGTCTTTTTTTGCTGCAGCTTTTGTTTGTTATGGTGTTAAAAACTTCAAAGGATCTCCTCCAAGAATGACTTATTTGTGCTGAAATATCTGTTGTGAGCAGCTAGGTGGCATAATGGATAGAGTGCTGAGTAATATGCTGAGAAGCATATAAAACTGTATTTTCTCAAATCAACCAATTTTATTAATGACAAACTATCCTCAAGGAACTAAATAAACATAAAATTTAAATATAAATAGTGAGAGTTCCTTCCCTTACTCTATTTGAAGGTGGGGGTAGAAAGTAGCATTATAGGATAATCAACTTAATTTTTTTTAACTTAAAAATGGAGAGGAAGTAACGTTTATTATTATTCTGTGTCACGTATGAATGTCTTGTTCATTTAATGTTGCTTTGGATGTAGATTCTTTTTTAAAATATTTTATTTGTTTCAATCATCCAAGACCATCCTGTTCACCTTCTTATCTCAATCCTTTCTCACCTCACCACACTCAATTTAGAATATAAGTAAAATTAAACTCATTGCAAACATGGTTAATCAATCAAAACAAATTATTATATTGGTCATATTAAAAAAAAAGTCTCATTCAACATTCCAAATCTTTCATCTTTTTATTGGCCTGTTTTATTATAGTTTTCTGGAATTCTGGTTGATCATTATGCTAATAAGAGTTCAACATTACAGTATTCCATATCACACATAAACACATAAACACACACACACACACACACATCACACCACATCATATAGCTTGTTCATCCATTCCCCAATGTATAGGCACTCCCCTCATATTTCCATCCTCTGACACTTCAAAAAGTATTATTAATATTTCTGCATACCAAGAGAAGATTGTTTTACTTAAAAATAATCCCTCCTCACTTAATTTTTGTTCAGTCATTTTTCAGTCCTGTCAGATTCTTTATGACCCCTTTATTTTCTAGAGTGACTTTTCATTTCCTTCTCCAGCTCATTTTGTAGATTTCCAAGTTGGTTGAATTTATTTTAGTAACTAAATGTGTATGTGTACATGGGTTTTCTTCCTCCTTTTGACAGAGAGGGAGGTTCAGTTGGTCCTTTCTCCCCTTTCTATCTTGCTTGCATGTATGTCTACTTAATCACTCCGATTATGTTAGATAATTTCTCTAATCTTCCTTCCCTCAACCCCAGTGTAGTCCTATTCCCCTCCTTTTGCTTTCTTTTCTTCAGAACATCAATACATAAAGGAACCACTCCAAGGTCTCCTCTAAGTGGAGGGCCTTTATAAATCCCAGTGATGATAAGTTTCAGAGGAGACATATGTGTTATCTCCTGATATTTGAATATAAGCAATTTATCATTTTTAGTCTTTTATCATTGCTCATTCATATTTACTTTTGTATGTTTCTCTTCATTTCTGTGTTTGAAGTTCAAAATTTCTCTAAAATTCTAATCTTTTAATTAGGAATGCTTAGAAACTCACTATTTCATTAAAAATTAATTCCCCCCCCCCCCATTCCATATGATTATACACAGAAGTTTTCATTTTGGAATTCTTTCAGATGCTGACCAGGGGATTCTATTGTAATTTGTCTTCTAATTTGAATAGATATAGATACTTGACTTTTTAATTTTTTTTAAAGTTTTATTTACTTTATTCTGAACTTAAAAAATAAAGCAAACATTTCCATAACATAGTAGAATAGGAAAAAAAATGATTGTACAAGAAACTGAAAATCTATTATGTACTTTGTGCTTTTCCTTTTTAATATGTAATAAAGTTAGTATATAACTGTTTCTCCTTTTTTTCTTCTTCTGTACCCCAACCCTAGAAATGGTTACCATTAGATATATGCATATGTGTGTGTTGTGTGTATGTCTGCACTCACACAGATACATACACATACATATATAATTATACATATATTTATATTCATATATATCCAATTACACACACCACACACACATACACACACACATACACATACACATACACACACACATACACATACACACACACACACACATACACACACACACACACACACACACACCATTATGTAGATACTTCTATTTACCACCTCTTTCTCTGGATGTAGATAGCATCATACTCCATATGTCCTTTGTAGTTAATTTGGGTATTTATAATAATAAAAATTACAAGTCACTCAAAGTTGCTCTTAAAATATAATTGTTGTTGCTGTATATAGCATCTACTTGGTTCTCCTCATGTTGCACTTTATTATTTAATTCAAATCCGTCCATGTTTTTCTAAGATCATAGAGCTCATCATTTCAATTTTTTAAGACTTTAGAATTTATTTATTTATTTTTGGTTTTCAACATACATTTCTACAAGATTTTCAGTTCCTAGTTTTCTCCCCATCTCTCCCCTACCCTCTGCCTCAAGATGGCAAGCATACCAATTACCCTTTATCCCAGTCTATCCTCTCTTATATCCCTGCCATGCTCCCCTTAGTCCCTTTCCCCTTACTTTCTTGTAAGGCAAAATAGGTTTCTATACCCCATTGCCTGTATATCTTCTTTCCCAATTGCATGTAAAAATATTTTTAACATTTGTTTTTAAAACCTTGAGTTCCAGATTCTCTCCCTCCCTCCTCATCTACCCCCAATTGAGAGGATAAGCAATTCAATAGAGGATATACATGTGTAGTTATGCAAAACATTTCCATAGTAGTCATATTGTGAAAGACTAACTATATTTCCCTCCATCCTATCTCGACCCCCTTTTATTTTATTTTCTCTTTTGATTGTCCCTTTTCAAAAGTGTTTCTTCTGACTGCCCCCTTTCCCAATATGCTTTTCTTTCTATCATCCCCCCCCCCATTCCATTCCTTCTTACTTTCCTGTAGGGTAAGATATCCAGTTGAGTTTGTGTGTTATTCCCTCCTTAAGCCAAATCCAATGAGAGTAAGGTTGACTCATTCCCTTTAACCTCCCTGCTCTTCCCCTCCAATGGAACAGCTGTCTCTTGTGTCTTTTATGTGAGATAATTTATCCTATTCTATCTCACCCTTTTTCCTTCTTCTAATACAGTGGTTCTCAACCTTCCTAATGCCACAACCCCTTAATACAGTTCCTCATATTGTGGTGACCCCCCACCATAAAACTATTTTCGTTGCTACTTCATAACTGTAATTTTGCTACTGTTATGAATTGTAATGTAAATATCTGATATGCAGGATGTATTTTCATTGTTACAAATTGAACATAATGCACAGGTAGAGAACTGCTCTTCTAATATATTCCTCATTCACCTCTTAACTCTATTTTTAGATATCATCCCTTCATATTCAATTCACCCTGTGCAATCTATGTATACATATACTCACAAACATGCAGACACACATATACACACCTATACATGCATACATATGTATACAGACATATACATATAAATATGTATATGTGTGTGTGTGTTTCTATGTGTATATGTGTGTGTGTGTGTGTGTGTGTATTCCCTTCAACTACCCTAATACTGAGAAAAATCTCATGAGGTACAAATATCATCTTTCCATGTAGGAATATAAACAATTCAACTTTAATGAGTTCCTTATTATTTCTTTTTCCTTTTTGCCTTCTCATGATTCTCTTCCTTGTATTTGAAAGTCAAATTTTCTTGTCAGCTCTGATCTTTTCATCAAGAATGCTTGAAAGTCTTCTATTTCATTGAATGTCCATTTGACCCCTGAAATATTATACTCAGTTTTGCTGTGTAGGTGATTCTTGGTTTTAATTCTAGTTCCTTTCATCTCTGGAATATCATATTCCAAGCCCTGAGATTCTTTAATGTAGAAACTATTAGGTCTTGTGCTATCCTGATCGTGTTTCCACAATACTCAAATTGTTTCTTCCTGACTACTTGTAATATTTTCCCCTTGACCTGGGAACTCTTAAATTTGGCTATAATATTTCTAGTTTGTTTGTTTGCTTACTTTTTGGATGGAGGAGTGCAGGGAAATTGGGGTTAAGTAACTTGCCCAAGGTCACACAGCTAGTAAATGTTAAGGGTCTGAGGCCAGATTTGAACTCAGGTCCTCCTGACTCCAGGGCCAGTGCTCTGTATGAGCTAGCTGTCATGAGTGGCACCTAGCTGCCCTGTAGGAGTTTTCTTTTTGGAATATTTTCCAAGAGACAATCAGTGGACTCTTTTGATTTCTATTTTACTTTCCAGTTCTAGAATATCAAGACAGTTTTCTGTAGGGGGAAATGTTGAGGGTTAGCTCTGAGGGGTCTGCCATCGGCATGAATCCAGGCCAAGGACCCCCTTGAGCCTGTTTCTCCCCACTTGGTCTCAGTATCTCAGGATGTTGACTTAGCACTCCCTGTTACTCATCCTCCAAGCAAGAGAGCCTTGGAACATTCTGGCCATCCCTGAATATATCCCACTTGAGTGATATAGATGAAGTAGTAATGCATGAGATAAGAAAACAGGGAATTATCCCACGGGAGGAGCCTCCAGCAAAGTTGCAAGTTAAATGCCTCATGTTGCAAACTACATGAAGTTTCCCTTGAGAAAGTATGATGTAAGTGCCTTTACTATAGTATATAAACTTGGACCCTAAGACACTCAGTTGAGATTTTCTTGGCATGCAATAAGTGTATGAACACAATCTCTGCCTGGCCCATGAACTCATTATTCATGTTCATGCTCCCGTGTCTCATTTGGTGCTGCAAATGCAGTCTACAAGTGGCACCCTGAATAGGGACCCAGCAGGGTATGTGGGGAGCAGCCTTCTTGGGAACTCAGGAGAATAGGAAAAAAGGAACTTTGCATTGCCGATACACCATGGAACAAGGTTAAGGGGAAAAAAAGCAGAGCAACCATCCCAGTAGCATTAAGCCAGTTGGCATTCAAAACAAAAAGGGGGAGAGATGTTGTCCCAGCAGTATTAGGGCAAGGGATAATCACCAGGCTCAGTGGGGTCAGTATGGAACATAGTAACAAGTAAGTAGATAAGCTGAGTCTCAGGAAAAAAAGCTTTCAGGAGAAAATGGGACAGATACAAAGTGAAAGTAGAGGCCAAGAATATTATTTAAGACTCTTAAAGAAATTAGTAAGAAAAATAGGATAATTTGTCACTAGCAGTCAGTTACAAGAATTATTGGAATGTGTAGAAACATGTTGTCCCTGGTTTCCACAGAATGGGACAGAAGATTTGGTAAAATGGGAGACATATATAAGGGAGAGACTAATGGAGGAGGGACTCCAACATCTCCCCATTTCTGCCTTTTTTTTCTATGAGATATTTTAAAGAGACTTACATTAGGAATGAAAGTGCCAAAGGTGGCTCAAACAATTCAGAATGATGCAGCTGTCTCTAATAGAAACAGATCAAAAGAAAATTTCAAAGTGATTCTTATCAGGCCTCTGTTATTTTTCTGGATGACAAAATAAATGTCTGATTTTTGCAGAAGATCTTTAACAATTTCTATGAATGGACTCTTCCTGTCATTTTCTGTATCTCTCTGCTTTGTTTATGTGTTTGTGAGTATGAGTGAGAATAATTTGTCATTCTATAAGATTTAAAATGCAGCTGGACTGCTGGACTTTCCTTGGAATGTTGTTATCTCTTTCACTCCCCCCCTCCCTTTTTGCCTGCCAGAACACAAGTGGCAGGCTAGAAGGGAGGGAATAAAAAAGAGAAAAAGTATTTTATTATTATATGATGGTAATAGCAAGGAATAGAGTATGGAAGGAAGTATCAGGATAGAATTTGAAAAAAAATATTTAGGCATAAACTATTTGCATTGATAAGTGTGAACAGAAGTTTTAAGATTTTTAAAAGTTTGAAAATCCCTTCCTCTTCATTCAACTCCGGCCAAGTTGAATGTTGAAAAAGTGATAAGATAAAGTAGTTTTTTTTCTCCTCAGATCAAAGAGGCAAACAGACGAGCACTTAATCATTTCTTGCCTCACCTATTAGAGAAAAATTTACTGTACTGGAATGCAACTAAAAGTCTATTGAACTCATTTTGGTTATTTTAGGGAATGTAAAAAAAGTGGATAGTGTCACTGCTAATTTGATGCTAAAGATAAATCAGAATTTATTATATTATTCAGCACTAAGGAAAATTGTGATATTGCTAAGATCTGATAAGAAATGTTTAAAAGGTGAAGACTTCAAACTCCTTAGTATGGGGGAGAAAGGGCATAGTGCCACTGGTTTATTCTAGAGTCCCACTCCCTCTTACTGGCAAGTTAAAGTACCTCACTTTCTAAGATATTTTTAAGGGATAAACATAGCACTGAAATTTACTAAAGTACAAGTTAAAATTAGCAGAAAAAAATTTTATTACAAAATTTTTTTTAAAACTTCTTCACTTGATAAGCCCAATTTTCTATCAATAATTTTTGCAAATGATGTTTTGGAAATACAATTAATGTCACAGTGTCATTGTGTTGTTGTACTCTTCTTAAACTGTAGTCAAATTATAATATATGGTGAAAATTGAGGGATCATTGTAAGCCAGAAATAGTGCTAGATTAAGCAAATTTTTTATCTGAATTTTGTTAAAACTAAAAGAGGAAAAGTTTATGTAAAAACAATTATGTCACTTACATCTTATAATATTTATATATATATGCCATATAAGAAACCAAGTATTTACACCTTTACCTATAGTTAAAGAAGAAGTTACAGCTAAAACAAATTGTTTATCAGAGTTGTTAATTAAATACTATATATAGAAAGGAGGAGATTAGGTGAAAACTTTATTTTGTATTAATAATGCTCATTCAGACCATTCCTCCTGCATGTATGAGATTTGATGAAGCAGAGGCATCACCATCATCCCCTCCCTAAAGTTCTTCTCAGTTATTCTTTTGTAAAACTGCCAAAACCCCTGAAAACTATAGGCGAAATAATTCAACCTGGGAAAGGAACTGGTTTTAGTTATGTAGTTCTTAAATAATGTACCTAATTTGCTAAAAAGTTGCAAAAGATTAATAAGCATTTCTAACAATTGGCTTTTACACCAGGACAATTTTATATTTGAGAAAGAAAAATGTTAAATGAAATCCCTTATTTATGGGGGACCTAGTAAATCTTTATTGTTGTTTACAGCTCCATGGGAATAAAATTAACATGTAACTGAATATGAGCTGTGAATTGGTGAAAAATTGCTACTTAAAATAAAAAGCATTTAAGACTATATTTAATGCACATATTCTTATTTTTTTCTTTCTATACAAAATGTCTATGATCAGAATAATTAGTAAAAGTTATGAACTCTTTTGTGTTAGCTTTATGGGAAATTTAATATTATTTTTCATCAAGAATTAGAACATGTACAGAAATTTATATAAAATACTTAAGGCTCACCTTAAGAAGATTCTAAAACTAATAGCTTTTACACTAACTTTTTTAATGAATTTTGATTTTAAATTTTTTTTCTCCTTTAAGATATAACAGAGCTATCATTTTAAAACTTTTCAATTAATTTTCTTCATAAAAGTTTAGTGATCATTTGTGAATCTTAAAACTCTTTTGAATAAAAGGGATATACTTTTAAATTTTCTTTTTAATCCCTAGTATGAATTTTAGGAGGCCTACTAAAACTTTCATTTCCAAGACAAGTTATAGCTAAGTTAAAGTGAAGTAGAACAGATTTTGCTGTTTTGATCTCTATGTATAGTCATTCTATGACCTAAGCAAGAGTTGCATAGTGTTTTAACTTATTATAGGTAAAAGATTTAATTTATGAAGTATCTCTTTCTTCCAAAATGAATATAATCGGAGGATAATATAGCTTTGTGGAACAATGATGTATGTCTACTATTCAGTTGTAAGGTTTTAATCAAGAACTTCTTTGTCTATCAGCTTTCTCGAAATGCAAGCTGCTACATTAATTCTAATAATGATGAAGTAATAATTTTCACTCTACTTCTGCTCAAACTGCACCCCTTAATATTGTGTCAGCGAATATTTAGTGTATGTATGCCAACATATTGATACTTATAAGCTTAAACACAACAGAGTACAGATTTTTTTCTAACTTCTTTTAAAAATTACAAACCCTCATGAGACAGAGGTCACAACTTATATATATATAAATCATATTAGAGCTCATTCTTCATTTCCTGGATCTCAACAATTCCATAGGAATAAGCTATGCAGATCCTTAAAAACTGTCCTCTACATGTCACCTCTATTAGTGCTCCACTAATTGTTGTTAACCCACAGGGAATGGATGTAAGTCATTATCCTCCCTTTGGTAAGTTATCATATATACCTGTTACAATAGATTTTTTTTCCTTCTTTTGCTTTTCCTTCCCTTCAGACAGGGGAAGCAGGAAAAAATGTAATCAACTGTATGTTATACTCTTTTGCTTCCATGGGTATTCCTAAAGCAATTGAAAACTGATAATGCTCCTGCTCACACTTGTTTCAATCTTTCTCAGATCATTTTTCAAATAATCATGTTGTTTCTATTGGTTGTGTTATTGATATGGTGAATTATGCTAATAGTTTTCCTAGTATGGAACCAGCCCTTCATTTCTGGTATATTTCTTAATTAACTAATTAAAAAGGGAAAAAATAAAATAGGGTAATATGTCTTTTACTTCTTTTAATCTAAGAAAGTTTATTTTTGTGAACATTCATCCATGTCACTTTGATTATCAGATTTATAAGCATATGGTTGGAAAAATTATTTCCTAATTATTGCTTTAATTTATTCCTCATTTGGCATTGAGTTCACCCTTTTGATTTTTGATGTTGATAATTTGGTTTAATGTATCCTTTTTTATAAATTAAATTAAATGGAGGTTTATCTATTTTTTTTTCATAAAACCAGCTCCTAGTTTTATTTTTTACCATGAGTGTTTTCCTACTTTCAATTTTTATTAAGCTCTCCTTTGATGTTCAGAATTTCTGATTTAATGTTTAATTGGAGATATTTAATTTCTTCTTTTTCTAGCTTTTTAAAAATTGCATGCCCAATTTATTGATCTGCCCTTTCTCTATTTTATTCCTATAAGCATTTAGAGATACGATATTTCTCCATGTACTACTTTGGCTGCATCCCATAAGTTTTGGTATATTGTCTCATTATTGTCATTCTCTTTAATGAAATTATTGATTGTTTTTATGATTTATTGTTTGATCCACTCGTTCTATAGGATTAAATTATTTACTTACATTTAAATTTTAGTCTTTCTTTCCATGGCTCTTTATTGCATGTAATTTTTATTGCATCATGATCTGAAAGGAATGCACTTGATATTTCTATATTTCTGCATTGGATTGTGAGTTTTTTCCACCCTAATACATGGTCAGTGTTTGTGCAGGTGCCCTGTCCCATTGGGGAAAAAAAAAAGACATATTTCCTTCAATCCTCATTCAATTTTCTCCAGAGGTCTACTTATATCTATATCTAACTTATCTATATCTATAGATATATCTATATCTAACTTATTTTTAAATAAATTCTATTCTGGGGGCAGCTAGGAAGTGCAGTGAATAGAGCACTGGCCTTGGAGTCAGGAGGACTTGAGTTCAAATCCGGCCTCAGACATTTAACACTTACTAGCCATGTGACCTTAGGCAAATCATTTAATACCAATTGCCCTGCCTTCCCCCCTCCAAAGAGCAGGAAAAAAAAAAAAAGAAGAAGAAATTCTATTCACTTTCTTCACTTTTGGTTTATTTTGTGGTTAAATGTATCTAGTTCTGAGGAGGTCAGGGTTGAGGCCTGGACAAGTATAGTGTTGCTGTGTATTTCTTCCTGTGACACACAACTTCTCCTCAAAGAATCTGGATACTGTAACTCCTGGTGCACATACGTTTAGTACTGATATTACTTCAATGTCTATGGTACCTTCTAGCAAGATGTAGTTTACTCCCTTATTTCTTTTAATTAAATCTATTTTTGCTTTTGCTATTTTTGAAATCAGAATCACTACTCCTCCTTTTTCTTTTTTAACTTCAGCTGCAGAATAATACATATTTTGCTCCACCCTTTTACCTTTACTCTGTGGGTCTATCTAATTCAAATGTGTTCCTTGTAAACAACATGTGTTAGGATTATTTTTTTAATCGACTCTGCTCTCTGCTTCCATTTTATGGAAGAGTTTATCCCCTTCACATTAATGGTTGTGATTACTGACCGTGCATTTCCTTCATCCTATTTTTTCCATTTATATTTTCTCTCTTTTTCCTTTCACCCTGTCCCTCCTCACCACTCTTTTGCTTCTGTCCTCTGCCTTCCTCAAACCCCCCTCCCCTCTTTCAGCCAACTCCTTTTCTTTTCCCCTTCACCTCCTACCTCCCTATATTGTATGATAGATTTCTTTGCTCAGATGAGTATGTATGTTATTCACTCTTTGAACTCAATCCAATGAGAGTAAAGTTCAAATAATGCTCACCCTCTCTTCTTTCCCTCTACCATAACAAGTATTTTGTGCCTCTTCACGTGATGTAATTTACCCCATTCTACCTCACACTGTCCTCTTTCTGCATTACAATCATTTTTAACCCTTATATTTTTAATTATCACATGAAAGTCAATTTGTACCCATATACTCTGAGTATACTCCTTCTAACTGCCCTAATACATGTAAGGTTCTTTTTTTCTATTTTGATTTCATTTAATTATTTTAAATTGTATTTTAGTTTTCAACTTTCAATTTTTAAAAATTTATTGATTTTTAGTTTTCAACATTTGCTTTTATTAGATTTTTGAGTTCTAAATTTTCTCCCTTCCCTCCACTTTCCCTTACCCATGATGGCATGCAATCTGATATAGGTTATACATGTAGAATCATATTAAACAGATTTTCACGTTAGTCACATTGTGAAAGAAGAATCAGAAAAGAAAGAGAAAAACCATGAAAAAGAAAAAAAGAGAAAGTAATATGCCGTGGTCTGCATTGAGATACTGTAGTTGTTGTTTTTTTTCTCTAGATGTGGATAGCATTTTCCATCAGGAGTCTTTAGTATTTGTCTCCAAACATTGAATTGCTCAGAAGAGCTATGTCTAACAAAGTTGCTTATTGCATAATATTGCTGTTTCTGTGTATGGTGTTCTGCTGGTTCTGCTCATGCAAGTCTTTCTAGGTATTTCTTAAGTCTTCCTGCTCACCATTTCTTATAGAACAATAATATTCCATTATTTTATATACCCTAACTTGTTCAGTCATTCCCCAATTGATGGACATCCCCTCAAATTCCAAATCTTTGTCACCAAAAAAGAGCTGCTATAAATATTTTTGTCCATATTGTATTTTTTCCCATTTTTCTGATCTTTTTTAGGATATAGACCTAGTAGTGGTATTGCTGGATCAAAGGGGATGTACATCTTGATTGCCCTGTTGGCATAGTTCCAAATTGATCTCTAGAATGTGTGGATCAGTTCACAACTCCATCAATAATGCATTAGTGCACAATCGTGCCCTGTGCACATTAGTGCACAACTCCACATCTTCTCCAACATTTATCATTTTCCTATTTTGTTTTGTTAGCCAATCTGGTAGGTTTGATGTGGTACCTCAGAGTTGTTTTAATTTGCATTTCCTTAATCAATAGTGATTTAGAGCATGTTTTCATATGACTATAGATAGTTTTAATTTATTTATCCCAGAACTGCCCATTCATAATCTTTGACTATCAATAGGTTAATGTTGTATATTCTTATAGATTAGAATCAGTTCCTTACATATTTTAGAAATGAGATAGTTGCTATAAAAATTTTCCCAGTTTTCCACTTCCTTTCTAATCTTGATTGCATTGCCTTTGTTTGTGTAAAAATGTTTCAGCTTAATGCAATTAGAATTATCCATTTTGCTTTTCATAATATTCTCTATTTCTTGTTTGGTCATAAATTCTTCCTTTCAACATAGATCTGACAGGTTAACTATTCCTTGCTCTTCTAATTTATTTATATCACCTTAATGTCTAAATCATGTACCCATTTCAACTTTATCTTCATATAGGGTGCAAGATGGTAGTCTATGCCTAGTTTCTGCCATCCAATTTTCCTGTTTTCCCAGCAGTTTTTATCAAATAGTGAGTTCTTATCCCAGAAGCTGGAGTCTTTGGGTTAATCAAAGAGTAGATTACTATAATCATGTACTGCTGTGTCTGGTGTACCTAAACTATTCCACTGATCTGTCACTCTATTTCTTAGTATCAAGTAGTTTTGCTGATTGCCACTTTACAATATTTTTAGATCTGGTACAGCTAGCACACCTTCCTATGTATTTTTTTTTCATTAAATTCCTTGATATTCTTGACCTTTTGTTTTTCCATATGACTTTTGTTGATGCTGTTCTAGTTCTACAATATATGTGTGTATATATATATGTTTGTGTGTATACATATATGGATATATACACGTGCGTGTGTGTGTATATATGTTTAAGTATTTTGTAGTTTGACTGGTATGGCACTGAATAAGTAAATTAATTTAGGTAGAATTGTTATTTTTGTTGTATTAGCTCAGCCTACTCATGAGAAATTGATATTTTTCCAGTTGTTTAGAACTGACTTTATTTTTATGAAAAATGTTTTGTAATTGTGTTCATATACTTCCTCAGTTTGTCTTGGCAGGTAGACTCCCAAATATTTTATATTATCTACAATTGCTTTAAATGGAATTTCTCTTTCTAGCTCTTGCTACTGGGCTTTGTTAGTAATATATGGAAATGCCAATGATTTATGTGGGTTTATCTGGTATCCTGAAAATTTGCTAAACTTGTTTATTATTTAAAGTAGATTTTTAATTGATTCTCTAGAATTAACTAAGTATACTATCATATCATCTGAAAACAGTTATAGTTTTGTTTCCTTGTTGCCTATTATAATTCCCTCAATTTTTTTTTCTTCTCTTTTAGCTTAAGCTAACATTTTAGTACAATTCTGAAAACAATAGTGATAATGGACATCCTTCTTTCACCCCTGATCTTATTGGAAATACTTCTATCTTATTCTCATTACACATATTGCTTCCAGAAGGTTTTAGATACTTGCTATTTGTCATTTTAAGGAAAACTCCACTAATTCCTATGGTTTCTAGTGTTTTTAATAGGAATGGGTGTATGATTTTGTTAGAAGATTTTTCTTTATCTATTGAGATAATCACATGATTTCTGTTAATTTTGTTATTGGTATGGTCAGTTATGCAGATGGTTTTCCCATTATTGATCCAGCCTTGCATTCCTGGTATAAATCCTCCAACCATCATCACCCGCTCTCGACATAGTATGTTATCCTCATGGTAAGCTGGTGTAATCTCTTTGCTAATATTTTATTGTAAAAAAAACTGCATCTATATTCCTTAGAGAAATTGGTCTATAATTTTCTTTCTCTGTTTTGGCTTTTTCCAGTTTAGGTATCAGTATTATATTTGTATCATAAAAAGAATTTGGTAGGACTCCTTCCTGACCTATTAAAAAAAATGTTTGTAGAGCATAATTTGTTCTTTAAATGCTTGGTATAACTTATTTGTAAATCCATCTGGTTGTGAAAATTATTTTTTTTTTAAGAAGTTCAGTGATGACTTGTTCAATTTCTTTTTCTAAGATAGAGTTATTTAAGTATTTTATTTCCTTTTCTATTAATCTGGGCAATTAATATTTTTGTAAATATCCATCCATTTCACACAGATTGTCAGATTTATTGGTATACAGTTGGGCCAAATAGCGCCTAATTATTGTTTTGATTTCTTCTTCATTGGTGAATTCACTCTTTTCATTTCTGATTCTGGTAATTTGATTTAATTATTTTTT
>CM053588.1:181708104-181729662 GCA_028646515.1 Pseudochirops corinnae | reverse complement strand
TTTCTAAGAACACTAGAGGTCAGTATTGTCTTATTGATGCAAAGGTGTGGTGTCAAAAGTAGCTGAATTTTCCATATATCATATTTTTCTGTATGAAGAAACTGACTACTTTGAATGCAGGATCAAAGTGAGAATGAGAGAGGGGAGTGTTTTCAAGAAGTTGCTCCAATTTTAGCAGATGTTTTGTATGGGAGAGTTTTTTAATGAACAGATGTAAAAAAAAAGACTTTTTCTTTAAATTATTTGAATTATGAATCATGTTTTAATAATATATATAAACTCTAATGGGCATGGATTGAAGGCTGAGATTTGTCATTAGTAATGCAGCAATAAAGCAATCTCAAACATTTAAAAGCAAACTTTGCACTAAATGAGTTTTACTATTTCATCAGTGACAATTTAATTTCCCTGTTTCCAATCAACATTTCTATTTAATACACACATACAGCTTCCTAAACATTTGTGAATCAGGATTAAGGCATAATGAATGATCTTCTTATTATAATGTACAGCATTTATTTATTCATTAAGAAAATAGCTACTTGCAATGAATTAATCCTGTATATACTTGTCAGTGGTTCTCAGTAGTTTTGATTGTAGAGCCTATGACATTGGTGATCAATTGGCCCCAACTCCGCTATATTCTGGGGTGCACACATCATCTTCTTAAAACGTAAAGAGCAATGACTTAATATGTATTTATAGTTATTTACCACTAGCATAGTTGAGTATTTAGAAACACAAGATGAAATGTTATGAAACTTAGGCCAAGAATCTTCCTGAAGCACAAATCTTAACTCCAGTGTCTCCAAGAAAGTGATCACCCTTATATTGTCTGCTTGCACACTTCCAGTTATGGTGATCTCAGTATCTACCAAGGTAGTCCAATGCAGTTTTTGAGAGAATGAGATATTATAAAGGTCTTCCTTAAAAAAGAGGAAATCTGCCAAAATTGATTTTCATCTAGAATGAAATCAGTATAGAAAGCCTACTAAAGATTTTTGAAGAAACTTTTTCCCCAGTCACATGTGCTTTTTTCTATATGTCAAAATGATATTTCAAATCCCTTGTGACAATATCCTTTATTATGAATTGTTTCACCAAGGGTCTTCATTTCTAATAATAAAAAGACACTTAATTTGGATAAATGCTATCTTATCTTTGATGCTGTTCATATGACTATACATTAAAAAAAAAAATTTTAAAACTCAAGTCAAAATTCAGTTGCCTATTCCTTAAAATAAATCTGGTCATTCTTTCCCAGTCATGGGTTTTATAAGTGTGTAACTAAGAAAAATTCTAATAAATCATGTTGAACTAGAAAACTTTATTGAGGGTATATTTTGAGACACT
Source organism: Pseudochirops corinnae (assembly GCA_028646515.1). NCBI lineage: Eukaryota > Metazoa > Chordata > Mammalia > Diprotodontia > Pseudocheiridae > Pseudochirops > Pseudochirops corinnae. The sequence goes on along the minus strand of CM053588.1, from coordinate 181,728,309 downwards.
TACAGAGATCACAATAAAAAACATTTCAAGTTTTCATGATATTAAGTAACTATAAATAAAGCATGCCTTTTGAATTTTCCCTAAGGATATGAGTTAATTTTCCAAATGTCATGATAATTGTCCAAAAGTTAGTAGAAAATCATTTTTACCTACAATTCTGAATCTGTGACACCATGAAGTAAGCTAAAGCCAAAGAAAATCCAAAGTTAAAAGAGCTAGAGTTGTGCTCAATCTTCTGCCACAATTGAACTGTAAGGTTATGGTCTGGTTAGGTAATAGCTTTGTGCTTCAATCTATTAAGGCACTAGTCAGAATTTCATAAATTCTCTAAGAAAATCAGTAGCTAATGACTTTTAATTCTGAAAGAAAACTTTAAATAATATTTTCCATAGAAATGCCAACTACTGTCACAATTACATCTAACTTAGCAAATGCAAAAAAAGTGAATGGTAACAAAAAAAATGGCATAATTGAACAGATTTTAAACATAAATATAAATCATTAAAGTCATTTGCCTGATTATTATCTTAAATTTATCTTAGTCTTCTGAAAAGCTAAAGATTGTTTATATACTTTGAAGTACACTTAATGGCAGAGAGAAAGGAGATGCTAAGAAGGCACCTAGCCTTGTCTTTTAGGAGAAGGAAGGACTCCACTTTAAATATTTTGGAGAAACCAATGTGGATAACAACTTTAAACCTTAAAGTATAGAAATCCACAAGACCTCTGAATAGCAAGTACCATTGGAAAACAAAAACAAAAACAAAATTACTAGAGAGTAGAGAGATGATCATTTTAGCACTCTCTAAGTTCTTCATGTATCTTCATATGACCTTTAAAGGCTGATATAAATGAAGGAAGTCAGTGAGTAAATGTTTAAATTCATTTGAAACATTTTTCCCATGGTGAGATGGACTTAAATGGCTACAATAGTACAAACTTCCACTTCCATCCCAATAGAAAATTAAGCAAAATGAAAACAATTATTATACAGTTAAGAATTATGAGAACATTCATCTCCATGAATATAGATTTAAATGATTTAGCATGTCTGTCCCTTTGAAGAATGATCACTAATCTGCTTTACTCCATAATTCTATGACCAACCTTGATATATGTGTATATGTGTAGACACACATACATATGTATATTTGCATGCACATATATATATGACTGTATGCATGCACACATGCATATGGATGCATGCATGTATGTGTGCATAAACACATATTCTATCACTGTAGTTTTCATTTGCCTAAGCTCAATATCCAAACTCCTTCTGTTAAAACATCAGGGTCTAACTGAATTGTGATCTGTTGTAATATAGGTTTGGATTCATTTAGATCTTATCTAAAATGGTTTATTTACTGAAAGGATCTCATTATAACATAAGCATAACTTTGTCCCAACAGCTGCTCCTAAAGCCTGGAGCTGACAGGAGAATGCAGTGTAGATATTTAAAGTGAAGGATGACATTCCATCATGTATGGAATGCCAAAAAATGCACTCTGAGCTAAGGAGATTGGGTTTTTATTCTAATTCTGGAATTAACTTTGTGTGGGACCTTGGGTAAGTCATTTTCCCTCCCTTAACATCATTTTTTTTTTTGCCATAAAATGAGAGTGGTGCCCTTGTCATATAAGGTCCCTTCTCACTACAGATTCATTTAAATATAGATTCTGTACTTTAGATGTCAATTCTAATGGCTTCCATTTGACAACAGATTCTAAGGAAAAGAGCCTTCCTATTTCTAACTCTTTTTATACACAAAAGCCCCTGTAATCCTACTGGTGGCAGAGTCTTATTTTATACAAAATGGTTATTATTTGTAGTGCCCTTATAATGTACTGAGAGGTCAGCTATTAGTAATACTTTATGTCTATATAGTGGAAAGAGCAATAGACTTGGAGTCAGGACTCTAGGAGACACCATTTACTGGAAATTTGACCCTGACCATCACTTAGCCTCAATTTCCCTATGTGTAAAATGTCCATGAAAATTCTTCCTATACCAGCCTTTTGTGGTCATTGTTTAGTATAAAGGATCATGTAAATGTGAGCTTTTGTTCTTATAATTATCATCACAGTTGCTATATTTAAAATGTAAAGGAATAGAAGTACAACTATTTCACCTATAGTCATAGAAAGTAAGGAATTGCTCATGAAATATAGGCATGCCCAAATTCTACTTTCATAATTTTCCTCTTAAGAGAGCATGCTTGACTTCTTATTCATGTGTTAAAAGGCCATTTACTACTAAAAGAGAAATCCTTTTCAACCAACAGACCTCAGTGCCAAGTTTGAGCTAATTTTATTAACTTACTTTATGAAATTTTAATGAGCATTTACTATGTAGCCTGGAAAATATAGTGGAACTTTGCTAGAGACATAGTTTGTTATGCTGCCCTAGTCAGTGTGAGGTAGCACTGTTTTAAATCCCATCCCATGGGCTTTAGTTAACAACGTCCCCAAAGAACCTTCTTGTGATATAGTCGTAGGTCAAGAACCCCAGGGATGATATATAGAGCTTCAGTATCCTACTTTAAAATATTTCGGAGATATGACTCTAATGTTAGCGCTCTATGTAGATGGGTATCTTTTTGGGTCATGCACAAAGTTCATGGGATCTACCATTACATAATTCAAGGTAAAAAACAGCAGCCAGATTCCTGAAGAAAGAATGAGATACAAACTCCAGAGTTCACTGAAGACAACATTATGTATTTTCAAATGTTTCTGTGACTGCCTCCATTCATTATGACAAATGAGGGCTATAGAAGTGAGCAAAGATGTTCTGTTTTCTGAAATGAAGTTCTTCTCCGGGAATACCGAACTACTATATTCTCAGTGCACTGTATTTCATATTTGCATGGCATTATATAGCATATGCTGTCTAGATCCATCATCCTGATGGATCCTCCAGTCCCTAAATTATACTGTTTTTTTTTTTTTTTTTGTCAGTAAAGTGAAGACTAGTCATTAAGGAATGTGTAATTAAGCCTGAACATCCCCATTCTTTTCCCTCTGCTGGAAACTAAGTAAGTCAGAGCATCATTACCAGGATCAGGGGCTTACTTGGTGGAGATAGTAACATAAAATGCTGGGGGTGCCATGTTGAGTTTCTATCATTGATAATTGATTTGCTGGCATCAGTTTGGCATTCTCTATATTTCTAATTGCTTTTGTGCATATTCTTGAGGGTTGATTAATGCCATCTGTTCACTGGATCATCTGAATTGATTGAGTTTTAAGAGATGACAACAGTAATGCAGAAGCTAGAAAGAAAGCGAAGGGAAATGCCAAAACATTGTTCATGATGTACATTATTTTTAACTACTCACCCTTGGAAGCAGTAAAATCCCTCAGAAGACACTCCAAGGCAGATACCATTTGAAGGAAATTTTCCTGATGGACAGGTGTTATGTAGGTGTTAGTACTAAGGCATTATTCTCTAAGTGTGTTTGTGTGTGTGTGTGTGTGTGTGTGTGTGTGTGTGTGTGTGTGTGTGTGTAGCTTGCAATAATGCTCTTTCTCCCTCTCCTTCCTTTCCTCCTTCTCTTTTTATCTCTCTCTCCTTCTCTGTCTTCCTCCCTCCCTCCCATACCTACTTCCATCTTCCTCTCCTTTTCTTCTCTCTCTTTCTCCCTTTAACTCCCTCCCCACTCTCAGGAAGATATTACACATTTTGCTCTAGTTTTGCAAATGATTTCTTCTTAAGCTAATGATTATATTAATGATATGAGAGCAAAAGAGGGCTAGCATAAAGTCTATCTGATTAAAATGCTGAATTGATGTACCCACATGGACAGATGCAATAAAAATTAATTCCTCCAGGACATTGTATTACCAGAGTTGGCCTTATGCTTGGGTAGATTGGGCTCCATAATATATTTCTTTGCTTGTTTTATGACTGAGAAAGCATACCTGTTCCTCAAAAGATGTCTCCTGTGTTCCCTGGGTGTGTTAAAGATAATAGACACATTTTATATAGAAATTTAATCTTGCAAATCACTTTTTTCATAACAATCCTTTGAGGTAGGTAATGCAGGTATTGCTAAGTCCAATTTATGACTGAGAAAATTGAGTCTAGAGAGGTTAAATGATTTCCCATCTGTTGCATAGCTCATAAGTATTGGAATAGGAATTTAAACCCAGCTTTCCTAACTCTTAGTCCAGTGATTTTTAAATTACAACCTTCTTTGGAGGCAAAGGAAAAAGTAGGAGAAAGGTAATTGTGCCAAAGATTGACTCTTCTATGTTCTCAATTTTGCACGTGTAAGGGATGGCATTTTACATGTTTCCAACCTGAGCTAATGGAATAGGGGTCTCCCATTACTGAAATAATCAGTCTTCCTCAAACCTCTAAAGGGTAGAAACCTGCATAACAAAACATTCTGTAAATGGAGTTAGTGTGGTTATTTCTCCTTTGGAGTTCAATTTTCCGTTTTCAAGGAAAGATAAAATGGAGCAGTATGATCTCTTCTCTTCTACAATATGAGACTGACTGACTGACTGACTGACTGACAAAAAATGGAGAAGTAACTGCATTTGTTCCAGGAGAGAGAGTGAGGACATAGTTTTCAAACCTTGACTCAAGTTAGAACAACATGTGTTGAAATCATTCTAATGTATTTAATTTCTTCCCTTATGCCTAGACTCCAGGAGAGTATAACATCAAGACTGAATGCTAAATCTAGTAAGAGTCTACTCGTAAAGGACCCACAATAAGAAAATTTAAGAAAGTACCTTACTCAGAAAACCAACAACCAAAAATGCTCAAACCACTACCAAAATGAAGAGGCAAACACAATAAAGCCATTACAGGAGAGAGAATATTTAACCCACCTTCTGTTAGTAGTTGAAGCAAATCAGGACGGTTTAAAAAATTATCCCAGCTAACACTTAGAAGACGAAGAACTATACAGAGGTGGAGAAAGTAGAGAAGTGATACAGTGATTTCTCCTCATTTCCCAATCAAGTAGGATCCATTGCTGAGCATGTTTTTGTTTTTGTTTGTTTGTTTATAGAGATCATAGAATCCTGGAAATGGTGAGAAACTTGGAAATCATCTGATTATTCATTTCACAAAAGAACTGAACTAAAGTGAATTTTTCAGAGTCATATCTAGTATATGGCAACATCAAGGGTTAGAATCCCAAAGTCTTGATTCATCATACAGTGCATTCCCCTCTGCTACACAAAACTGCTTCTTTCTGTCTCTCACTCTGGTGTCTGTGTATATGTATGTGTATGTATGCACACATGCATGCACACATTTATGGAGGGGATTAGAGAGAGGAAATTGAGAGAGTTGATGATGAGATTGGAAAGCAGATTTTAAGGAGTGAGGTTAAGAATCCAAAGAATTAGTTCGATAAGAAAGAACAAAATAGAGGAAACTGTACCACAAATTAAGTTTGTATGTTTCAAACACACACACACACACACACACAAACACACACACACACACACACATGTGCATACAGTGATCCCTTCCACATTACAGGGGTTAGGGGTGTGGCACACCTGTGATCTGGAAAATCTGCATAAAATGTTTTGGCCCTCCTATTGTATCAGAGAAGAAGACTGAATAAGTATGATATTAAAAGTTAAAATATGTTGATATTATACAATGCTATACATACATTTTATGCATTTCTGAGATTCTAAACTTGTTTCTGTCTTGTCTGTTGGCCTGTGTGTGTCATCTGTGACTTCTTCAAAACTCCGAAAAATTCCGATTTAGTTTTTATGTTGACTCACAATAACTACGATGGGGAAAGTTGCAATGTAGTAGGGATAACTGTATATATATACACATACATCTATACATATATTTGTTTCTGAATGCATATTTGTTTGTATATGTGTATGTCTATCTATCTATTTATCTATCTATCTATCTATCTATCTATCTGCTGTTGTTTATTCACGTCTGACATTCGGTGACTCCATTAAGGGTTTTCTTGGCAAAGATACTGGAGTGGTTTGTCATATTCTTTTCTAACTCATTTTTTACACATGAGAAAACTGAGACAAACAAAGTTAGGTGACTTGCAAAGGCTTAGAAAACTAGATAGTGTCTGAGACCAGTTTTGAACTTGGGTTTTCCTAACTGTGGGCCCAGAATACTAGGCATTGTACCACCTACCCATCATCTACCTATATATATATATATATATATATATATATATATATATATATATATATATATATATATATATCACCTAATGTGTGTGTGCACATACATATATGCATATATACACATACACATATGTATGCATGTGTGTATGTATGCATGTATGTAGATACATGTGCATCTATGTATATAGATGCACATTTTATGTATGTGTGTATATACATGTGTGTGCATAATAACTGAAAGTAGAGCCTACTGGACAGACACAACAGAAAGTTTTAAGAAGGTTTGCTTTGTTTGATCTACCTCATTTGATTACAGCTCATTAATATATTCCTCTTGGAGAGGGAAATGGGGAGAAATCACTGTACTACTTCTCTACTTTCTCCACCTCTGTACAGTTCTTTGTCTTCTAAGTGTTAGCTGGGATAATTTTTTAATTCCTCTTACAGGGGGCAATTATGAGATTAACTAAACTTGTCTTTAGTTCCCCTTTCTCAACTCTCTCTACTCCCCCCACAAAAATCTAAAATATTTTCTTTCCTGTGAAAACATTATTGGATAAAGATCTGATAAACCAATTCCCACTAAGGTATCCACTCCTCCCATGGAGGTTAGAATTCTGAAATTTTAATATTTCATTTTCATCTCCATTTACATGCAAAAGTGATTATGATTTTGTTTTTTTTTTAAATTCGATTTCCAAATTCTCTCCTTTCCTACCTCTCCTCCCACCCTTGAGAAGGCATGTACTTTGATATAGATTGCACATATGCTATCACGCAAAAAAATAGTTCCACATCAGTCATGTTTTGAAAGAAAACACAGGCAAAAAAAAAAAAACATGCAAGAGAAATGAAGTAAAAAAAATGCCTCGATCTGCATTCAGATGACAGCAGTTCTTTCTCTGGAGATGGATAACGTCTTTCATCAATGAGTCCTTCAGAATTGTCTTAAGTTATTGTATTGCTGAGAATAACTAATTCATTAACAGTTGATTATGATATTACAGTTCCTGTGTACAATGCTTATTTTACTTTGTATCATGTCATGTAAGTATTTTCAGATTTTTCTGAAACTATCCTGCTCGTCATTTGTCATAATATGATAATGTTCCATCACATTCATATACCACAACTTATTCAGTCATTCCACAATAAATGTGAATCCTTTTAATTTCCAATTCTTTGTCAACACTACAAAGAAATTTGTAAATATTTTTTCTTTGCATAGGTCCTTTCCTTTTTTTGTTTTTATCTCCTTGAGATACAGATCTAGTAGTGGTATTGCTGAGTCAAAAGGTATGAATGGTTTAATAGCCTGTTGGGCTGAATTCCAAATTACTCTCCAGAATGGCTGGATCAATTCACTACTCCAACAGTGCATTAGCATTTCAATTTTCCCACATCTCATCCAACAGTTGTAATTTTCATTTGCTTTCATATTAACCAATTTGATAGGTATGAGGTGGTCTTCAAAGTTATTTTAATTTTCAATCTAATCAATAGTGGTTTAGAGCATTTTTATATGAATATAGATAGCTTTTTTTTCTTCATCTGAAAACTGGTTATTCATATCCTTTGACCATTTTTCAATTGGGGAATGGCTCTTATCTTTAAATTTGGCTCAGTTTCTCTATATGTTTGAGAAATGAGGTCTTTATCTCTGTTTTTCACCCTGTCCTTACTCAAAAGTGTTTTGCTTCTGACCATTGCCTGGGTCAATCCACCCTACCTCTATCAACCATACAAGCAACCCTTCTCTTATCTACTTCCTCTCCTACTTTCCTGTAGGCTGAAAGAAATTCTTTATACAGTTGAGTGTTTTTGTCATTCCTTCTTTGAGCCAATTCTGTTAAGAGTAAGGTTCAAGTACTTCCCTCCCTGTTTTCTGCATCTTTCCCTCCACTGCAAAAGCTATTTTGTACCTCTTTTATGTCAGATTATTTACTCTATTGTCTCTCCCTTCTCCCTTCTCCCAGTGCATTCCTCTTTTTCATCCCTTAATTTTATTTTTTTATATCATCCCATCACATTCAATTCACTCCCATGCCTTCTATTTATTCTCCTTCTAACTGTCCTAATAATAAGAAAGCTCTTAAGGGTTACAAGTATTATCTTCACATGTAGAAATGTAAGCAGTTTAACCATATTGAATTCCTTATGGTTTCTCTTTCCTGTTTATCTTGTTATGCTTCTCTTGAGTCTTAAATTTCAAAGTCAGATTTTCTATTCATCTCTGGATTTTCCATCAAGAAACTTAAAACTTAAACTTAAGCTTAAACTCCCCTATTTCTTTGAATATCCATCCCAACCCCCACTCCAGAAGATTATACATTTGTTTTGCTGCATTGGCGATTCTTGGTTGTAATCTCAGATCCTCTGCCCTCTGAAATATCCTTTAACTGATTTAATATAAAGATGCTAAAATTTGTGATATCTTGACTGTGTCTCCATGATATTTGAGATTTTTCTTTTTAACTGCTTGCAGTATTTCCCCTTGACCAGACAACTCAGGAAATTTGGCTGTAATATTACTTAGAGTTTTCCTTTTAGTATCTCTTTCCTAAGGTGAATGGAGGATTCTTTCAATTTCTAATATGCTCTCTGGTTCTAGAATATTAGGGCAGTTTTCCTTGACATATTCTTGAAAGATGATATCTAGGTTTGTTTTTTTTTTTAGTTTAGTTTAGTATTTTTTTTCAATCACAGCTTTCAAGTAATCCAATAATTCCAAAATTATCTCTCCTGTGTGTATTTCCAAGATCATTTGTTTTCCAAAGAGATACTTCATATTTCCTTCTATTCTTTCATTATTTTGATTTTCTTTATTGCTTCTTTATGTCTGATAAAGTCATTAGCTTCCACATGCCCAATTTCTAATTCTTAAGGAATTATTTTTTTTTTTTCAGTGAGCTTTTATACCTCCTTTTCCATATGGCCAATTCTAATTCTTAAGGAGTTCTTTTCTTCAGTGATTTTTGTAACCTTTTTCCCCATGTGACCAATTTTACTTTTTAAGGAGTTCCTCTCTTCAGTGAATTTTTGCATATTTTTTTTCCCCTTTTGGACAATTCTACTTTTCAAGGAGTTCTTTTATTGAGTGAATTTTTGTGCCTATTTTACTATTTAGTCTATTCTGATTTTAAGTTGTTATTTTCTTCTTCTCTTTTTTGTGCTTTCTTTACCTAGCTATTTCTCTTATTTGACTTTTAAATTTTTATGAACTCTTCCAAGAATTCTTGTTTGTCTTGAGACCTGTTCACATTTTTCTTTGAGGCTTTAAATATAGAAGTTTTAATTTTATTATCTTCTCCTGAGCTTGTGTTTTGATCTTCTCTGTCACCATAGTAACTCTCTGTGGTCAAGTTCTTTGGCTTGTTTGTTTGTTTGCACATTTTTCTAGCCTAATTCTTGACTTTTAACTTGAGTTAAATTTGTGCTCTGTTCCTAAGGTGGATGGAATACTGTTCTAAGCTTCAAGTTTTTTAAGCAACTGTTTTCAGAGGTAGTTCAGGGATTCCATAAATTTTCATTCCAAGAAATTTTCATTTCTTTCAAGATATTATGGTCTAAGCAGAGATTTATTTACTACTCTCCTGGCCTGTGCTCTGGCCTGTGAGGGACTACAAGCACTCTCTTTCACCCTGGAACTGTTATCAGCATCACAGTTCCTCTGCAGCTTCGAGCTCTGGTATGCTTTGCTCCTTTTCACCCCAGGACTGTGACTCAGGACTGCCATTTGTATCTCCCTCTGTGTGTAGTACAACAGAGTCTTATACTCAGTGCCAGCAAAGGGACCTCTGCAATCTTCTTTTGATCAGTTTTCCAACTTCCTTACCATTTGTGGGCTGAGATCCCAGAAGCCATGGTTGTCACAGCTTCTGTGGCTGATTCAGTCACTCCAGAGGCCTCCTATTGTTCTGCTGGGGCGGATCCTGCACTGTTGCAGCCTGAGTTGAACTACATTCTAGTCTCATCTCCATGAGACAGACCTTTCCTGCAAAACTTCTGCCACTCAAGAATTTGTTTTGAGGCTTTCTTTAGAGTTGTTTGGTGGGGGATTAAAGAGAGCTTAGTGAAATTCATGCCTTTTCTCCTCTGTCTTGACTCTGGCACCCAAGGTTAGCATTTTAACAGAATAAAATATCTTCATCTCAAACAGTGATACCTATTCCTGGAATTTAAGCCATCAAGTATAAGATTGATTGAGGTAGGGAGCAGATACACTTGAAATAGAGCATGCCTCTTCTTACAATTTTTTAGGCCACTTCTGCATTATATCTAAGCCCTGAAGATATTGATTATTATTAAGTCTAGAATCTTTATCTCTCATGAACTGTCTCTTTTGTCCCTGCATGCACGCACACACACACACACACACACACACACATACACACACACAAACACATTTTATCACCAAATAATAGTAAGAACAATAAGCTCACATACTTTCTATGAGCTAGCAGATCTATATGCATCATCTGAAAGTTTGTGAATAGCCCAGATATACTTTTTGATGCAATCTAAACCTATGCATAAAACTCCAAACAAAGGACATTATATCCTCTAAGTTATACACTACTTTCTCTTTGTCTGAAGCTATTGTCCCTCTCCAAATGTCATCCAAATGTAATCAGTCCTGGATGCCACCCTGACCCCTCCCCACAGGAAGATGTCAATGAGCAAAAATTATCTTCAAGAAAAGTGGTGTTCATTGTTGGGTTTACATCTAGTTGTTACATAATTCTATTTCTTGGAAGTAGCTTTAATTCATCCTGAGTTTTATGCTTTCTGTTCTCTCTTTCCCATTCCAACCAGTTTACCTAGTCATCAGTCTATAGAATGTAGCTACATTTCTCACCAAACCAGGATTAGGGAGTGGACCAAGTAATGGCCTTTACAGTTTCTCAATTCACATACTATATATTCAGACTTTACATCTTTGAATCTAAGTTATTAAATGTCAAGGGGTTAAACTATATAAGTGTGGATCTAGGCTTTGACAAAAATAAATCAAGGTTATTCTTCATTTGCAACTGTTATATATTCTCTATTTTTCATCTATGGCTACTTAAAAAAAATCTGTGGCATATTCTAAGACCTAATCAAAATAATCCTAAAACATTTCTGTTTGTTTTTTTGTGAAATAGCAGGAGCAGTCATACAATATCTGACCAATGAAAAGGAAGCAGAGACAGAAGATAGTTAGCATTAAACATTATAGTTCTTTTTGCCACTTTCTCTATATGGTTATTACCAATGTTACTGGAAATAGTAAGTGTCTCTCCATTTGTACTGTTTCTCTACTTGCCTATGTCTATGACCATATCCAGTGAAGAATTTTCACTGGTCTTTACCAATTGCATTTATACTGTGAGACAGAGATGGAGAAAGAGACACAGAGTCAGATAAATAGACAAAGACAGAGAAACAGAGACCCAAAGAGAAAAAGTATATCTTCCCTATAGAATACTTCCAGGGTCAGTTATTTCAAAATTCCTTCACCAAAGCATATTGCAAAACTTATTAAGTTTCAGAGATGAACCTTTATGTTTTGAGCTAGGCCAGTCCTGGACACCAGACATACCATCTGTTGTTGAGCCTCTAGCCAAAGATATTACAGCTCAATATAGCACCTATATAGCACTTCCGCATCACAATGAGCAAGTGGAGAGGGAGGAATTAGAAGTATCAGATTCCCTGAAAATAGAATGTGATATATTTGGGGTAATCAGCTGTTTTATACTATTATTTCAAAGTTAATACTACTAATTGAGTTGTCTAGATAGCCTTTATGTGAAACTCTTATTCCAGGGAATGTTAAGATTTATTATACTTCAAGGTCAATATTGATTTAGGTGTCACCTCAGTGAGTATTTGCACCTCTGGATAACAAATTGAAAGAGACATTCAAATGGAAATTAATATATGTTCATTTACTGATATGTAATGTTGTCTGCCAATGAGATGGATGAATGTTGTCTGGGAGGGAAATAGGAGTACTCCCACTGTTTTTACCTCTCAACTGTTGAACTATATTGATAAGAGTACCAGGCAGAAGGGTTTGTATTCTGATTTATCTCAGTCTCTTATATTCTACAGTTTGTAAGTGCATAATTCTTTCATATTCTTCTTGCAACATAAAAAAAAAAAAATCTAAAAGCTAAGCTGCAGCATAACTTGTTTGACATTTCGGTAATATAAAATGTGTGTGTGTATATGCATGTATGCATGTATGCATTTTTTTTTTTGTAGTTTGGTGGTGGGCTTATAGATAGCTTATGGATGACATAGATAGCTTATATATAGGTGAGCTTATAGATAACAAATCACCTTAGATTAATAAGCATACTGGTTTGATAATTAATTTAGGGTAGGACATTGTTACCCCAGACACAGGAAGAAACTTTAGCAGTTATCTAAATGAAAAAATACAAGAAGAAGCAGACAGTTATGAGGTGATTCTTTTTGAGAGTATTGATCTGCTGTTTTGAAATTACCCAATACAGTGTCAACTGTCTCTAGAAGCCCATGAATGTGTGTGTACATGTGTGTGTGTGTGTGTGTGTGTGTTTAATAACTCTGTCCACTTGTTACTTTTCAATAGGCAGGACCACATATTCACAGCTGTTTCATAAATCAAACTAGGTTTAAGTTGTTTCTAAAAAAGTGATTCTGTAATAGAAATGATCTTGTTGATTTTCTCCACAGTACTACAGTTATTGTGGAGTCACGCTAGTAATTTATACACTGAGTCATGTGTCAACACTAACAGAATAGCTATGTCAATCACATTATAAAATGGGCAAAGAATTTAAATAAAGACGTATATTGTTTACAAAGTATCCCTTTTTATGGAACGCTATTTCTAATAAGAAAAACTTCCTAAAACCATGTGTTCTTGTCTTTGTCCTTTACAAACAAGATGGATTATTAGTTTAGTTGTCACCTTGACAAATCCTTCCAAGTCTTTGAATGTCTGATGAAAGACCCGGATTTAGGACAGGAGACCATAATTAGGCTCAATCTGTGGCATCGCATTCAGGAGAATAAACCCCAGTGAACATTTATGTGTAAAGTTAATCCAGGGAATAGCTAAGCAAGTGAAACAAAATCAATTCAGAGAGAAAATGTATAACTCCATTGATGTTTTTATTTTAATCAATATGCTGTTTGGGGTAAAGGCTTCTATGTTTTCTACATGAATATTAATTTTGGTTGGCAAATACAGTTTGATTTATTGAGAGCTTTTATCTGAGTGCAATATGGTTATGTCAAGACACTGATGATGTCACTTCATTTGTGTGGAAGGACTCTTAATCTTCTGGACTGACTCCAATTTGGAAAATGAAAATCCTACTTCTTAGCTGCTGTATTCTTATATTTACTCCAAATTAGAAATTGCTAAAGCAGAGGTTGGAATCCTCCCCAAAGTGGGGTACCTAGTAACTGATTACTGCTGTTTCTTCTCATATGCCTGGGAAGGTTATCTGCAAGAAATAGGTAAGAACACTGAAAAGTACCTATCACCATCATCATCATCATCATCCTCATCATCATCCTCATCATCTTTGTCATGATTAATCATCAAGTCTATTCCACCAATCAAAGAAATAATTTGAACAAACCAGCTTTACTTAGGATCATGTAGTCTAGAGCTAAAAGTTGTACTAAGGGCTATCAAATCCAAAGCTGCCATTTTGCACTTGAAGAAACTGCCACAGATAAGCTAAGATTCAAACTCAGTTTTGATTCCAAGTCAAGTGTTCTGGTTATTTACAAAATTCAAATACCAATGGTGAAGTTAAACTTGGTCACCTTTTAGTGGTAGCTAGAGAGGAAGCAAGAATAGAGAATATACCAAATTGAGATTCAGCAAGGCTGCTTTCTACTTAAAGTTCTAGTAAAACTGTGTGACTTTGGTTAAACCACTTAGTTTCTCTGAGATTGAGCTTCCTTGTACATAAAATGAGGATCTGAGTTCAAATGCCTCTTACATTTACAATCCTTATTACCTTGGGCAACAGTTTAAACTCCATGATCCCTCAGTTTCTTTATCTGTAACATGAGGATGCTGTACACAAGGGCCTCTGATGTCTTTCCATTTCTCTGTCTATGAATCCATGGCTTTCTGATTCCAAAGACCTTCATTTTAACACTTCCACTAGTTTTTGTCCTTCGAGTAAGTGCCAACACCATACTTATTTTACCATGATGATTCTAATTTTATCATATAATCCAAGTTTTTTCTCTCAAAACTTTATATAATTCAGAAAAAGCATCCAATGTGTTAAGCAATTAGAGAAAGACAAATTTAATGAAATAGGTCTCTTCTCTTAAGAAGATTAAAATCTAATCTGAGGCAGTAGGTTGAAGGTGGGGGACAAGGAAGGTAGTAGAGGTGGTCATATGTAACTACAATATTGAAAAAAAAATATGGAATTGTATGACATGAATAATGTGCTATGAGAATTCTCCTAACACTGAAAACTGAGGGAAGGAAGAAGTGTGGTCTAGATGAATGAACATTAGATTTAGAGTCAAAAGACTCAGAAAATCTTATTCCAATTCTCAATCTCCTACTTACTGGTTGTGTGAATTGGTAAGTCCCTTCCTGTCTCTATATGTCTCTCCTCATCTGCAAAATAAGGATCTTCAATAAAATAATCTCTAAGGTTTCTCTTAGTTCTTACTTTTTGGTTTCTGATTTTTTCCTGATAGTGGAAATAGGAGGAGTTTGGGAAAAGGGTGTACTCCTTAGGAGGGCAAACTGGAGTCAGATGCTAAAACAAGAGTCTTTGGACAGATAGCCTGAGATTAGAAAGAAGGAGCTCTGTAACCATAGAGACATTTCAACTATCTTTCCATTTTTCCCTAGAAACTTGGTGTCAGAAACTGCCCATCTACTGCTAGCACGAATATGGACAGGTCCATTTGGCAATCACTTTAAGGCTTCCAATGCTGGAACTGAAGCAACAAACAAGCAATCATACAGATAAATATGTGAATAAATGAGTGAAATTGCCAGGCTTTATATGTAGCTGCATGATTTTTCTCTTTTGTTTTCCCTACAAAACTTCCTCTGTAAAATCTGAAGGTAACAAACCCTAATTCTGCAGGTGTTTTCTGATATTGCATTGTAAGATATCCCTGGAAATGTCATGAAATTATCTATTTGGATGTCAATTTCTGATTAAAACACCTCAAAGATTAAAAAGCAAGTAAGACTCTAAGCTTGATTGACTATGTCCATTAATTTCTTCTCTTTCTTTTTCCTTCTTCCTTTTATAGGAAGCAATAATTCCTTCTAAAGGAATATAATTACTAATTTGACCTTTCAGTAAGAACAAGTCTTGGCTTGGCTTCTAGTAAATGGCTGATGATAACACCATGTAGGCTTAAAAGAATCACAGAATCTCAAACCTTAGAGTTGGAAGGACTCTCAGAGGTTATTTAGGCCACCTTTCTGCAAAGTAGAAAAATCTTTTTTATGGTTTTTCTGAAAAATGGTTGTCTACCAGCTTCTATGTCAACATCTCCAATGACAGGGAACTAAGTGCATTATGAGTCAGCCTTCATTTTTATCAAGCTCTAATTTTGTTAAGTTCTTTCTTGATACATTCTGACTTCCACCCACTGATTTTCTCCTCAACCTTATGGGGCAAAATGCAGAACTCTCTTTACTTTTCCACATTGTGGCCATTCAAATATTCAAAGATTGGTTCTCTTTTTTTCTCCTTTCTCGTACTGATAAGGATTAGACCTATCTATGCTGTCATTGGTATAGTGAATAAACTTTCTTTACCTTTATAGCTCAACACCTTCTTTTCTCTCTGCCTTCAGAGATCAATACTTCTGTGACTGATATTCTTATATAGTTGACTCATGAGCTGGGAGACTGTTTTTTGTTTTTTTTTTTCAGGTCACACAAATATCTTTCAAGGTGGAGGAAAACTTGAACCCAAGTCTTCTTGGCTCCAAGATAGGTAGCACAGCAGATAGAGTGCTAGGTCTGTAGTCAGCAAGCCTTATGTTCTTGAGCTGAAATCTGGTCTTAGACATTTATCAGCTATGTGACTCTGAGCATGTCACTGAACCCTTTTGCCTCAGTTTCCTCATCTGCAAAGTGATCTGGAGAATGAAATGGCAAACCACTCCAATATCTTTGGAACACAAAAAAGTAAATAAAACCATGAACAAACCCTAAATGGGGCCACAAAGTATCAGATTCATCTGAAAAACAACAAATTCCTGGCTCCAAGGCCATCTCTTTATTTGTTATGTCTCATTGCCTTCAGTCTTTTCTTATCCAGCCTAAATATCGCTACTTTCTCTAACCATTCTTCATGTGACATTTTCTCTCCACAATTTGCTTTACCCACCCTTGGGTGTGCTCTCAATTGTCAGTACTTCAGTGTATATGCCATCTTTTCACTTTGTCATTTCAACCTATGACGTAGCTCACAACCCATCTAAACTCTTCATTCTGTTTTATCTCAAGTTGACAGACAGGATCTTAGTGGGCCATTGATTCCAACACTCTCATTTAACAGATGAGGAAAATAAGACTGAGAGAAGCTGGCTGAATTTTCCAGGTTTACATAGCTAGTAAATGTCTGAAGCAGGTTTTAAACTAAGATTTTCTTGACACTAAGCCCAGTGTTCTATCCACTGTGCCACCTGTCTACTCTGTCCTCTAATAAATCTACAGAACATGCTAGAGACCCTCCTTTATTCTTTTAACATTAGCCGGGTCTTGTTTGTCAGCAGTCCTCTCAGCGTGAAGTACCCAGAAGAGAATATAACACTCCATTTCTTATATTACTATGGTAGTTGACTCATGAACTGATACTTGGAAGCTTACACAGAAGTGAGATAATGTTTGGTTATTACAGAAATGTAAATTCTATACTTTAAATCTGAAAACCACATAAATAATCTTTAATGATACTTTCTGTTTTTCAAGTTCACTGTGTCCTGGTCCTATTCTACCCATCAAACTTTGTCTCTCAGCATTTCCCAGCATGAAC
Organism: Pseudochirops corinnae; assembly: GCA_028646515.1. Lineage (NCBI taxonomy): Eukaryota > Metazoa > Chordata > Mammalia > Diprotodontia > Pseudocheiridae > Pseudochirops > Pseudochirops corinnae. The sequence continues at coordinate 181,711,139 of CM053588.1, read as the reverse complement.
CTTGGCTCTCATATAACATATCTTCTAGCCATAGCTAACATTAAATATATTTTTCCTTCATTTCTAACTTCATTTTTATTATCCCCCTGGTCCAGGTCCAATGCTTATCTTTTGTAAATGATAGCCAGGCTTGATGACCTAGCTCAGGCCCTATGAAGCCTTTCTTTACCATCCTATGCCTTATTGAGCTCCCTCTCCTTTAAAATAACAAAGCAATTATAGACTATCCTACAGAGTACACTTCACTTATAAATCTAAATTCTAGAGCAGGGTTTCTTAAGGTTTTCCCCCTTGTAACGCCTTTAGCTCTTCTTAGACTCTTACAGTCTAAGAAGTGCTGTATAGTATACCTCAGTGGTCAGACTATGATGACCTGTCAAAAAGAGATATCTCTGAAAGGAAAAAAAAAATGGGCATATGTTAGAAATAATTGTGCAAAATCATTCTATACAATCTACTTATTATAAATTTCTTTCATATCTCAATTCAAAGAAAACATTCAGTTCAGTAATACTCAGTTTTGTAAATACTAATCTCCTTATCTTTTGGACCTCAATTATTGTCCTCTTCTGCCTAATCTTCCACCAATGTCATCTTTATTATAATCTATTTAATTTAAAAGGTAGCAGTATTTGAAGTAACGGATTTCAATCCAGGATATATCCTTTCTTACAAAATAAAGTTCCATTTGCTCAACTGATAGATCAATGGCTTCTATATTTTCCCCAAATATTGTGGAAGCATATCCCCACCAACAAAATGAATGAGGGGACACTATGCAGAGTATGACATGCTCTAAAGATTTCTTAAGAGTAAGTTTGATAAAAAGGAATTATGTTTTATATATAGGAGGTGGGGAGTTGGTGGGGTGGTGTGGCATTGAAGTCAAGAAAACAGTTTCAAGTTCCAGCTCTAAAAGTTATTGACTATGTGACCCTGAGCAAGCCAATAAACCTCTTAGTGCTTCTAGAAACTCTCTAAGACTGAAAAGGACAAAATAGGTGCTAACTTGTATTGGTAGAATTATAAACAGCCCCCATTGCCTTAAAAGGGCTATCTTAAAGAGCTCCCTAAACCAAATAAATTGATAAGCCAAGAATTTTCAGGTCTAGTTCCTATTCCTGCCCATAAGGAGTTTCACCTGACAAAGAGTTTTATAGAAGAAAGTGATCCATGAAGACTTGGTGCTATGAAATTCAAAAAACAGAAAGAGAAACAATTCAGAAGAAGAACATAAAACATTGAAACTTATCAAAAAAAACACCAGTTGAGGTACATAGAAATCACCAAAAAATTTAGATTCAAAAAGGATATGCATAGAAAATAGAAGAAAGGACAAGGTCTTAAGATAAATGCAAAAGAACCTTCAAATCCTTTAAGAATAGTGACAGATTTGCAAAAGTAAAAAATGTCCTGAGGTTGTCAATGAATATTAAGGACATCACAACCACTACCTCCAACATGACACTATTTTTTGTTGGTATGTATCCAGAGGGAAGATCAAGAAGAAGAATAAACAACTGCTTTGAGATACCAATAGAGGAATGAAGCTGACATACTCAACTACTGTTTAGTATATATATTCCCTACCAAAAGGATAACATTTAGATGGGCAAAGATAGGATAAAATAATTAACAGAGAGATTTTATCTAAAATAAATTAAGAAATGTTCATAGTGAGAGAAAAATCTAGATGTATTCAGTGAATTTAAGTCAAAACGACTGGATAAGTTCCATTGCATGATATTAAAAGAACCAGCATATGGGATTGCTGAATTTGTGTGTGTGTGTGTGTGTGTGTGTTGTGTGTGTGTGTGTGTATGTACATTCACACAAGAATTCAGCAATCCCATATGCTGGTTCATATCCATATATACAAGCATTGCCACACATATATTTGTGTGTATGAGTGTGTGTGTGTGTGTGTGTGTGAGTGTGTATTCATGAGAAAAAGAAATGCAGAAATTCTACAGGCAGGCAAACACCTTCCCAATCACTGACTTTTTCCAATTATAGATAAATAGGAAGTCTGGCTTTGATTCCTGGCAAAATTCTAGATAACACTACTAATAGGAGTGGTTTGTGACCCTGTCAAAAAAAAAATACTATATTTTCCATTTCAAATGCCATGAATACCAAGACCCTGAGTGATATCAAGAGCAGGTCACAGAGGGGACAGAGTCAAGATGGCAGCATAAAAGCAGCAAAACTCCACAACTCCCCCCACAAGTACATCAAATACCTATAAAATATGACTCGAAACAAATTTTAGAGCTCCAGAACCCACAAAAATTATAGAGAAACACATCTCCCGCTGACGACAGCCTAGTAGGCAGATGCAAAAGGGTTCATCTCAGCATGCTGGGAGCCCCGACAAGCACCACATGAACCTACAGCTTGGCTCCAGGTTGGACAGAACAAGCCTTGGCTGGAGCTTTCATGAGAGCAAATCACCAGCAGCTGTGGAATTTTCCAGAATTGCCAAGCCATAAGAAACAAGGACTAAGTGAAAGGTCAGTAGAACTCAGCTAAATTTGGGGGAGAGGGTCTGGCCAACTGCCCCAGGGCTAGAAGTGGCTGAAGTGGAGGCATTGCAGACACCTCCATGTGTCTGCTTCAGAAGCTCTGGGCCTGCATATTGTAGGGGGGCCAAGCAATCATTCAGAGGTTAAGTGTTCTTGCCTTGAGCTGCCTGGATCGGATCATGGTCTTGGGTGGTGGTCCTGAGGTACATTTTCAGTGAGCCAAAGCTGGTGGGGGCTGCAGAAACAGTGGGCTCCTAATATCTCCACCAGCTGCAAAAACCCCAGTGATTTGGGACAGAGCTCTCCCCTCAGAAAGCAGAGTTCTACTGAACCCAAAAGTCAAGTAACAGACTGGCAACATGGGCAGGCAAAGGAAACAAAGCAAGCCCAGCAATCAAACTTTAGATTCCTTTTTTGGGGACAAAAAGGATCAAAGCATGGAACAGGAGGAAGGCAACACAGTCAGAACTCCCACATCTAAAGCTTCCAAGAAAAATGTAGACTGGTTAC
>CM053588.1:181676798-181707604 GCA_028646515.1 Pseudochirops corinnae | reverse complement strand
AAGAAAATAACACCTTAAAAAATAGATGAACTCAAATGGCAAAAGAGGACCAAAAAGCCAATGAGGAGATGAATGCCTTAAAAAGTTGAATTTGCCAGATGAAAAAAGAATCTCAAAAGATTTCTGAAGAGAATAATTCCTTTGGAATTAGAGTGGAGCAAATGGAAGCAAATGACTTTATGAGAAATCAAGATACTATTAAACTAAAGATCCAAACAAATGAAAAAATATAAGGCAATGTGAAAAATCTCCTTGAAAGAACAACTGACCTGGAAAATAGATCCAGGAGAGACAATCTAAAAATTATTGGACTACCTGAAATCCGTGATCAAAAAAATAATTTAGAAAGCATCCTTCAAGAAATTCTCAATGAAAATTGCCCTGATATTTTAGAACCAGAGGGCAAAATAAAACTTTAAAGAATTCACCAATCACCTCTTGAAAAAGATCTCAAAAAGAAAAGTCCCAGGAATGTTATAGCCAGGTTCCAGAGTTCCCAGATCAAGAAGAAAATATTACAAGCTGCCAAGAAGAAACAATTTGAATACTGTGGAAAAATAATCAGGATAACAGGATCTAGCAGCTTCTACATTAAGGGATCAAAGGGCCTGGAGTAAGATATTCTGGAGATCAAGGGAGCTATGATTAAAACCAAGAATCACCTACCCAGCAAAACTGAATATAATGTTCCAGGGGAAAATATGGTTATTCAATGAGGTGGAGGACTTTCAAGTATTCTTGCTGAAAAAACCAGAACTGAAAAGAAAACTTGATATTCAGATACAAGAAGCATGAGAAGGTAAACATGGAAAAGAAATCATAAGGAACTTATCAAAATCGAACTATTTACATGCCAACAAGGAAAGATGATAATTGTAACTTATGAAACTTTTGTCAGTATGAGGATAGTTGAAGGGAATATAAATGTATTTATATGGATACATACACATATGTCTTTATAGGAGGATATATATATGTATGAATACATATGTGAGCATGTGTATATATGTGTACATAGACAGACGGCACAGAATCAATTGAATAGGATGAGATAATATTTTAAAAGGTGAAATTAAGAGGTGGGAGAGGAATGGTTTGAGAGAAGACAGGTAGAGACAGAACAGGGTCAATCCTCTCATATAGAAGAGGCAAGGGATAATTGTTACAATAGAGGAGAAGAACAGGAAGGCAAAAGGGAATGGGTCAACCTTACTCTCATTGAAGTTGGCTTAGGGAGGGAATGATATACACTCTAAATTTAATATCTTGGCCTACAGGAGAGTAGGGGGGAATGAAATGAGAGGGCAGACGGTGAAGGGGAGGGCAGGGTGGAGGGGAAGGTTGTTAGAAGCAAAAACTTCTTTAAAGGGACATGGACAAAGTAGAGAATAGAACAAGTGGAAGGAGGGAATAGGAAGGGGAGAAATATACAGGTACTGGGGTAGGGAGATCCATCTTGCCCTACTGGAAAGTCAGAGGGGTGATGGGGGAGGATATAGGAGAGAGCAGAATGAGGGAGGAGGTATACAGTGGGATCACTGTTTTGAGGTGGTGGGTAGGGGAAAGACGGGGAGAAATTTTGTAAATCAAAATCTCATGGAAATGAATTATGTAAACTAAAAATAAACAAAAGTTTTCAAAAAAAGAGCAGGTCACCATAAACTTTATTTATATATTATTTATCTAGTCATCTAATCATTTTGGGGGTGTATCTTTGTTAATTGGACAGAATTGCCAGATATTACCAGAAAAAAGAATTTTAGGAAAAATGAAAAATTATTTTATGATGTTGTTTTTAGATAATGAGAAGAAATGCTGGCTATTTGATAGTATAAAATAAGGTGGATGCAAAGCTAATTATACAAACAAACCCAAAGTATAATGTAATGGATCAACAGTAAGGTCTTAATGCAGTGAATTTTAAGTGCTGGTTCTGAAGTCAGAAAGGCCTGAGCTCAAATTGAGCCTTAAACACTTACTAGCTGTGTGACCCTGAGCAAGTCACTTAACCAATATTTATGTTAGGTTTTATTTTTCACTTATAAAATGGAGATAATAACAGCATGTACCTCCCAGGATTATTGTGAGAATCATGTGAAATAGTAATTGTAAAGTACTTAGCACTGTGCCTGGCACTATATAAATGTTGACTATTATTATTATTGTTATATAGTATAATTGAATACTATAGTATTTTTTATTATCTAGTATTATTGGTCAGCTAGGTAGCAAAGTGGATAGAGGTCTGGGCTTATAGTCAGGAAGACTCATCTTTATAAGTTCAAAAATGGCTTCAGACACTAGCTCTATGACCCTGGGCAAGTCACTTCACCCTGCTTGCCTCAGTTTCCTTGTCTACAAAATGAAATGGCGAAGGAAATGGCAAACCACTCCATTACTTTTGCTAAGAAAAACCCAAATGAGGTCACAAAGAGACAGACATGACTGAAAATGACTGAACAACAACATTATTAATAGTTTCCATAATTCTGTGATGAAAAAGTTGGATCAATTGATCTTGTATGATCTCTGCTCTCTCTTAATCTGTGATTCCAGTTTATCAGGGAACTTGGGGGCATGTCTCTTGCAAACAACAGATCTTTCCTTTGGTCTGTGTAGTTCAGCATTTTTATCAATAACTAAAAAGCACACTTACCAAAGTAAGAGGTAACAAATATCCAGGAATAATAGCTAAATCTTCACATGATAGGATTGTGATTGAAACATTTTTAATAGACTCAAATAATTAGAAAAATAATGAAATACAAATTAATAACACCATGTCTAAAAGGCCTATCCTTGCATTGAAAAAAAATTTTTTTAATAACATGGAAAAGCACTAGACAGCGGTTTAAAACAACAATAACAACAAAAAAATTTGTGGGCATCTGTAAGCTCACTACAAAATAAAAAGCTAAAATAATTTCATTTGAAACTACATTAGTATAGAGTATCTAACAGAGTGGAGGTTGTAATACCGCTGTATTCTACCTTGATCAGGCAGCATTTTTGGATATTGCTGAGTTTTGGGCACTACTATCTATGATGGATATTTACCAGCTTGAACATATCCAAATACAGAACCCAGAGGGTGGTGAAGTTTAGAATCTCAAAAGGCCTTCAATAATAATGAAAACACCAAAAACAGAGACATTCTTGTTTCATCTTTGATCTCCAATTACACATGCTTATTTTTCCATTGACACTATATTTTCTTCCTCATTCTCTGTTTTTTATACTGTCAGAATTGTTAAGAACTAGTATTTTAAAATTCTTATTTTCAATGTGTTTGATTTGATGGATGTTATTTTGTTTTTCTCAACATGGCTTCTCTTTTTTTTATAATTATGCATTGCTGATAGACTTGCTCAACATGTTTTCAATAAATAAATCCTTTTTATAAGTATTTTACTTTTTCAATTACATGTAAAGATAGTTTTCAACATTCATTTTTATAGGATTTTGAGTTCCAAATTTTTCTCCCTCCCTCCCTTCACTTCCTTCCTCTTCTCTAAAACAGCAAGCAATGTGATAGAGATAGATACATGTGTAATCATAGAAATGTATTTGTATATTCATCATGTTGTGAAAAAAAGACAAAAAAAGGCAAAAGCCACAAGAACAAAAAATTCAAAATAATATGCTTTCATCTGCATTCAGGCTCCCATTGTTCTTTCTCAGGGTATGGTTAGCATTTTCTGTCATGAGTCTTTTGGAATTTCTTGGATAACTATATTGCCGAGAAGAGCTAAGATCATTTCACACTGTTATTGTTACTGTGTACAATATTCTCTTGGTTTTGCTCACTCCACTCAGCATAACTTCATGTAAGTTTTTCCTTGTTTCACTGAAATCCACCTGCTTATTTTTTATAACATAATAGTATGCCATTCCTTTCATATACCGCAGATTGTTCAGCCATTTCCAATGATGGATATTTCCTCAATTTTTAGTTCTTTATAACCACAAAAAGAGCTGCTTAAATATTTTTGTACATATAAGTGTTTTTCTCTGTTTTATGATCTCTTTGGGATATAGACCTAGAATTGGTTTCCCTAGATCAAAGAGTATGCACATTTTCATTGCCCTTTGGACATAGTTACAAATTGCTCTCCAGAATAGTTGGAACAGTTCACAACTCCACTAACAATGCATTAGTGTCTTAATTTTCCCACATCTTCTCCAACATTTGTCATTTTCATTTTTTGTCGTATTAGCCAATCTGATAGGTGTGAAATAACCTCAGAGTTGTTTTAATTTGCATTTTTCTAATCAATAGTGATTTAAAGGATTTTTCTCATGAATATAGATAACTTTAATTTCTTTATCTGTAAATTCTGTTCGTATTCTTTGACCATTTATCAATTGCGAGTCCAGAATTTCTAATCAATGCAAGGAATGATAGAATATCTGCTGCCTATTACACACATACGCCACACACACACACACACACACACAGACAAATACACACACACATACCACACAGAGTTCATCGATTTTATTGTTTTTTCATACAACCAGCTTTTTGTTACTAGTTCAATAGTTTTCTTACCTTCAATTTTATTAATTTCTTTTTTGATTTTCAAAATTTATAATTTGGTATTTATTAGGAGACTGAATTTATTGTTTTTCTAGATTTTCTAGTTGCATGCACAATTCATTGATCTCTTCCTTCTCTATTTTTTTCATGTAAGCGTTTAGAAGCATAAAATTTCCTCTAAGAACTAATTTGGCTGCATCTCATAAATTTTGATATGTTGCCTCATTATCATCATTCCCTTTCATGAAAATATTGTTTCTATGATTTGCTGTTTAACCCCCTCTTTAAGATTGGATTATTTAGTTTCCAATTAATTTGTAGTCTATCTTTGCATGGCCCTTTATTACACATGGTTTTTATTGTATTATGATTTGAAAAGGATACATTGAACATTTCTGCCATTCTACATTAGATTGTTAGGTTTTAATACCCTAATGCGTGACCAATTTTTGTGTAGGTGCCAGGTACCACTGAGAAAAAGACATATTTCTTTCTATCCCTATTCATTTTTTTTCCCCAGAAGTCTACCATATATAACTTTTCTAAAATTCTATTTAGCTTTTTAACTTCCTTTATGTTTATTTTGTGGTTAGATTTATCTAGTTCTGAGAGAGGGAGGTTGAGGTCCTGCACTAGTATGATTTTCTTATATTCACTTAACTTTTCCTCAAAGAGTTTGGATGCTACAAAATTTGGTGCATATATGTTTGACATTGATGTTACTTTGTTTTCGATGGTACCTTTTAGCAAGATGTAGTTTCCTTCTTTGCCTCTTTTAGTTAGTTATACTGTTGTTTTACCTGAGATCAGGATTTTTTTTTTTTACTTCAGCTGAAGCATAATATATTCTGCTGCAACCTTTTAACTTTATTCTGTGTGCGTGTGTGTGTCTCAGCTTCAAATGTATTTCTTGTAAATAGCGTAAATAACTTATTTTTAAACTAAGCTGCTATATACTTCTACTTTATGGGATAGTTTATACCTCCATCCTTCATCCCTCCAGTATTTCCCTCCATTCTATTTTTCTCCAATTTATAATTTCCTCTCTCTATCCTTTTACTCTGTCCCTACTCAACAGCGTTTTGCTTTTGACATCTGCCTTCCTTAATACTCTCTCCCTTTTATCATTCCCCCTTCTCTTTTCTTTTCCATTTCCCTTCCTACTTCCATATAGGGTAAGACAGATTTATTTACCTAACTGAATGTGTATATTATTCCTTCTATTAGCCCAATTCCATGAGAATAAGGTCCAAATGATGGTCACCCCCTTCCCTTCTTTCTCTCTACTGTAATAAGTCTTTCATGTCTCTTCATGTGATATAATTTATCCTATTCTGCTCCTCCCTTCGTCTTCTCCTAGTGCAATCCTTTTTTTTCCCTCACCCTCTTTTTTTTTAACCATCACATCAAAATCAACTTATATCCATACCCTCTGTCTAAGTATACTCCTTTTAACTGTCCTAATAGATATACAATTTTTAAAGAGTTACGTTTTATCTTCCAATGTAGGGATGTAAATAGTTTAACCTTATTGAATCCCTTATTTTTTTTCTTTCCTGTTTATTTTTATACTTCCCTTGAGTCTTGTATTGAAGACTAAATTTTCTACTCAACTCTGGTCTTTTCATCAGGAAAGCTGGAAAGTCCCCCATTTCATTGAACATCCACCTTTTCCCCTAAAAGATTATGCTCAATTTTCCTGGTTGCTTGATTCTTGGTTGCAATCCAAGCTCTATGCTTTCTGAATTAAAATATTCCAAGAGCTCTGATACTTTAATATAGAAGCTTCTGAGTCCTTTGTAATCCTGACCATGGCTCCTTGATACTTGAATTGTTTCTTTCTAATTGTTTGCAGCATTTTCTCCTTGACCTGATAGTTCTTGAATTTGACTTCAATATTCCTTGGAGTTTTCATTTGGGGATCTCTTTCAAGAGGTGATCAGTGGATTCCTCCAATAACTTTTTTACCCTCTGATTTTAAGATGTCAGGGCAGTTCTCATTGGTTAATTTCTTGACAGATACCACCCACGTTCTTTTTTTGAACATGACTTTCAGGTAGTTTCATAATTCTTAATATTTCCATTGGATCTACTTTCCAGGTCAGTTCTTTTTTCCAATGAAGTATATAATACTTTCTTCTATTTTTCATTCTTTTTTAAATTTTGTTTGACTGATTCTTGATGTCTCATAGATTCATTAGCTTCCATTTACCCACCCCTAATTTTAAAGAATTATTTTCTTCAGTTAACTTTTGTACCTCTTTTTCCATTTGGCCAATGTTTCTTTTAAAGGACTTGTTTTCTTCAGTGGATTTTTCCCCCTACTTTGTCAATTCTATTTTTTAAAGAGTTGTTTTCTTCACTCAATTTTTGTGCTCCCTTTTCTAAGCTGTTGACTCTTTTTTTTTCATAATTCTGTTACATAACTCTCATTTCTTATCCCATTTTTTTCTTCTACCACTCTTACTTAATTTTAAAAATCCTTTTGGAGCTCTTCCAAGAGGACTTTTCCAGCTCAAGAACAATGTATATTCCCCTGTGAGACTTTGCATATGTTCATTTTGACATTGTTGTTCTCTTACAAGTTTGTGTTTTGATCTTCCCCGTTGCCATTTCTATGGTAAAGGCTCTTTTTTGTTCATTTTTTTAAAAGTTGAGCTCTGCTCCTTAGGTACAGAGAGGCCTGTTCCAAACTTCTTGTACTGGGTCAGGGATCTTGTCACTAGCTTTCTTTGCTGGGGCCTTTGGTGTTACAGTTTGCTCACTGTTCTAGGCTGGCCCAACCTAGTTGCTCCCATTGTACCCTGGGTTCTAGGGCTGTCAGTTTGCCTGCTGTGCTGGAACTGGAGACCTCACAGCTAGCTTGAGCTTACTTTGTCTGCTAAGTCCAGACTATGAAGCCTTGGTTGCTGATCTGTGCTGCAGGTAAGAGGCCCCCAATTAGTTTGCTTGGACATTGCCTGTCCTAAGCTATGCTCCCTTTTTACTCAAGTGACAGAGACCTTTTCTTTTCTTTCCTTTTTTTGTCTTCATTAGTTGGTTTGTTTACTTTTAGTTTATAAGATTCAGTTCCACAATCCCTTGAGTTTTAAATTTTCTCCCCTCCCTCTGACAGAGACCTTTTCTGAAGTCCTTCAGTATTGGCATGCATAATGGTTTCTCCTCATCTTTTGGTGAATTCTATTGCTCCAGAATTCTTAGAGGCTTGATTTAACATTGTCTCTGAGGGAAACTGAGGAGAGCTCAGGCAACTTCCTGGCTTCTTGCCACCTTCTTGTCCAATGAATAAGTCTTAAGAAAAATGAGCACAGTACCTTTCAGGAAGAGAGGGTAATATATTTAGAGAAAAAAAAAACACTCCATTTCCATACATTTCTTAATGTCATAAAATTTAGAACTATAAGGGATCTTAGACAGCATCCATTCTTACTCTATCAATGTAAGAGACTTAGAAATATTACTTGATTTACCTAAGGTCACATAATATGTAAATAATGTGAGATTAAAATCTAGATCTTTGGTCTTCTGACTCCCAAGTCAGGTTACTATACTACATTTGTCTCATCTTAAATCAGGACTTCTTTCTACCATTGAATCATTGACACATAGTGGATGAAGTGGAGAATTGGAATCAAGAAGACCTGGGTCCAAATGCCACCTCTGATATTTATTAACTCTGGGATCACTTTGTGCACCAAGAAACTCCTGCAGACTTACCTATTCAGTCATGGACAGGTTGTGATCAGACTTGGTGTAAGGTGGGCCCATACCAGGCTGTTCCACACTAAGAAAATCCCAAGTCCATCTCATGCCCTCTACCCATGGAATCATGACACAGCAGCTTCACCCAGGTTTGGTACAAAATAGATTTTGGGAAAAGGGTATGCTATGTCATGTATAGCTTCCCAAATATGTTGGGATCTCTGGAAGTCAAAGATCATGGCATATACTTTGTATTTCCCACCGTGTCTTTCTTATAGCCAATAATGGTCTTTCAATAAGAGTATGTCATTTTTTGGATTGAAGTGAATTGCCCTGCAGTAGGGAGGGATGTGGATGGCTAATATGGAAATATGCTTTCCATGACTTTAAATGTGTAATCAATATCAAATCACTTGACTTCTCAAGGAAGGGGGAGGAAGGGAGGGAGAATACTTGGAATTCAACATTTTAAAAGAATGTTAACTTTTTTACATGTAACTAGCAAATATTAAATGAAATAAATATAAATTTGAAGATTAAAAAATAAAATAAAAGGATGTAGTGTGGGTACATATGTATAAAGGGTGGGTAATCTTTGGATTGAAAGAGATATTTAGGCCTTGATACGTATCTCTCTTTAAAGTAGTAACTTTATAGCTTTTGGAAATTCTAACACAGAGGGTTTTCATGCATCAGAATAACTCTAAGTCTATCCGTAAAAGATTCATTCCATGTCAATCTAAACATGGCTATTATTTTTACATACAGAGGGTATGGTCAAGATTATTATAAGAGTCAGGGTTGCGGCAGCTAGGTGGCTCAGTGAATAGAGTACTGGCCCTGGAGTCAGGAGGACCTGAGTTCAAATCCAGCCTCAGCCACTTTACACACACACACACATACACACACACACACACACACACACACACACACAAACAGCTTTGTGACCTTGGGCAAGTCACTTAACCATAACTGCCCTGCCTTCCCCCTCAAAAAAAAAAAGCAAAAAAAAAAAGAGGATTTCAAAAGCCCGTACTTTTTTTAAAGAGATGACAAACTATTCTCTATTCCAATTGGATTTTTCCCTTCCAAGTTTTGTGTGTGGAAAAGTTCACAAAGTTTTATTTCTTGCTGAAAATTTGATTGTTTCTATAATGGTCACAGTTCATAATGACTCACTTCAAAAGAGGTTTGGGAAATTAAAAAAAAAAGATGTTATCATAGAGCTTTACATGTACATGACATCTTAGAGTTTATAAAACATTTTGTATTTACTACCTAAAGGGTGTATTATAGCCTGCAATAAACCTAGTTAATCTTAAACACTAGGGTTGGTATTTATGTAGGCCCCTGAAAGATCTTTGCCTTCCTCTAATTGACAATTTCCAAACACAAAACTTTTAAAGACTCTATGTTACTATGCCATTATTTTTTAAACCTCATTATGATTGATAATATAGAGTCATGCCCTAATATTTGTAACTCTTTCTGTTTAATTTTTTGTTATTTTTATTATTACATCATTTTACCTATTTTTAAAAAAAAATTTATTTTTGACACAAATGCCAAAACACAAGCACTGAATAGAGAAAAGAAACAAAAACATATTACAGGGGCGGCTAGGTGGTGCAGTGAATAGAGCACTGGCCCTGGAGTCAGGAGGACCTGAGTTCAAATCTGACCTCAGACACTTAACATTTACTAACCATGTGACCTTGGGCAAGTCACTTAACACCCAATTGCCCAGCATTCCCCCCTCCAAAAGGCCAAAAAAATTATAAACTTAAATATCGGAACTTAAATACAAAAAAACAAAAAAAAAAGCATATCAGGTACATAGAAAACATAAGAAAGGGTTCAAAATATGTAACTAAATTTTCATTTTGAGAAAGCCTGTGATAAATACTACAAATTGTCTTGAGAACTGCCTGTCTTTTCTTTGTTTCCTTGTAAGTGTTCTTTTATAATTTATTTTGCACTTTTTTACTTTGTTTTCCCCCCAACCCTCCCAAGAAGGCTATAGTTAAATTTGGATAGATTTCTATATAGCTATAGATATACACATACACATAAACATATGTACATACATATATATAGAAATATACTTTACAAATTTTACTCCTGATCTTTGTTTTCATGTTTGTGAATGTCTTTTGTTTCCTATCCCTCTTGCCTCCTCTACTTTACTTCCTCCTGCTACCTTGCCCTCCTATTACATACCTACCGTCCTCCAAGTACCTCTCCCCTATCCTCCCATTCCCATAAATCTAAACACCCTACTAAGCCCTGCTTTTACCTATTCCCTTGTCCTCTCCAAAGAACCTTCTCTTGTCCTCTCCCCCTACCTATGCCCCTACCATTTTGTTTCTTATGAATTTAGAAGACTTTTATTTTATACTCTTCCAAATATCTATGTACTGTTCTGTCTTAAACCCATGCCCAATGAAAGTAGGTTACCAGAGCTACCAGCCCTGATCCTCCATCGAATGCCTCTGTATCCATTATTTTTCTTGTACCTCATTTGTTAAAAAAAAAAGTACTCTTTTTAACTGTTCCTAAATGATTTTAATTTTTAAATTCATATCTTACTTAAGTTTACCTTAATTTTTCTTATGAGCTACCCACTTATTAATAAGAATCTTAGCCATATGTTTTATATTTTACATATAAAAAAGTAAATGGTGTATACTTATTGAATCTTTTATATTCAATATTTGTTATGTACCTTATATTTCTCTTGGCTCTTTTTTGTCAAAACTCGTATTAAGTTCATTTTTTTAACAAAGTCTTGAAACTCTGAGAGTTGTTCAAATATTCATGTGTTTTCTTTCATTCAGGATTTTGTTAAACTTTGCTGAGTAGGATATGTTTTACCAGAGCCCCAGTTCTTTTGTTCTTCAGTATATAGCATTCCAAGACCTATAGTGCTAAATGTCTCTGCTACTAGATCTTGTGTGGTTGTAATTGTGGCACTATCATATTTAAATTATTTTATTCTTGTTGCTTTTAATATTTTATCCTTGAGCTGTGGGTTTCAGAATTTGACTATGATATTCTTATGAGTTTTCCTCCTAGGATCTCTTTTCAGTGGTGATTGACATTTTTTTCTATTTCTACTCCCTGCCCCCTGTGTTCTAATGCTTCATGATAATTTTCTTTAAATTTATCTTGTATGTATCAAGATTTTTTATCATAATTTTCATTTAGTCTGATTATTTTTATTTTTGGTCTTCTTGATCTAATTGACAGTTCCTTTGTTTTTCTTAAAAAGATGTTTCACTTTCCCTTCTATTTTTTCATTATTCATATTTTGTTTAATTATTTCTTGATCTCTTATAATTTTTCTGTCTTCACCTTGCCCAATTCTAATTTTCAAGGTGTCATTTTGTTCCTTAAGATTCTGGATCTCCTTTCCTAATTGATTGCCTTTCCTTTTGTAATCTTCTTGTTTTTCTTGAATAATTCTTTTTTGTTTGTTTGTTTTTAAAGTTTTTCCTCCATCCCTGTCATTTGATTTTTAAAGCCTTTTTTAATGATTTTCTATGAATTCTTTTTGTGCAGGTGACCATTAGATGTATATCTTTGGTGGTTTCTTTTGTTCAATATCCTCCTCTGAAGATGAACCATGGTCTTTTTTTTTTTCCATAATAGCTTTCTATGGTTGGATTCTTTCTCCTTTTCCTGTGCATTTTTTTTTTGTGGCAATAATTTAATTTTTTTAATCACTTCTATCCCTGGGGCATGGGGAATGGTGCCTCTTGCCCCAGATTGTCAGTTCTGCCCACTAGCTTGAAACCAAAGCCAAACATCCTACCTCCTGTAAGTGTCCACAGTCAGGGGTTTTCTGCCCCACTGCTTCTGCACTCACTGGTTGTGTGTTGGTTACTTCTCGCTCCTGTACAGCTTGATCTGGTGTTCCTTGTCAGCAGAGTTTCCTTGGATCTCTCCAGGTTCAAATGCCCAACTTCCATCACTTATCGTGAAGGTAAAAGTTCCTGTGGCTGAGACCAAGGCAGCCTCTCAAACCTATTAACCCCAGGGTTTGCTGCTTTTTGTTTAAGTGGCTTGGGCTTGTTATTAAAGCAGATCCTAGCCTGAATGTGTTTACTATTTTTTACTAAATTATTTATTTTTAGTTTTCAACATTCACTTCCATAAGCTTTAAATTTTCTCCCCCTCTGTCCCCAAGATAGCTTGCCATCTAATATGGGCTTTACATACAATTCCTATTGAACACATTTTCACATCAGTCATGTTGCATAGAAGAATTATAAGGAATGGGAAAATCAATGAGAAAGAAAAATAAGAGGAACACAAAAAAGGAAATAGTCTGCTTTATTCTGCATTCTGACTCCATAGTTTTTTCCCTGGATGTGGCTAGAATTTTCCATCATGTGTTGTCAGAATTGTTTTAGGTTCTTGAATTAATGAGAAGAGTTAAATCTATCAAAGTCAGCCATCACACACTGTGGTTGTTACTGTGTACAATGATCTCCTGGTCCTGCCCCCCTCACTCAGCATCAGTTCATATAAGTCTTTCTAGGTTTCTCTGAAGTCCACCTGTTCATCCTTTCTTATAGCACAATAGTATTCCATTACATTCATATATCACAACTTTTTTAACTATTCACCAATTGATGAGCATCCCCTCAATTTCCAGTTCTTGATCACCACAAAAAGAGCTGTTATAAATATTTTTGTACATGTGGGTCCTTTTTGCATTTTGATCTCTTTGGGATACAGCCCTAGAAGTGGGGTTGCTGGGTCAAAGGGTATGAACATTTTTATGAACATTGGGCAATGTTCCAAATGGCTCTCCAGAATGGTTTGATCAGTGCACAGCTCCACCAACAATGAAATAGTGTTCCAACTTTCCCACATCTTCTCCAACATTTATCATTTTCCTGTTTTGCCATGTTAGCCAATCTGATAGATGTGAGGTGGTACCTCAGAGTTGTTTTGATTTGCATTTTTCTAATCAATAGTGATTGAGAGCATTTTTTTTTTCATATGACTATAGATAACTTTAATTTCTTCCTCTGAAATGGAGGTGTTTACTCACAGGGACCAAACCTGGTCCCAGAATTTTTCTTCTCATCTTCTCAAATTATCCCAGGAATACCTCTGTTGTGCCCCTATTCTTATTTATTTTTACTCACAGTTTGTTTACCCTAAGGTGCCATTTTATGTCTTTTGTGGAGGGAAATCTTGAGAGCTTGGAATTTTTTTTACTTTCTCAGCCATCTTCCCAGAATCCTCTCCCTAATATTTCAAAGATAAAAAAGGCCTTAATGGGCACCTAGACCAATATCCTTATATTATATAAGGACACTTAGGCTATAGAGGACAACTGACTTTTGCAAGGTCATGCAAAGAGCTGGTAGTCAAGCAGTGGTTAGTGTCCAGGCCTCTTGCCTTAGAAATCCAGTGCTCTTTTTGCTGCACTCCATTGTCTGTCTATATTGCAAGGTGTCTAGTTTATCTTTTGGCACCTTTAGCTAAATTGAGTCTTTCCCATAATACTCTCTTTCCATTGTCATAATAATTAAGCAGACTCATTTTCAAGAATAATGGATAAGTTCACTAGGGGATGTGGTCAAGGATCTCTCAAATTTTTAAGGGCCTCCTACTCCACCCTAATGAAAAAGTCTTTCTAATTTAAGATAAAGCATTCTATTATGAGAATTTCATGCTCTTAGACTAAGGTTTTGATACCTGGTAGGATAAAAATCCTACTGGAAGAAGTAACACGTTAGCCTATTAGCCATTTCATAAATGACTATCAAACCCTTTCCAAAGAGTAAGTTTTGGTAGGAAGGAAGCGAGAGAAGGAGCATAACAGGCACTTTGCAAGCAGAGAATGTAGATACCACTGACAGCAATATGTTTAAAGGCTTAGGAGACTGGGAGCACTGGAGAAAAATGTCCAAGTCTACAGCACCACCAAGAGTCAAATCTTTACACTACAATCTAGAATCAATGGGTGTAAACATATTAACTTTGAATATTAGCGACACTTTATACCAAACTCTTCAAACTGGGCAAGGGAATGGCAAGAGGACAAGTTAAGTGTCTTGGTCTTACTATCCTGGGAACATAGCATTTGAAAATCTATACCCTGCTGTGGAACTGCTAAGTATGACTTCATTCTTTTCTATTTCACATTTCACATATATATGTATTCAAAGTGAGAATGTTAGGTTTTGACAGTAATTAACTAAGCCAGACTAAGTGGTAGTGGGATAAGATATATTGTATTAAAGAAAGTAATTAGATATAGGTAAATGTGAAGGGGAAGTTCAAAATAAAGAGAAGAGGAAAAAGTTTAACAATGGATAAAGGCTATTGATTTTTGTCTTGTCATCTGCCCAGTCTTTCCAGGGAAAGTAACAGACGTCACTTACGGATGGGAAGAAATACTTAAGGCTTGGTCTACATTTCTTTTTAAGCTCATTTTTGACAGAACTTTTGGAACCCTTTACCCCAGAGTATTTTATCCAACATAAAGACCTCAAATCTATCTATGAAAACCTTCTCCATCCTGGAGGCTATAATTTTTCAGAGGACTGTAATTCATGCCATTCTTCTTTTGTCTGTTATGGACCAAGAAATAGAGGTCTGGGAGCCTTGATTATGTGTATAATGGAGAATGGTAATCTGAGTCTAGAAAAACTGCCTCACAAACTGGCATTTGAGCCAAGTAAATGGAATGACAAGGCAATTTGTCTTTCAAGTCCTTTATGACTCACTTCCCACCTGCATCACCTTCAATGGCTTTTCATTTTCAACTGGACATCCTGGGACAGAAGTACTACCAAAAGTAGTTAACATGTTTAGAGCTTGAGGGTTGCAAGGCACTTTACAAAAGAGATCTCAGTGTGTTGGAAAGTCCAGTGGATGTAGAGTACTAGACTTGGAAGACCAGAATTTATGTCCTTTCTCAGATGCTTACTAGCTATGATCCCAGGCAAGCCACTTAACCTCCCTGTGACTCACTTTAGTCCTCTATAAAATGCAGAGAAGAATTGTACCCACTTCACAGGATTATAGTAGGGTTCAAATGAGATAGTATGTGTCAAGTATTTTGTAAACCTTAAGGCTCCATGTAAGTGCAAATTGTTAACTTCTTGGTGACCCTTTTGAATAGGTAGTGCTAGTATCACTTCCTTTAAAACAAATGTGGAAACTGGAGCAAACAGTGGTTGAAAGACTTGTCAAATTTCACATAGCTAATAGGAAGCAGACACCAGATGAGGACACAGTCCTGCTGATTGGTAGTACTGTGTTATTTCATACCATACCACTGCCCTCATTATATGTGAAGGCAAAAATATGTAATGAAGTTAAGGTTGGAGTGGTGGAGAAAGAAGGTAATTCCTGTCATTACTCATCATATCCCTAGCTCCAGAAGACAGAAGTGAAGGAGACAGCAGAGGTCAGAGAGTAAAAGTAGAGTGAAGCTCAGGAAGACCAGGTAAAAAGAAGAGAGAAAGGAACTCTAGAAAACTGTTAGAAAAAAAAAAATTAAGTCCTCAAAATATGTGAAAATTAATTAAAACATATTTTAATGCTACTATTTGTCCTTTGTTCCTTTCCATAATCTCTCCTTCTATTACCAGTAATTTTGAAGTATGAGTAAATTCATTGTATATACTAATTTACTCAAGGTAGTGTATATGAATGTCATAACCACAGGCCCTACATTACTGGTAGAATAGTTATTCAGAATTGAAAGGAAGTTGTTAGACAATCATATCCAGGTGTTATTTTAAAAATCCTCAGGCTAAGTTAGGCATAAACAGCCCTTAGGATCTACTTTTTAGTCCCAATATATCAGTACCAAAAGTACTAAGTTTCTAAGTTCGAAGCTACTTGCCATCTTGTTATCTTTTTCTCTTCATGAATATCCAGGACATTTTAATTTGGGCTGATGTCTCCTACATAAGGAAGAGAATAAAGTAAGCATATTGTAATTTCACCTGTATTCTCTCAGGGATAATTCTGGTCCCTTAACCACCCAAAAGAGAGCTTTAGCTTCAACATGAACTTGTAGTTATTCTAAAAATATTACTGTTCAAGCTATTTTATTAATGCCAAGTCCTGCAACCCTGGGCCTTCTGGACTTTTTACCCTTGTCTTTTGCATAAACTTTTGAAACTACAGTCATACTTTAATATAATATTTGCTCATTAGTCTTTGGAGGCTAATAGGACCAGATGTTAAGGAAGGTGTATTATTCTGCAGGTGCATTATTGTACCCACTTCACAGTACCCACAATTCACATCCTTTCTTTGGGGGTTCTTTTTGACTTAACGGAGGATGTGCAAAGGAAGTGTCTTCACTCACTAGAAATCAGAGGTTTGGTGGAAAGCTGTTATGTGCCCTCATCATTTATCTATCTTTACTTTTGTGACAATTGAATAGAGTCATCACCTATATTGCTATACCTTCCAACTCTTACATGGACATATGAACACCTACTTCAACTTGACTCTCTTACTGTAGCTTTTATTTACATTGGGAAGTCTGGATGCCTTCTTTTAAAGGTGCCCTCAAACTGGCAGATTCAAGTTCCCAGAAAAGGACTACAACCATGCTATTACACTACAATTTTCTAACAGTCTACAACTAAGCTTGTGATGAAGGAATACACTCCCCCAGCTCACTACTCTAATTTTTGAGTTCCCGCTACTGTGTTCCCATTTACACAAAAACAGCCACTTAGAATAATGATACTTTTTTGTATTAAACATAGCCATTTACTTAGCAATGAGGCAAAAAAAAAATAATTATGATACATAACTATTCACACATGAGAGCAAAAACAGTTATAATAAATACATCACAATCCACATATGAATTTGGGTGACCTCCTACCAATGCGTTCAGTATGTGTGAGGAGGAAGGGAATATTCTTATAGAAACCTAACAAGGAAATATAAGCATTAGAAGGATCCTTGTGCTCAGTAAAAGTTATAAATCTGGAAGATTGAAGTGTTCGTAAAAGTTCCTTGATTGATATAGTTTCTCTGTTGAAAAAGTTATTCTACTTCTAAAGTAAGTTGTTCTACTCTATGTTTTACTAACATTGCACTGGGTCATTAGATCTCATTCTAACTAGTTGATCATCTTCATGATTTCTGCCTCTCTGCTTCCTAATTGTTCCTCCAATAACCAGGACTTATTTCTCAATGGCAACTTTTGGTAACTTTCCACTGTAAACTTAACTGATGCTGTTCTGAAATCTGTCACTTCATCACTCTTGTCTTTTTGGGTTCACACTCCTTATTCTTTCTGTTAATAACCTTACCTTCATATATAGTTGATAATCAAAGTACCATTTTCTGTCTTTACTTAGAGATGGAGTTTTGTACATAAGGATAAGCAAGTAGACTTTGGTGGCTTGGTTTCTGAGTGTGTGGAAGGCAGTAACATGTAAGAAGAGTGGAAAGGTAGGAAGAGGCCATGATTCAAAGAACTTTAAGTGTCAAACAGAGGAATTCATATCTGATCCTAGAAGTTACAGGATTCCACCAGAGGCAGCTAGATGGTATAGTGAACAGAGCACTGGGCCTAGACACAGGAAAACCAAAGTTTAAGTCCATCCCCAGATACATCTTATCTATGTGATCCTGGGCAAGTCACTCAACCACTATTTGTCCCAGTTATCTCAATCATAAAATAAGGATAATAATAGTACATGTGGTCCTGGGCTGTCTCTATATGGGTTTAAAGTCAGTTGATTTATTTTCTCCTAGGCTCTGAGAATACAAAGGAAAAAATGAAACAGTCCCTACTTTCAAATAACTTACATATTATCAGGAATGATAAAAAATGTATAATTGAGTATATACAAAAATGTGCAAATAAATACAAGAAAATTTGTGAAAAGGAGGCATTAGCTGCTGATAGGAATCTAGAAAGCCAAATTTCAAAGGTATAATATTTTTCCCTCAAGGAATTTACAATCTTATTAGAGTGCTACTTAATCCTGAGGGAACTTAAGACACATGAAATAGAGAATGTTATAGTAATTAAGTGATAAAACCTACTTTCTGTACTTCGAGTGCTATATTATTCCTGAAGATTGAAAAGACACAGGAATTGGGATAATCTAGAAAGAATTCATTAGGGAAGTGGGATTAGAATATTCTTGCAGTATGTTTATGACTTAGATAAGTGGAGGAAAGAAGACATTGAAGTTGAAAGACAGAGCATGAGTAAACATGTTGATACCAGAATGAAAATATGTTAAGGGGGTTTATTGAATAGAACACTGAGCTGAGAGTCAGGAAGACCTGAGGCAAAATTCTGCTTCAGATGTTTTCTAGCCTTGACCCTTCGGCAAGTGCCTTGGTGTCTGCCTACTTCAGCTTCCTTATCTGTCATAAGAGAATAATAATAGCAGCTATCATCTAGGATTGTTGTGAATCAAATGAGATATCATTTGTAAAGTGCTTTGCAAACCTTCAAGTATTACACATACGCTAGCTATTAATGTGACAGCAAAGAGGGTGCCCTGGATGGAGAGAAGTATGGCTTAGTGGATGGAGTTTTGACTTGAAGTCAGAATTACCTAGGTTCAAATCTTAGCTTTGATATCAACTTCTTTGTAACAGTAGCTGTCACTGTCTCTTGAAACCTCAGTTTCCTATCTCTGGAAGGGGGTTAAGTACTTGCAAGGTTATATGAAGCTCAATTGTAATGATTTTGGTCATGTACATTGCAAAATTCAAATCAACACCAAAATGTCATTATTACAAAGGATATTAGAAATAAAATTGGGTAGTTAGGACAGTGTCAAATTATTAAGAACATTCTTTTAGACAAAGGTAAAGGTATGTAGATTCTATGTCATCAAAAATAGGGAACCATTAAGGTTTTGTATGGAAGTTTTGCCACCAAATGATTTTATTAAAGTTGTTTGTTTGTTTTTTCAAGGTTAACCCAGGTCTATTTTCTTTAAAGCCAGCTATGCAGTCTCACCCTCACTCCCATGGAAGGATTATTGAAGGGGAGTGGTATGCCACTGTGTACTAGATAGGGTCATTACTCTTCCCAGATGTGCTGGTTTGGAATTGATGACTCAACAGAGCTTCGAGTTAAATTCAAGGGTGAGAGGAGCCTATATACACTCTTACTGCTGCCCAAAATTCATTTGCTGTGAAGACATATGTCATGATTATTCAGTCTAAGCAGTTCTGAATGAGGGAAGCATGACTGAGTTTGTTTTTTCTGTACAGACCTGTTCCAATTCTATTAATTTGAATGGCACCTGGAGGTGGGGACTTACCAAGTGGAAAGAGATTGGAAAACAGATGAAATTATTCAAAGGCATGTGGGCAGCTCCTCTTGTAATCCACAGAAAAGCCCATGCTTACATCTGAGATTTGGGGCTATAGAAAGAACCTGAACAAAAAGTTCCAATGCAAGTAGCCAACTGGAAGCATTATTTCAATTCTGTGCAGGGGTACATCTATGTTACTTGCCTGATGTCATTAATTAGTTCTATAAATGCATAAAGGGATGGGATTTAAATGGTGTCAGAGCAATCTTTTGAACTCTTCTCCATTAGAAACAATACAACAGGAAGGTTGTTCCATAGGAACAGTGTTATTTGGGAGGAGAAATCCTATTTTACTCAGCTTTTAGGCTACATAAGCAGGAAATGGATACAGTGATGTGAAATTATATAATCTTCATAAATAAAATACAGACTTCCCTATCCCTTAAACTCTGCCCTCAAAACTTTTCCTACCAACTAAACTTGTGAGTTTCTTACTGGGAATGTCAGGGTAAGAAGAATCCAGTTCTATGGAATCTCATAAAGGCAAAAAAGGGTTTAGGAGATTTCTGGTTTTCCTTTCACTGGCCTCGCATGTCCTGAACAGAATGTAAGATCTTTGAGGGCAGGGCCTAGTTTATATTTGCTATTGTATCACCGATGCCTAACAGACTCTCTTATACTTGGCAGCTGATCAGTAAATGTTTATTAAATGGAATTGCATACTGCAGATAAATTTCATGATAAGTAAACGCTACTATAAAAATTCAGCTTTGAACAAAAGATAAATTAGAGGCGGGTAATTAATCATTTAACAAAGTTATTCATTAGAAGATTCATTTAAGTAGTGAATATGCAGGTTTTGGAGCACTCTAGATTTTGTCTTTGAGATTCTTCTTATTTTGCACACAGAAGCAGATCAGAGAAGAATTTTCCCCCAGTGGCATTTTGGGCAAAATCAGCAAGAAGGAAGTTGATCCAGCAATTGTTGGGGAGCCCCCTTGGTAATTCTAGGAGCACAGAAGTATCTTGGGTGAAGGATTTTAGTATGCTAACCCATTCTTTTTTTATCACATTCAGGAGCCAAAGTGGTAGGGCCTGGAAGGATTTCCTTTTCTGTCTTAAAAAATATCTAAATTCTTTCCACTCAATGCAGTTAGGAAACTCATGCCTTTCAAACACCAGGGAAGCCTGGATTAGTGTAATGTTGGTAGCAATTCATCCTGAAATCCTTCTTGACAGTGCTGAATTGAACAAAGCTTTATTATTCACTTCATTATTGCATTTTTTTTTCTTTTCAAGTGGTGAAAACTGTTTTCTAAGGCAGAAAAGCTTAAGCATTATGCTTAATCTGTAACATAATATACTTTTTGACCCACATAAATCATTAAAAATTTGATTTCATCTTTGGCTGAAGGGTTGGTAATCCTTTTAGCAGATATCCAATCTCTGACTACTTGTGTTCATAATTTCACATTCAGTTAGAGGAGCTTCTCTGGCTCCATATGCCCAAGATAGAAAATAAGGTGATGAGGTAAGAGGTATCATAGTTAACCTCTTTATCAAATAAGCAGATTGCTAGCTGCTCTTGTTTGGGCCCCAGCCTTGAGTCCAAATATGAAAAGCGACCTTATGATTTTAAATCTAGAAGGGACTTAAGATCAAAAGATTTAAAGGAAAAAAATGAAACCTAGTCACAATATCATGGATTTAGCACTAGAAATCTCAGAGGTCATTGAGTCAAATTCCATCATTTCACATGAGGCCTAAAAATGTTGGGCTTGACAATAGTTACACAATCAGTGTCTGAGGTAGGATATGAACACAGGTTTGGTTTGTTTTTTGTTTTTTTTTTTTAGTTCGAATAGAGAACATTATCTTACATTCCAAAGTGCATCTCCAATAAAACTTCTTCATTTTACAGATGAGGAAATTAAGTCCCAGAAAGGAGAAGTGACTTTTCCAAAATCATTCAAGTCATAAGTAGCAGATCTTGGATTTGAACCTAGGTCCTTTGATGACAAATTCATTGTGTTTTTTTTTCCTACTAATCTCTGCACTGCTTCTCCCTTAAAAACCACCCAGTGCAACCCTTTCATTTCTGACCCACAGCACTATCCTCTGAAGCAACAATGTCTGAGAGAATATGAAGGACTCAGAAAATGATGTCAAAAATACATCAGTTACTAACTTTGAGATATGAGGCTCAGAATTAGGGCTTAGATGTTGTGCATACTCTCTTGGGTTCTTGGTATCTTGGGTAATTCATATCCTATCCTGGCATGACATGTAACACTACTCAAGGGTCATATAGCTTATAGGAATAAGGACAGGAATAAGAGACTCCCTATATTGGTTGCACTGCTACCCAGAGGTCTCAACTGACCCCCTTCTTTCATCATTAATTAGCATCTCTTCCCCCACAGCATAGGAAGCACATGCAAGAGGTCCCATCTCTCTATTCTTGTACCCATTGTATGCAGAGTAGAAAGATTAGTGCCCACTTTATGGCTAATGGTAGCAATTGCTGCTTTCGTGTCCCCGGACCCAGTTGCCCTACTTCGCTAAGGCTGATGACAGTAGGACCTGCTCAAATCCCCATAAACCTTTGAACAAGATATTTTAGAACCTTCATTTCACCCTTCTATCTACTTGATACAATATGATGATATAATCATATATGATGTCATATAACCATCTTCTTTCTTTCATAATCAAATTTCTAAAAGGAATATTTTAAACTCACTGTCTCTACTTCTTCTCCACTCACTTTTTAACTGTTTATAAGTTGGCTACTATCACTATAGAGAAATTGTTCTTTGCAAATCACCAGTGATCTCCTAAACCATGGGTGGGGAACTTGTAGCCTCAATGTCACATGTGGTCTCAAGGCCACAGGTTGCCCACCCCTGAGACTTAAACATTAAGCCAAATGGCCATTTTCAGTCCTTCTGCTTCTTGACCCCTCAGCCTTATGTGAGACTACTAAATACTCTCTCTCTTCTCTAGACACTTTCATCTTGATTCATAGAAAACTTACCTTTCTTTTTGTCTTCCTACCTCATCCTCCTCTCCCTTCCTTATTTGTGACAAGTTTTATAGAGGAAACATAAAGACAAAAGTTCTTACACAAGTTTGAGTTATTTAGTTAGAAGTAAATTATGACTCTTTGTCCAACACTGTTTCAATATGTCATGTTTTGTTTTAGCAATGTTTATTCTCCAGCAACATCACAAACTTAAACCTGATGACATGTAAACAGAAATACCAATCAGTCATTCAGTAAGTATTTGCTAAACACTTAGTATGTGCCAAGCATTGTGCACATAAATGCCAGGAATTTCAAGACAAGCAAAAGACAAATTCTGCTCTCAAGAAGTACAGTGTAGGGGTGGTTAGGTGGCACAGTGAATAAAGCACCAGCCCTGGAGTCAGGAGGACCTGAGTTCAAATCCAGCCTCAGACACTTAACACTTATTAGCCGTGTGATCTTGGGCAAGTCACTTAACCCCAATTGCCCTGCCTTCCTCCCTTAAAAAAAAAGTGCATTCTAATGGGAGCAATGACATCCAAACAACTATGTAAAAACAAGATAGATACAGGAAAAATACATCCTAGAATAAGAGGGACAGGGAAAGGCCTTCTGTAGAAGGTGTGTTTTCAACTGTAACTTCAAAAAAGGCAAGTAAGCCAGGAGGGAATGATGCAGGAGAACATTTGAGGAATAGGAAACATCAAATGACAAATTGCCCTGGGTTAGAAGAGAAAGATTATTGCTCCAGGAATAGTAAAAAGGCTGTAACACCAATGCAATATTCATAGCACCAAAAGTGACCTTGAATATGCCAGCACAGTTCTCAATCACAAAATATAACAGACTCTCCATTTAGAAGACAGAAGCAAAACACTTATTCAGATACCAGAAAGCCAAATTCTAACACCAGAAAACTGAATCCATCATAGCAACAAAGAAGTTAATAAACCATAACACCGCAGGGAGCCACACCATCCTTTAGTGTTCCCACAAACACACACTTGCAAGCCTCGCTGTTATAGCAAGGGGCAAACACTCACAAGCCTAGCTGTCTCCTTGGGTGCCTCCTCTCCTCCCTCCAGCTCTAACTGCTCTGACTTCCGGCTTACTGTGAGCTCTGCTCTGCTCTTCAGTAAACTCCTCCCACCACAGACTCCATGTGATGACATTTGACCTATTAGGGGGCAGGGAAGATCTTCAAATTTCCATTATCATTACAGAGGTCAATGTCACTGGATTATAGTGTTCACCAGGACGTGTGAGGCATAAAAAAGAATGGAAAGTTGGAAGTAGGGTGCAGCAGGTTATGAAAGGCTTTGAATGTCAGAAAACTTCATATAGAGATATTTAGAAATGTTAATATATAGAGATGAAAGTATGTAATAATGCATATAATACATACATTATATAATGTACATTTCTTATATATAATAGTATCTAGAATGATAATAATAATAGCTAACATTTATATAGTATTTACTATGTGCCAGGCATTGTTCTAAGCAGTTAACAATTATTTCATTTGTTGCTCACAACAACCGTGTGAGATTGGTGCTATTCTTATCCCCATTTTACAGTTGAGGAAATGTGGCAACAGTTAAATGACTTATCCAGGGTAATTCAACTAGAAACTATATGAGGCTGGATTTGAACTCAGCTCTTCCTGAGCTCAAGGCCTAACATTCTGTCTACTATGCCAGCAGTTTGTTGATTCAGGCTAGTGACATGGTCAAACTGGCACTTCAGGAAAATCAATTGTCAGCTGAGTGGATGAGGATGGGCTGTAGTAGAGAGATTTCTGGCAGATACCAACCAAGAGGCTCAGGCTACTGCAACAGTCCAGGCATGAAGTGATGACTGCCTGTACCAGGGTGGAGGCAATGACAAAGGAGAGAAGAGACATATGAAAGAAATGTTGTGAAGGTAAAAATGTCTGGACGTGACAACAGATTGTGGTGGTGGTGGAGGGAGTGGATGAGAAGTCCAAGATGATATCAAGGTTACAAGCCTGTGTCACTCAGTAGATGGTCATACCTTCAGTAGTAATAGGTAAATTAGGAAGAAGGTAGCATTTTTTTTAAGAGGGAGATAATAAGTTCAGTCTTCAGCACATTGACTTAAAGATCTCTGCAGGACATCCAGTGAAGATGTCAAGAAGGCAGTTGGAGAGTGAGACTGAAGGTCGATAAAGATGTTAGTGCTGGACAAATAGACTTAAAAATCATCATTAGCATCATCATTATCATCATCATCATCATCATCCTGATTATATTAAATACTTGGGGACTGAAGTGATCATAAAATGAAATAGAAGAGAGGAAAAAGAGATACCATGAGCAGGATGATTATGTAGCAAAGGAGAGAGGTAGAAGGAGAATCAAGAGACAATAGCACCATGGAACCTAGGAAGAAAAGAATAGCATGGAGAAGATGGTGATTGGTGGTATGAAAGAATTCAGAAGGATGAGGATTGAGAGAAGGCGGTTACTTTTGGTTATCAAATGATCAGTAGTAACTTTGAAGAGAGCAGTTTGGGTTGAATGAGAAGGTTGAAAGCCTAACTGTAGAAAGTTTAGAAGAGAGGAGGAGGAAAAGAAGTGGAGAGAATCTATTCAATAAAGCCATTTTATGGGATTTAGCTACAAAAAGTGAGGAGAGATATGGAATGATAGTTAGCAGGGAAGAATGGATCCAGTGAGTGTTTTTTGAGGACAGAGAAACATGAGCATGTTTATAGACAGAAGGAAGATACCCAGCAGTCAAGGAGAGATTGAAGATAAATGAAACAGTGAGGATCATACAGGGGGACATATGCTAGAAAAGATGGAATAGAATGGGGTCACTTGTGCATCTAGTAGCATTTGTCCTGGCAAGAAGAAGGGTATTCTCAATTGTGTGGTATGGAAGGAGGCATCTGGGTGATAGTAAATGAGGAAGAAGTGAAAAGAGGGAGTTTCAGCAAATGGCCTCAATTTGTTCAATAAAATATAAAGCAAAATTCTCAGCTGAAAGAATTGCAGGGTTGGGGGGAGTGGAGACATTCGACATTTGAGGAGGTATGTAGAAGTTTGGAAGTGCTACTGCAATGAGTGGGATATTGAGTTAATTAGGGAGGTATAAAGAGATTGTCTTGAAGCATCGAAGACCCACTTGAAAACCTTATAACGACATAAATGTAAAGTGAACCCAGTCAGTACCGTTTAACGATTTTTTAAAAAATTCCCCTCACTTAACAGCACATTTGTAAAAACAAAGGCATCCAAAGATGGGAGTTATCTAGGCTGATGTTTAGCAGGGTAAGGCACATACTTTATCTTGATATAATGAAGAGGCAAGAGACTCGAAACAAACAAACAAAAATAAAAGAACAGAGTTAAAGTGATTTATGAAGGGCTCAAGGGAGGTAGGGGAGAATGTAGCTAGTTCACGATTCATGGACTGGGAAAGAGCAGAAGAATGACTGGGTGCCATGATGTGACCAAGAATAGAGTTTGTATTGTAGAATAGAAGGAAAAGTGGAATAGAAATTTATTATGGTCAGATAACAGAATTTCAGATTTCACAAATATGATAATTACATACTTAATGATGGAAAGTATCAGACTGTTCATCTCATTCAAAAAATTTTTACCTGAGGTCCATTAGCTTCTTTTGAAATACTTTGAAAAATGCACTTCAATATAATTGATGTCTTTTCTAAGCCTATGTACTTTATTTTAAGCATTTAAAAGCCCAATTCTGAGAAGTGTCTGTAGGCCTCACCAATGGTTGTCAAAAGGTTCCAAAAAAAAAAAAAAAGAACTCTGATTGGACTTCTGAATCCAACTTACTCATTTTACAGATGAAAAAATTGAGGTAAGAAAAAAAATTAAATTATTTTATCAATTGTATCCACAATAAGTGGAAGAGCCAGTATTTGAACAGAGGAGCTCTGAATCCAGATCCAGTGCTTTTTCTACTTTCTCTACTTGAGAGAATATTCAAAGAGGGAATAAAAATTTATATTTTGTAAGGACAAAAAGAAATGAACATCAGGAAGCACTCAGATGTTCAACAACTAATTTAATAGTAGTAGTGGCAGCAGTAGCAGTAGCAGAAGCAGCAGCAACAGCAGCAGCAGCAGCAGTAGTAGTAGCAATAGTAGTAGTAGTACTGCAGTAGTAGTAGTAGTAGTAGTAATTTAAAATATACATTTACTTTTTTGGTTGCAAGTTACTTTCACATGCTTCAATCATTTTATCCTCAGAATAACAGGATCCGATAGGTAGTACAAATATTATTATCCTTATTTTTACAGAAGAAAAATAAATTGAGGCCTAGAGAAGCTAAGTGATTTCCTCAACATCACACAGATAACAAGTGATTGAGTTTATCTTATCCGTCCAAGACCGAGTGAATTCCACTATACTACAGAAAGATATCACACAAACTTTCTCTTCTTCCCAGTAATACCATCACCAGTGACACCAAGAAGAAAATAACCAAGGGTTTTGGTTTTTTTAATGAGGAGGTAAAATATAGAGATTCTTTTCCACATCGAGTTTAACCAATTTCCAAAGAATATTTTTTCATAACAGATGGAATTCATCAATGACTCTTCAAATTGTAATATAGTAGCTCTCTTATCCCATAAAATAAATTTCCAAAAAGGGTAGGGTTGTTTGGAGGCATACTACATTCTGGTACTTTCCACTGATCTTTTTGGAATGTGATATATTTTTACCATTTACAGTGGATTACATATATAACTTGATTTGATGAACCCAAAATATGGTGCTTGAAGCAATACTTCAGGGTAACAGCATTATAATTTGGTCATTTGGACAGGAAGAGATGGTACATTACCTAAGGCAAAGGATGCTAGAATGCATCTACCTAGTCTACGTTTGTAGTAGAGTCTGGGAGAATTAAGGACTCAAAAGAGAAAGAAAGGACTAAATGGTGTTTTCCCACTGTTTTCCCCCACACTTTCCCCAGTGACAGTTTGCTACTGTTAGAATAAATGCTAACGTGAAATGAGAATTTTTACGGAAGATGGTGATTAAATAGAAGCATAGGACCATTAAGCCAGAAGAGAAATTAGACATTTTGTCCAATCCCCTTGTTTTATGCACGAAAAAACTGAAGTGCAAAGTAAGAACCAGACTGGTTCAAGATGAACCCAAGATTTTTCCCCAAAGTAGCACTTTGTCTTAAGCCCTTCCAATTCACATTGTTAATGTCCATACAAAAGCACTGGTTCTGGATTCAGAGGACTTGGGTTCAAATCCCACCTTTAATACTGCCTGTGTGACCTTGGGCAACTCACTTAAAATCTGTAGGCCTCAATTTCCTCCTCTGTAAAATTTGGTAGCTGAACTAGATGACATCTCATGTCCCATGTAGCTCTGTATCTGTGACTTCACTGGCAAGAGGAACTTGTGGTATGGACATTCTTTCTCCTGAAAGACATTGCCCAAATCCTGGTAATTTATAGTCTTAGAATATTATCTAATCCACTGAGGTATTGTGACTTACCTATGTGGTCAATCTGTCTTTCTCTCCTCTTCTCTCCTGTCCTCTATAGTTCTCTTCTGTCCTATCCTGTCCTCTTGTCTTCTCTCTCTCTCTTTCTCTTTCTCTCTCTCCTTCCCTCTCGCTCCCTCTTCCCTTCCTGTCTCTCTCCCTCCCTGCCTCCAACTTCCTCCCTCCCCACCACACACACACACACACACACACACACACACACACACACACAATATGTAGCAAAATCAGGATTGAATTCGTATCCTTCCGACTCCCCTACCCTCCAGTACAAGACATTAGGCTACCTCTCCTCACAAATTTACCATAGAATGTTGTAGATCATAGATCTTTGTATTAACGTTGTACTCACCTACAAAGCTAAGAGGGCAGGGCTAATATTTAGCACAGTTCTTTGGACATAGTTGGTGCTGGATAAAGGTTTGGTGAATTTAATTGAATGTTAGTCCATTGTTTGTGATCATATTCATAAAATCCTTAAGCAAGTTTTTAAGCCTTTTATAGCTTTTAAATTTGAATAACATTAATAACCATAAATAGCATATTAAAACAACATTTAAAAGCTGATAAAAGACTACACACCATGTTTCATTTTCCAAAGGGTCTGAACAAATACTATGTCATATATAATTGTATATTATAGCTTTCCTGAGGTGGAGTCAATTTGTCTTTAAATGATGTTTGTCCTCTTTGAATCTGCTGATCTGCCTGGTTTCAGCTCTGCAAGATGCTCTTTCCATGATAAGCTCATCACTTCTAAAGTCATTACTTGCTGCTAATTCAAGTCTTGAACGACACCATCTCTCTTAGCCTCCTTGCCCCCCTCATTAAAGGACTTCAGAGCAGAGTACCAAACTCCTCCCAATGCCTTCCTTCATAGAGGGTAGAAACTGTACCCTCAGTGCATTCCACTTTGTATCTGCTGCTCTGCTTGGTTTCACTTCCACAGAACAAGAACATACTCATTCAGGGTCCCCCCTGGGCTGTCCCCCTGTTTCTTGCCTCCTTTGGTGGATTGTCTCTCCCCAATAGATTGTAATCTCCTTGAGTGCAGGGCGTGCCTTTCTTTTTTACTAATTGCATCCCTGGTGCTTAGCATAGTGCCTAGCACGTAGTACACATTTAATAAATAAATTGGATATTTAGAGTGCTTTCCCCCCATACCTTCAACTTCAGTTAATACAATTTAAAAGTACACAGTTGAATTATGTTCAAATGAACACATATCTATGATGACTGTATAGTTTTATGTTACATAAGCATCTCCAAAATATCTGGCATGGTCCCAGTCTTGTCATACATAGGTCTCTGTGTTACTTTCTATTTGCACTTCCCAGACCTTTACATTTTCAATCATTTCTTCCTTTGCCAGTTTTTTTTTCTTGCTGCATTGAAGTTACTATTAGCTGTGCTTTATTCATATCTAACAAGATAAAATCCAAGGATATCAAGTTCATTGTGCCTTTTATGGTCTATTTTTTTTTAATTCTTAGTAATCCATAGGCTCGAGGTTAGTAAGGGACAACATTATTGCCCTATTTGTCAAGAATAGCTCAGAAGATGGGGTAGAGTTAAGATGAGAGATTTTTCAGGAAACAACATAGACAAATTTCTGCCTACAGATCTAGAAAATGCACCAGACGAAATCCTGAAGCAGAAATATGTCACAGTGAATAGTTTATTTAACCTAATATGGCATAGGGAAACAGGGAAGTTTGCTGACATTGGAGATGGGGTTGGAGCAAGAACAGGCTGGCACTTAGACGAGGGCAAGGGTATAGAAGAGGACCTATGCCCATACAAGGGTAACACTAGCCTCAGACTGGGGTACATACAGACATAGGGACAGGTGCCAAGAGGTAGAAATGTTGCTACTATCCAATTGGGGTCACAAATTCAGGTCAAGGAGCTATACAAAGGGGTAGTTTTCCTGGCTAAAGAGGTCCTCCTAAGTGATATGGAGAAAATGGGAGGGGGGATTTATATGTGACCTACTATGTGCCAGGAACTATGTTAAATGTTTTATAAACATTTTCTCAACAGATCCTCACAAAAACCTTAAGAGAAAAGTGTTGTTATTATACCAATTTTACAGTTGAGGAAACTGAGGCAAACAGAGGTTAAGTTACTAGGTAAGTAACTACTGAAGTTCACACAGTAAGTCTCTGAGGGTTGATTAGAGTTGAGGTCTTCCTGACTCCAAGCCTCGTATTCTATCTATTTTACCACCTAGGTATTTCTAAGAGAAAGGAGAAAGTTTAAAAGTTAGGAACAAGGATTTACTTCAGACTTCAAGAGCAGAATAAGATATAATTTCCAGTATACAGCCCAACCAAAGGAAAATAACCATGGCAGTATCCTGTTCCAAACGGTCATCTATAGTTGTATCATTCTGAACCTGGACAACTTCTTAGCTTGCTGATAGTGGCTGAGTCTTACAGCAATCTATTCTTGTACAAACTCAAAACTAGATTGGGAATTTGCAGAGCTCAGAGCAGGACAGCCAACAATTAGATCTTGCCCCTGATCACTTTAGGATCAATACTGAAGGCTTTCTGGTCCCCAAGTGATTCCTGAGACTCTGGAGTACTATAACACTCAATACCCAAAAAAACAGCAACAGGACCACCCCAGACCTTCCTTCCAGAAATGTGGCAGAGCCCAACCCTAAAATAAATTCTAAACTCAAGAAGTTAGTTAGAAAAATTCACAAAAAAAAAAA
>CM053588.1:181664703-181676298 GCA_028646515.1 Pseudochirops corinnae | reverse complement strand
TTAGCTCCAGAGGTAGAAGGGACTGCAGATTGCTTATAGACCTACCTCCTCATTTTACAGATGAGTAAATTGAAGTCAAGGAGGTTAGATGACTTCTCCAGGTCCACGCAGGTGGCAATTAACAAAAGTTTAGGTTTTTTACTCCAAGGACAATTTTCTTTCCATTGTATCATTGGGTTCAAACCCTGGCTTTGATGGTTTCTACCTGTGTCACTGTGGGCAAGTCAGAACTGTTCATCTGTGAAATGGAAGTAACATTTACATTATCTTCCTACCAGCATGGTAATGAAGAAAGCACTCTGTAAATATTTAGGTGATATGTAAAAGGGATTTTATTGGCTGTTTCTGCTTTGGCCTCAGATCTTTTTCTAGGATTCCTATGGAGGAAGGAGATTCCTATGGATTCCAGCATAACTATTCTACCTCCTACAGAGGGGAAATGGCATTTGAGACCACTGAAATGAGTTACAGAGCATAGGGTTGGGGAACCTAACAAAGTTACTGCTAGATAACAAAAATTTTAAAAAGCCAAAAAATTTCTTCTATGTTATAGTGGGGAAATAGTTGTGCCATTTGACAGAAATAGGAATTTACATACTGAGTAAAATTCATTTCGCCATATTGAAGTTCATAGCTTGATATGAATGGGCTGTAATCCATAAATTAGCTGACTAATAATCAGATGGTAAAATCCTGTTTCACTCACAGTATTGAAACTAAAATTATTCTCAGTGTGAAAGGTTTATCAGCTTGAAGTCCATCTGCTTTCAGTGCTAAAATATGAAACTATGCTCCATTCCAGTATCTGATTGTGAAAGAAGAAACACTTAGAGTCTCTAAAGTTATTGATATTGAATGGATATATCAAGGAAGAATTACAAATCTGCCATTGTGATCACTATGGCTCAAGCATTCACATCAATGCTTGGATTCAATAAAAATCTGTTCTAATGGTCTCAAATCTTATTTTTACAGGATAAAATGCTAAGGGCAAGGGAAAGAGAATTATTGTGCTGAGCACGGACCATCCTAGGAGGGGTTTTGGCCTGAAAGCTAAATAGACTTAGGATTTGAACATTCCATTCTCATCCTCCTAAATGCTTATATTTCACTAATTTCATTCATTTGTCTAACAAATGCCTCTCATTCACTTTCTCAGCATTTTACTATCTTTTAAAGGGGTATACAAAGGATGCAGACACTATTTTCAAGGAAGTTATACTGTAGTTAGTGAGACAAAGCACACAAAAACATAAAGACAGTTACTAACATAATACACTGCATGCCTCATGACAAAAAGGAAGAAGCAGAAAATTCTCAGGCTTGCCTTACTCTGGGAAGACATCATGAGGAGATGAAACTTAACTTGGCTTTGAATAATGTAGAACCTTTAGGTAGGGAGGAAGGAAAGAAATGCCCTTTCAGACAGGTAGAAATTGCGTGACTAACATTGTGGAATGTGGATTCTTTCCAATAGAGATAATTCGACTTACCTACTAAAGTAGTTTGCCAACCAACTTTAAAAACAATACAGTCAATTCATATACTTCATACACACCCCATGTTACATTAATGTTGTGTTCCAAAGATAATTCTGGGGATTAACCAAGCAATCAACAAGCATTTCTTAAACACCTGTTATCTACAAATCAAAATAGTATACTAGGTTATATGAGAAAAAAATAAACAGTCAGTGCATTTAAGGGTTTTATCTTCTATGGGAAGAGAAAACAGGGAGATGGGTATTGTGCCAGCAGCACAAGGCTGTCAGGAAAATCATCATATATTAAAACAAAATTTGAGTTAATTATAGAAAGAAATAGATTCCATAAGGTATAAGTGACAAAGTAGTGTGTTGCATGAATGGAGGAGAGTCAATACAGAGGTATTGATATGGGAAAGAGAACGTCATATCTGAGTAAGACGTCAATTCAGACTGTACCACAGAGTTTGAGGTGAAGACAAGGGATGGGAAAGGGAAATTTGGGCCAAGTTGTAAAGTGCTCTAAAAGTCAACCAAAGGGTTTTTATATTTGATCCTAAAGGAAAGAGGGAACCATTTGAGTTTATTTATTGAATATGAGAATGATTAGATGGGAATTATTATAATTAAGTATGAGATCAAATTAGTAAATGTGAACCTATTATTCCTGGTAGAAAGACTTGGGAGTCAGGAGACTGACTGAGCCCTATGGAATGGTCACACCATTCCATGAGTTGTTTTTTTAGCCTCTGCTTGAGTTTCCCTCTCAGTGATTAGGGAGGAAGGTCTTTTCCAAACCCAACTCTCAAGTGATGCTGAATAAAAAGTGCTTATGCATGACAAATCCTTCAGAATGAAAAGAAACTGTTTTATTTTGAATGTCGTATATGTAACAAATTTAATTCTAATGAATTCTCAGTTAACTACTATTGATAACTCATTACAAGGATAGGACAATTTATTCACCCATAAATTAATGATTAAGAATTAGTTTTGTTTATAAATTACCATTTTCTCTGTTTCATTTAAAAAAGATATATGATGCTGGGAAAGTCACTGATCCTCTCTCAGTCTCAGTTTCCATATTGAAGGATAATTTTAACTGTAGTGCTAATTTCACAGGCTTGTGGTGAAAATCAAAAGAAATTATGTATACAAAGAACTTTGCAAACTTGCACACAGATGATGCTCACCAAATACCTCTGTTAATGCAAGGGAAAGATAAAACTAACAATGATAGGGGCACCAAGGCTGCAAAATGATATAATAATGATGTTATCAATATTTTTGCTTGAAGGATGTCTAATTGGTTTGGAGCGGGTGCTTACTCTGGTAGAAATCATAACTTAGCAGAAGAATTTCAACAACTTCCGTGGCAGAAAATTTAATCACCCTGTAACCCACTTAATGATGAGTTGAGTTTCTTGGGAAATAGGATCATAATCCTCCTTGGTTGTAGGGACTGTCAGGGATTAAACCCCAACTTCAAAGCCTTCAAGGACCCAGAATTTGTTTCAGCACATAATAAAGCAGTGAAGGATAACCCTAGCTTCCACTTTTCTTGGACTTAATGGTTCCTCTTTCATGCCCATTATTTTTCTTGACCCTCTTAACAATTCTGAGGCATAGGTAAGGCAGACATTACAATTCCTTTGCTAGAATTGAAGAAATAGAGGCTCATAAAGGTCAAGTGACTTACTCAAGGTCTCTTACTAAAGGTAAGGTCTGTTACTAAATGACAAAACTGAGACTAGAGCTCAATTTCTGGTTTCTGTCCTTAACACCATGTTGCTTTGACCTTTACAGTTTCTGAAGTCTGAGAGGGGAAAGATGATGAAGAAAGGTATGGGTCAAAAAAGGAGGGAAGACTAAAAAGTGGATAAGCCAATCCTGGGCAGAAATACTAGATACAGGATAGAAGTTTAGGAGATCTGATCATAGTTTCAAAGAGCTGTTTCCAGTGAAATTGTGAATTTTCTAAATACCCCCACACTCCCATTCTTTTAAAATGATTGACATGCAACAGAAATTTTAAGGACCCTTTAGCTGGACATGGGAATCTTCCTGTGTTCTCTCCCAAGTGTCCACCAAAATTGCCTAAATTAGGCCTCAATTAGTGCAAATAATGACTCCCCTGAAAAGGTCACAGACATTTGAATTTTTATTATTCTTAGTTATAATTATGTTAAACATGGTAATTGGCTCCAGTCCAATGGAAGCATGCAGTACAAATCTGAATAATGCATCACTTCAGTAGATTCATCATTTGCAGTAATCTGGACCTAGCAGTATTCCCAATTGATATTTTAGCAACCGTCACTTTCTGGGCTGGATTCTCTAGTTGATGTCTCAAAATTATTCAAAACATAAGACTTTTGCTTAGTGAAGAAGAATATTTACTTTCAGAAGTCAAGCAAAGAATCAACAAGCATTTATTAAGTTTTATATGTCAGACACAGTGTTATGTATTGTGAATACAAAAACAAACAAAGAAACAAAAAAACAAAGCCATAAATGAACAGCTTTGCCCTCAAGGAGATTAGATACTATTGGGGCAGACAAGTTGTATGTATATATATATGTACACAAAAAATAAGTATAAGTAAAATATGTACAAAATAAAAATGAAGTAATTCTTTAGGAAGCTGCTAGGTGGCACAATGGCTAAAGTCCCAGGCCTGGCATTAAGGAGTCTGTTCTTCCATTCAGATCTGACCTTAGACACTAGCTGTGTGACCTATGAGTAAGTCATTTAACCTTGTTTGCCTCAATTTCCTCACTTGCAAAATGAGCTGGAGAAGAAAATGGAAATCTACTCCAATATCTTTGCCAAGAAAATCCCAAATACAATCACAAAGAGTCACAAACAACTCTTTAGAACATCCACTAGCAATAGAGGCTTCCTGCACTAATAGCAGGAAGAAGCACAAGAAAGGGCTCATATAAGACACTACATGTTATATTTGAGTAGAGCTTTGAAAGAAACAAGGAAGATCACAATCTAAGCCCAGGGGCATAGAGATTAAAGATGAAATACCCTGTTTGAGGAACAGCAAGAAGACTAGTTTGGCTGGACTGAAGAAAGCATGTAAGGAATAAGCTATAATAAGGTTAGAAAAACAAGTTGGAGTCAGGCTATGAAGGGATTTAAATGTAAAACAGAGAAGTTTATATGTGATCCTTGATGTGACAGTGAGCCACTAGAGCCTGCTGAGTAATGAAGAGACATGAAAAGACTTGTGCTTTAGGAAAAAAAAAAAATCACTTTGATAGCCATGTGGAGTATGGTTTGGAGACAGGAGAGATTTGAGGTTGAAAGACTGAATGAAAACATTTTTCAGTAGGCCAGATGAGAGCCAATGAAGGACTGAATTAGATTGGTGGTCATGTAAGTAGGGGCAGCTAGGTGGTAGTGGATAAAGTACCAGTCCTTGAGTTGGGAAGACTCATCTTCATGAATTCAAATCTGGTCTCAGACTCTTACTGTGTGACCCTGAGCAAGTCACTTTTCTCTGTTTGCTTCAGTTTCCTCATCTGTAAAATGAGCTGGAGAAAGTGGTAAATCTCTGCATGATTTTTTTTCCAAGCTAACCTCAAACGGGATTACAGAAAGTCAGATATGACTTAAATGACTGAACAACATGTATTAGAGGTTATGGATGAGACCAAATAATTATAGATCTAGAGCAAGAAAGGAACTCTTAAGTTTATCTAGTTCAATGTGCCCTTTTTCCAAATATGAAATTCTAGAAATGAGATGTCATGTTGTTAATAAGCATAAGATCCACTGATGCCAGAGCTAGTGTTCTTAGATTTGAGAGACAGTATGAAAGTAGATAGACACACCATGTCTATTGGTGCCTACATTATATATACTTATTTTGGAGATATGGAGTGAAGGAGAATAAGGAGTTGAAAATGATGCGAGATTACAAACCTGTATGACAATAAAGATGTTGTAATCTTGAAGAGAAGAAAGATAAGGCAATAGAAATCATATTTATCCAATTTTTGTGTGTGTGTGTTTGGAGGAATGAGGCTTTCTAATCATGAAAGTCAGTCATCCAGTCACAAAACATTTAATAAGTGCTTGGAGATACAAAGGAAGTCAAAGAACAGTCCCAGCTCTCAAAGAACTCACCATATAACAGGGGAGACAACAGAGAAGTAACTAGGTACAAACAAGCTAGAAACAGGATAAATTTGAAATTATCAGTGGAGGGAAAGCAATAGAATTAATGGGAATTGAGAAAAAATTCTCATAGAAAATGGGATTTTAGCTGCAACTTGGAAGAAGTCAGAAAGTGGAAATGAGGAGAGAGAGTATCCCATCCATAGGGAGCAACCAATAAAAATGTCTAAATCTAGATATGGAGTGTCATCTCCAAGGAACAATCAAAGAAATTGATATCATCAGATTTTATTTCACAGAACGTGGATATGGAGGAAGAGAAGTAAAGTGTAAGAAGGAACGGATTATAACGGATTTTGAATCTTAAACAGAAAATTTTATATTTAATCCTAAAGATGATGTACGGCCATCCAGCTTTCTTGAGTTGGTGATGAAATGGTTAAATTGGTGCTTTTTAAACAGATTCTGTAGAAGAGTTGAGGATTGAGAGGAGTGGGGAGAAAGTCAAGTCAAGGAGACCAACAAGCAGACTGTTGCAATAGTCTAGGCATGAGATAATGTAGTTGTACCAAAGTAGTGGATGTACTGAGGAAAAGAAGAGAAAACATGAAAGAGATGTTACAAAGGTAAAATTTAAAGTATTTAGCAACAAATTGAATGTGAGAAGTATGAGAGAAAACAGGAAGTCAAGGGTGACACTTAGGTTTTAGCCTGAATGACAGGAAGGATAATGGTGCCCTTGACAGTAACAGGGGAATTTGCAAGGTGAGAGTTTGAGGGGAAAGATAATTAGTTCAGTTTTGGATATGTTTAGAGACAGTTGAACATGTAAGTCTGGAGGTTAGGAGAAAGGTTAAGACTGAATAAGTAGATTTGAGAATTATTATTCTAGAGAAGGCAATTAAAACATTGAGAGCTGATGAGCTCACCAAATCAAATGATATCGAGAGAGAAGAAAAGAATGACCAACAGAAAGCTTTGGGGGAAACCTATCTCTAGTAGTTATAACCTGGAAGAAGATGAAGCAAAGGAGACTGCAAAGGAGTGGTCAGACAGATAGAAGAATCAGGAGCAAGTAGTATCGCAGAAAAGAAAGTTTCACAGAGAGGAAAGTAATAAACAATGAAAGACTGCAGAAAGATAAAAAAGCATGAGATTTTTTTAAAATTACCATTAGATTTGACAACTAAGAAATCATTGCTAACTTTGGAGAGAGCAATTTCAGTTGAATGATGAAATTAGAAACCAGAATGTAGAGAGTTAAGAAGGGAGTAAGAGGAAAGCAAATAGAAGGTACCAATTGTAGATGGCTTTCAAGGAGTTTAGCCACAAAAGGGAGGAGAGAGAGGTGGGGCAAAAATTAGCAGGAAACCTAGGCATGTTTGTAAATCATATGGAATCACACTTTAGGCAAAGAGAGTGAAAACAAGTGAGAGGATTATGTGTGAATCAGATGTGTAGGAAGCAGAAGGGGCAATGGGGTAGAGATGATGGAATGGAATTGGATCACTTGTGCATGTAGAGAGGTTTGCCTTGGCAAGGAGAAGGTCTACCTCTTCAGAAGAGACAGTGGCAAACATATCCTCATTCTTACTTTTCAAAATGATTTCATGTCACTTATCCTCATTTGAAAAAGGAGAAAAAAAATAACCAAAGAGAAGTTGCGTGATTAGTCCAAAGTAACAGTGCTTTTTAGAAACAGATCTGTGACTAGATACTAAACGTCATATTACAATTGTCTTTCTACATACTATACAGTCTTTTCTCTAGGCAGGAATAGACAATGGGACTATATGTTTATTGCTTCCATTTTAGGAGGACTCTGAAGATATCATGGTATTCAAGATTTTGGAATGATAATATATCAATTAAAATTATATTTATGTAATCCAAAAAATTTAATTAATATATATTAAGCAACAGGCTAGTTACTGAAAAAGATAAAAGGTTTAGATAAGATAGGAGTTCCTGCCCCTTCTGAGTTTACAGTCTAATGGGGAGATATAATATATAGATAGATAACTGCAATAAAAATAATAAAAGATGGAGAAGTACAAAACAAAGTGAGTTTTTTGAAGACTGAGGGGGGTAAATGTTTATTGCCAATGGGGGTAGGCAGGATCAGGGAAGGGTTTATGGAGGGAGTGGTGTTTTTGTTGGGTTTTTTAAAAGTTGGATAGTACTTTACCAGTAGGTAAACTGAAGGAGGAAGTATCTTTCTAGCATAGAGACTAGTGTGCAGAACAGGCAAAGAAATGGAAAAAGAAAGGAAATGTGGAAGATAAAAAATAGTCTAGTTGAGCTTATCTATAAAGCATGGAAGAAAGCAATATGCAATATACTTAGAAGAAGTAGGAGAATATCAGATTGTGGGCTAGGGTCTAAAATGTCAAACTAATCAAATGCCAGAGATAGGAAGTGACTCTGATGAAAACCTGTTTTTTTGTGTGTTCCTTTTTATTGCTGAGAAGGTATTTTGTGGCCTAGTATGCTCTATGAATAATAGTAGCCATTCATAGGTATTAATAATTGTTTGATGTGGTTATCTTCTTTTCCTTCCATATGTCCTGAAATGAACAAAACAAACCCCGTGATGGGCATTAACAAGAAATTGATTTCCTACTTTAACTAGTAAGAAATATGGTATTAGATTTTATTTCCACTGGAATTGAAAACACAACACTTCCCCTATTATTTCCAAGTTTTCAAAATCTTGAGAACTTTTTTGCCCCAACAATAAGGTTAATGCACTAACTGAAATTGAGACATACGAAATGTAATTTTTTGCCTTCAAATACATTAATTGTCCATTAAGAGACTCCTAATTGCTAGTCTTCCCTCATATCATTGTTCTTTTGTACATGTATAGGTACATGTTTACACATAAATTTACACATATATGGCTTCTAGATAGAGCTAGATAATCTAGGTATGTTTACATTTATGTGTAACTATATCCATGTAAAATATTGCTATATGTATGTTTTCCTGTGTTCTCTTAGTTATAAAGATATTATTTCATCCTAGTAGAATGTAAACTCCTTGATTTTGTATACGAATTCCAGCACCTAGCACATGGTATGCACTTAATACATGCTTCTTTAATTGATTGAAAGGGCAGAATATATAGATATTGTCTTCTATTTTTTGATTCTTTTGATTTTGTTTGATTTTTTCTTGATGTCTCATAAAATCATTAGTTTCAACTTGCCCAGTTCTAATTTTTACGTAATTATTTTCTTCAGTGAGCTTTTGCACCTCCTTTTTGCTTTGATTAATTTTTTTTTATCTGTTTTCATTTGACCAATTCTTCTTTTTAAGGCATTTTTTTCATCACTGGATTTTTGTGGCTCTTTTACCATTTGGCCTATTCTGTTTTTTAAATTGTCATTTTCATCAGTATTTTTTGGTGTCTCTTTTACAAAGCTGTTGAGCCATTTTTTCATGATTTTCTTACCTCACCCTCACTTCTCTTCCCAACTTTTCCTTTACCTCTCTTACTTGATTTTTTTGAGTTTTTCCACGGCTTGAGACCAATTCATATTTTTCTTTGTGGCTTTGGTTGCAAGAATTCTGCCTTTGTTGTCTTTTTCTGAGTGTATGTTTTGATCTTCCTTGTCACCACAATAACTTTCTGGTCAGTTTTTTTTCTGTTGTTTACTTGTTTTCCAGCCTATTTCTTGATTTTTAATTCTGTGCTAAAGTAGGGCTCTGCTTCCCAAGAGGACAGGGCACTGTCCCAAGCTTTAGACTTTTTTTTTTTTTCTGAGATGTTTTCAGAGGTAATTCTGGGGACCTGTAAGTTTTTGGCTCTTCCAAGGTGGTATAATCTGTAGAAAGGTGTGTTTACTACTCTCCTGCACTGTGCACTGATTTACAAAAGGTAACAAGCACTCTTTTTCAACCCTGGAACTGTGAACATAATCCTTGCTACCCTGTTGCCATGAGCTCTGCTGTGTTAGTGCTCTTTACTAGGACTAAGATGCAGGACTGCACCCCACATCCAAGTATAAGCAATGCAATAGAATTCTATCCCTGACATCAGCAGAGTGACTCTGGTAAAACTCCTTTTGATCTATTGTCTGATCACCTTACTTTCTGTGGACTGAGAGGTCTGGAAACTGCCACTGCTTCTACTGATTCAGTCTCCCCAAGACCTGCTCCTGGTTTGCTGGGTCTAGGTCTGTACTGGTATGGCCTTTGCTGTACTGAACTCCTCTCTTCCCCTGGTGCAACAGACCTTTCCTGACAACCTTATAAGTTGTCTTGGATGGAAAAAGTGCTTCATTCTGTCTTTATGTGGGTTCTGCCACTTTAGAATTTGTTTAGAGTTATTATTGAAAGGTATTTGGAGGGGTTTGGGGGTAAATTCAGGCAAGTCCCTGCCTTTACTCTCCCATTTTGGCTCTGCCTCTTAAAAAATCTTGATAATTACAAACAGAAGTTAAGAATTGATGTAACAGTAAATAAGAAGACATTATAATTTTTAATATTAATATTCCTTTTTTCCATAACCCTTTCATATTTGTTATTTTCCTTTTTTGTGGGCATCTCTAATATGAGAGCAGTGGAGCAATTCTTCGGATTTGTTTAATTTACATTTATCTAATTTTTTAATGATTTGGAGTTTTTAAATATTTTCATATTGATACCTTAGATTTCATCATTTTAAAATGGTTTTTGCATATCCTTTGTTTTTAGAGTGAAATGGGAATAGATTTAGGGAGATCATTTTAGTAAATTTTGCAGTAATCTAGTTATGACTAGGATAGTACAGTGCTGAGAGTAGAGAAGATGGGACAGATGAAAAAGGCAATGATTAGTAACTGGGTAAGGAAGAAAGAGAAGTTTCTTTTGTTTTATTCATTTATTTTGTTGCTAACATAATAGTCATTTTTGGTTATATTCTCTTGCACTTCTTCTCTAACAAGTAAACATAATAAAGCAAAATCAATTACCAATGACCATGCCTGAGAGTCTAAGAAACATTCCCCATCTGTTGACCTCACTTTTCTAGGCAAAGAAGAGAGATAGCTTTTATCATCAGTTCACAGAGAGCTGCTGCTAGAAATAGCTCTAAGGTTTCAGCCTACATTGACTGTGAACTATGGTCACACTTGAAGTTGAAAGAGGAAAAAAAAA
Organism: Pseudochirops corinnae; assembly: GCA_028646515.1. Taxonomy (NCBI): domain Eukaryota; kingdom Metazoa; phylum Chordata; class Mammalia; order Diprotodontia; family Pseudocheiridae; genus Pseudochirops; species Pseudochirops corinnae. The sequence continues at coordinate 181,665,541 of CM053588.1, read as the reverse complement.
AAACCATTTCAGTGAAAAAAAGTTGTGTTAAAGCAAGTCAACCCCCTCATTATTTTTTTCATTTATAAAAAATGAATGAATGAAAAAGTATTTACCGAGTACTTTCTATGTGCTAAGTCCTACGTCTGACCATGAAAATATAAATGCAAAGGCAAACACAGTCTCCGACCTTGATAAACTTAGAATATAGGAAAACACACACACATACACACACACACACACACAGTGCACTTAGGGAAGTGGTGACCAAAGAGGGACACTTTCCTCTGCAAAGTTACAGAAATGAGTAGTGAAACCACATGGCAGCAGATGGACTCACCTCATGTAGAAACAGTGGCAGAGAATATTTTTTTCATAGTTTCTGGTTCCAGAATAAAAGAAAGAGGGGAAGAAAGGAGAGGTGTGCTGGCAAAGTGGTTAGTTAACGACTGAACTAGAAGATTTTTAAAGTCATGTGTGTGCATGTATATATGTATGCATACACATGTATACACACATGTATGCACACATATGTGTATGTATACACATATGTATGTGTGATGTAATATTACCTATATTTCCTAGCATATCTTATAGTCCCCTGAAGCCACTAATAAAAAAATAATAATAAAGAAGGAGGGAGTTCAGCAAAACATGGATATATTTTTAAAAGTGGACATATGCAGGTTTGCTCTCCGCACATAAGTCTTCCCATCTCTGCAAAAAAAAAAAAAAAAGTCTCTTCACTGGACCTGACCTTCATCATTTAGTATCATTGAGATTCATTTCTTCTGTAGTTGTTGATCTGTTCCTTTATGTTGCTGTAGTGAGTGCATATATTGTTTTCGTCGTTCAATTT
>CM053588.1:181646633-181664603 GCA_028646515.1 Pseudochirops corinnae | reverse complement strand
CATATCTCCAGTCTTTATACGGAGCAAATCATCATCATTACTACTAATGCTACTTTATATACTGGTAGTATTAAAAAATATGTCTTAATAGTCACTTTCTCTGACTGTCCACAATATTCAAGTCATGTAGATAAGTTAGGGAGTTATTAATATCCCCTCTTTAAGCAAGAGGAAACTGAAAAACAGAGCTAACAAATAATCTGCTTTGGTTCCTTTGTTTAACAGTGGCAGAGATAGAATATGAAAATCAGCCTCTTGACACAATTGCATCACTGGTCTCTTACTATAGATTTAGAACATTTCATGACAAACATACTCAGCAACAAACTGGCTGTTAGGACAGGATGCTTCTGAGTTGTTTAAACTCCAAAGTAGGCTGTTTCAGAAATCAGTTGGAAATTAGCCACAGTCATCATCAGTCCCGTGATATCCTTCCAATCCTGAGCCTAGCTCTATCATTGAGTTTCCTGGAAACAGGAGCATCTATTTCCCTGTTGACAGGTAGATGTGGTTTCAGTACAATGATAGAAAATTCACATTGTCAAGGCCAAGACACAATTCCTGAGCTGCTGTCATTTCCATTATTTCTTTTACCACACTCTAACTCCCCCAACCCCCATCATATCTTAAAATCACCTCTTCCCTCCTCCACAAGGAACAAAAGCACATGAATCATCTTGTTCTCATCTATGGATTACGTGGTGGACAGAAATGTCACTAAGGCTATCAAGGGAATGGTCCATGGTACCTAGATACCTGGTACAATCTTTTTGTAATATAAACCACACCTTCCATACACTCACTGACCCATTGGTGCCCCTGGAGGTTTGCAAAACAGGATAGCAGGGATGTCATAATTGATAGTCATAGTGTTATAGAGTTTTAGGTTGTGGAAAAACCAAACTCAAATTCGATTTATGCTACAAAATAACTGCAATAATGGGTAAGTAATTTAACATCTTCATATCTCAGATATCTCTCTAAGACATTTTTTTTTAAATGCCTTTTTCTATTGACAGAAAAAGTTTTTTGTGAGAAGATGCCTATAGCAAAGTTTTCATAGTTCTGGTCAAAATGACCAAATAAAAAACTGGGCAAAGCTATGTTAATCCTATAGTAAAATTGTTCCAATGCACAGAATTTGCTTCCTTCTTTTACGTTTCACCCTGTATTTACCCAGAGTAGGTTTTAGTTTCTAGAACATAAACTCTTTGGGACTTCTTTCCTGTCTTTATATGCCTATCACTTAGCACAGTGCTTAGTAGATTCTTAATAAATCTCCATTCATTGATCAATTAATTGAGGTGTAGTCAATGCAAACATTCTCCCTTTCTGGCTCTCCTCAGCAACCATTTCTTCATTTCTCACATGATTAATCACATCATCTTGATGATTATTCTTTCATCTTGGAACAAACAATCTTTCTGGACACAGAAGACTTGGGTTCAGATCTCACCTCTAATGTTTATTATCTAGGTAAAATTACTTATCCCCCTTCTAATTTCCTCTTTTATAAAATAAAATTAGATTGTACCAACTCTGAGGTCCCTTCCAACTCTAAATCTATGAACTTTGGCATTTGTCATCACTCATGACCAGGCTGTCATCTGGAATATTCCAACAGCCTTTTAGTTGGTTGTCCTGACTAGTCTGTGTTCTGTCTGATTCATTTGGCCTACAACTGCCTGATCAAAATTCCTTAACCTCACTTTTTTCATGATATTCTCCTGTTTAAAACTTTTCAATAATGTCAGTTTGTCATTTTGTATTTTGCCCTGTTATGGTCCCTTACGTATAGTCAGTAGGATTCTTTGTAAAGTCAATATTCAGTATTTCTTGTTTATAAACAGGATTGAAAGTGGTCATGGCACAGTGCCCTCTGGAAGAAAAGAGGTGGATTGTATGATTTGAGACCTTTTCATGTGAAAAACTCAGTTAACTTTTGTGTCCAATCTGGGGCAAAATAAGGAAGTAGATAAAATAAGGCTAAGTTGACTCAGATTCCTCCTTCTGTGCCCCATATTTTAAGCATGAAATAGTCTCTTGGCCCCTATCCAAACCTAATTCTGCTTGCTACCATTCACTTCTACTGCATTGTGAATTTTAATCATTATGGTGGCAGAAGTCAGGTGTCTCAGGAGTATGTACCTTCCAAATTTTTTCTACACTCCTAGAATAAAAGGTTTTGGTCTTAGTCAAAATAATTTTAGGAATCAGTGAGATGAGAGAAACCATTAACATGGGATGTGACCTTCTACAAGATACTTTTTTCTTTCTTGGGCTCAGTTTTCTCATCTGTAAAAGGAGGGGATTGGTCCTCCTCAGTTCTAAGAATCTAGGATTTCATAAATCTCAGAATTTCGTGGAGGTACATTGCCTTCCTAAAACCCATGAAATCACATTTACTAGGTGACAATTTTTTTTCCCATCTCCATATAAAGCAAAAAGTGAATAAGTTTAATGGTTCAAGTCTTGGTGTTAGTTTCACAATTTCTATTTGAAAGCAATTGGTATCTGGGTGTATAGAGACATGCCACAAACCTAAGCTTAGGAGAAAAGAAATAGGCACATTATTTCATTTATAGACATGTATTAAGTACTGTGTGGGATTCCTAGTCTTAAGTGCTAGGGCAAATACAAAATGACATAATGCACTGCCCTGACTCTCCTGAACTTTAATAAAAAAGTTAGGCGGATAGTACCTACACAACTAATTATTACAAAATAGAATAAGATAAATAAATGCACATTTATGCATCTTTTTACTTAAAATGATGTGGATTAAGTGACTATAGCAATGTAAATGGAAAGAAGAACAACAAAACAAGCAAAAATGAATGCTCTAAAATTATAAAGAACAAGCTTGGATTCAATTAAGAGATATAAGAAAACTTCACCTGTCTTTTGCAGAGGTGAGGGTTCAAGAGGTTATAAAAAAAACAAAAGATATAAATAAATCTAAAATATGCTAGTAGAGATTTTTTTATTTTGAAGGAGATTATTCACATTTAATCCTACTAAAATGTAAAGGACATACACTATTTTGGTGGTTCCTGTTGAAATGGAACCAAGACACTGTAGAGAATTCATACTACACATCTCTAGTATGGACTTGTTATATCATCACATTATTTTCAAACTCTGTAATCAGCCAGAAGATAGTGGAAATTATCTTATATAATAGGACTCCAATAATAATAGCATCACATTTGCATGTCAGCTTGAAAATAGAGATGCTTATTTTGACTTGCATTATCCTGCCTGATTTGTATAACTGATATAAATGCCTTCACTGTTCAAAGCCAGACTTGGAAATGTGCAGATGTGAATATATTATGGGAAACAACAAATAATGGGACAAGATGTGGACTGATAGAGGGATAACTGCCTCATTTGAAAAGCTAAGGCTAATAGATAGTTAATGAATGGCAAATACATTTGGCCACAGATAAAATGCTGAATAATGAGTTTTGAACCACAAAGTAAAAAGAAGGAAATGCTTGGTGAATGTAAAGTGCTTTAACACAATGAGTCAGCAAAGGTTTGGCAAGTTATTAAAGGGGAATCTCTAAACCTGCAACCCCCAATTGGTTGTCCCCTGGAGATAGCAGCAACAAGAAACAAATGAAATGATACACAATCAGCTCTTAGTTGTAAACCCTATGTAACAATCTCATCATTAAAATAAATGCTTTTCCTTTGTAAATGTATATGGCATTTAATCTATATGTTGATGCAAGATCTTTTCTTATTTTAGTTATTCAGACAGAAGGCAATCTTTTCACAAATGCAGTCAACAAATATATACATATATGTTTATATATACACACACAAATGCATATATATATATGTACATGCATGTATGTGTGTGTGTGTGTATACATCTCAAAACTAGTAATGAGAAGACATTTAGTAACTGCCATTCATCTGGAGGACATTGTTGCCCCACCATCAATAATACTTGTGCATTGCATTGTTTTCCTCATAGTTGGGGAGATATTTCAGTTCTAAATAGCCAGGAATTCTCTCAGCTACCTCCTTTGTACAAGATGGATAGCTATAGTAAGGTACTCAAATTCTAGCTATGGATCAAGTCAAAATTAGACAATCTGTTGGAGGGTCTCATGCAAAATTCATCACAGTTCAGTGTTCGGCTTGAATTTCCACCCTTGTCCTCTATGATGTACATTCATTTAATCATAGAACTGTGTACCAAAAAAGTCATCTATTTCAACTCACTCATTTTATACAGGAGCAACAAAGACCTAGAGTGGTTAAGTGCTTTACCTAAAGATATAAATATAGATAAAAGTGAGAAGTGACACTAGAACCCAGACCACCTGACCCAGAATCCGGGATATATTGCGTTACAATATATGATTCCTAATGCATGTTCTTCCTATTAGGTCACAATAAGTTTGTCTCCCATCATATCACTAATGAGCAAGGCCATTTATAGCTACTCCTTCACTCTATATATCTATACCTCCCTTCAAATCCATTTTGCATATGGCAGAGGTACATCAGGAAGATTTATCTAGCTTTTCTAGCATCATAAGTAAGAAACCAAGACATTTTTTGTCATTTTCCTATTCCAAAACCCTTAATGACTTCCCATTATTTATTGAGTAAATTTTCAAGCTCTTTACCCTGGCATTCAAGTCATCTACCATTTGGCCATAATCTATTTTAATTTTCCCTGCTTCCTTACAGGAATCTTCAAAGAAGAAACCTACTTTTAGGAATGATATCTATTAGGAGGCCTTAGATCTTCCTACATCCACATCATAGAAGTCTAGAGACCAGAGACTAGTGGTTCAGACCCCTGAATTAAGGTGCCAAAGAACATTTGGAAGAAAATGTCTTATAAACGCATAAAACACAAAACTCAAAACACTAACCTGAAAGGTATTCTGTTTTGAATACTGGAGCAGTATAATTCTACAAATCCTTTTTCAGTTAGGTTCTGCCGAGTGTGCAGATTTCTCAATTGCAGTATTCAATTTTCGTAGATTTTTAAAAAAATCTGTGTCCCACTCCCTGTTTCAGTACTCTATAATCTGCTCCAGGTGCATTCTAAAATATTTTTTTTCAATTGCCCAGTCCATTCTATTTTCCTTTTGAACTATTGCTCCATTATCTATAAAATATTCTGTAACTTTTAGACTTAAAAAATGTTTCACATCCAAATTATTAGCACCTCTTCCAGAAAATACAAAATTACTTTCAACCCACTTCGTTGATGGTACTCCTTTTGTTCTCCCTGACTCACAGGACCTGTAATGGTGATGGAAATATTTCTTGCTCTCCATTGCTGCCTAGAGCCCGTTTCTCTATCCCACTAGTCCTCAAATATTTATCCTCCAATGAGTGCATTGTAATCTGAGGGTGCCACTCTCTTCCCATCACTGTAGCTAGATATTATCTACCCTCCCATTCCTCACCCCAGGCCAGAAACTCAACTTTTTTTCAATGATTTCAGTAGGTGACTCATAGTCTTTCTTTCTACCCCATTTCCCAGCTATCCAACTCAATAATTTCAATCTGCATGCTAACAATCCCTCCTCCTACAACCTGACCACAAAATTCCTCACTCTCCTTGACCATAAATAACTCCTCCAACCCTGTATTATAATGCATTACGCTGTTATCAATTAATCCCCCAAGAAGTACTTACCAAGCATTTATATGCAAGGCACTGTTGTAAACCCTGAGGATACACAGAAAGGCAGAAATATGGTCCCTGGTCTGAAGGAACTTATAGTTTAATTGGAGAGGCCATGGAGGAGGAATAAGTAGGTGGCAGCTGAGTACAGTTTAAAAGAAACTAGGAAGGAGTATATCCCAGGTGTAGGAGACAGTTGGTAACAGTGTGGCTGTGAAAATTAGCGATGTATAATGTTGAAGTAGTAATGTACAATAAGGCAAGAAAGGTAACTTGGACTAGTTTGTGAAGGGCTTTAAATGCAAACACAGGAATTTGTCTGATTCTAGAGGTAGTAGGGAACCATTGTAATTTGTTGCACAGAAGAATGATCTATGATTAAGGAAAATCATTTGGCAATTAAATTCTTTAAATTTTAGTTTGATCTTACATAAATTGAGGTTAATAATAGCATTTGTACTCTACTTTTCAGAGTGGTTCTAAGGAAAACATTTGGTAAATGTTAAACTGGTTTATAAATGTGAACTCACATGTTGGAAATACTGTTCCACTGAATAATTTGCTCTTTAATAATAATAATGATAACTCACATTTCTATAGTACTTTATTTTTTGCCAAGTATTTTTTCTTGCACTAATCCTCTAATGCTCGGAAAGTTAAAGTGAGTTGGTTGATATTATATGTGTACATATGTATGTGTATGTATATGTATACATACAATATATACATGTGTATGTGTGTATATTTATATGGAAACATATACATGCATGCATACACATACACACACACAAACACACATATCATATGAGTCCTAAGCCTCAAATCCAAATCTCCTATTTCCATGCAACATTGCCCCTTGTACCCTGAAGGACTCTCTTTGTGACTTTTACCATTTCTTCATCTGAAATACCCTCTACCTCACACTCCCCTCTCTAAGTATCCAAATCATAAATTCCTCCTTCAGGGTGTAGGATTTGGCATTCATTCTTAATTTTATTTTGATCACATTTCAGAACAAAACCAGTCCATATACTCTCTAGCAGAACTCATCCTATAAAATCCTGAAATATTTCAACTCACAACGAATAAAAAAAAATGAAATAAAATGAACAAAATAAATATTCAGCACTATGTTCCAAGCACTGTATTGATAGTTAAGGATTAAAAATGAAAAATCTTTGATATGCTCTGTTCTTAAGAAGCTTATATTCTAACAGGGAAAACAAAACATGTAAAAGAATGGTGGCCAGGGAGGGATATTGTAGTTTGAAAGTCAATCTCATAGTGAGTAGACATAGAGGAGGAGATTGACACACCTTTTCCAGGATGAATGATAGAATTCATCTGATTATGTTTTCAGAGCTGAGAAAGGAAGAAAGAGATGAAAAGTGGGTTTATAGGGCACCCTAAGTGCAGTGGAATGAGGGTTCCTCAGGTATAAAGAAAGGAGAGGAGAGGACAAGAAAGGGGAGGAGAGGAAAAGAGAGAAAAGGAAAGGAAATTAAAGGAAAAAGGAAGAGAAAAAGAAAAGGAAAGGGAAGGAGAGAAGAAGTGAGGAGAGGAGAGGAGGGGAGGGAAGGGCATGGGAAGGAAGGGGAAACCAGTGGAGAGGAGAGAAGAGGAAAGAAGAAACCTTTCATATAGTGACTACTATGTGCCATACACTGTACTAAATGCTTTGCGTATATTACCTCATTTGATCCTCACAATAATAAAGGGAGTTAGATGTTGTAATCATCTCCACTTTACAGATAAGGGAACTGAGGCAAACAGAGGTTAAGTGATTTGCCCAAGGTCTCACAGCTGGTAGGTATCTGATGCCGTATTTGAACTCAGGTCTTCCTGACTATGGATCTAGCATTCTATCCACTGTGCCACTAGCTATCAAAACATTTTCTCCGTAAAGAATGAGAATCTAGGCACAATTTTGCAGATTGCATAAAATACATTCAAAAAGTATAAATTGCTCCTTGACTTAGGTTTGCATATTTAGCAGGGCCTGGACTTTACTTAAATATTTCAATAAATTTCATTATTTTGGTCACTCTTTTCTTGAAACAGATTATAAATATTTCTACTCCTTTGTAGACTGTTTTCATGAGTTGCCTTTGTTGAAAACCAAAATATCTTAGTGACCAACTTTCAAGTGATGAACATTTAGAATAGAATTGTGGGCTAAAAGCCCATCACCAAGTGTTACCTGAAGCATTTCTAAGTTCATAGGATCTGTCAGAATTTGACATAGCTCCTAAGAATCGAGTCACTTCCATACTGTGATTAAGTAAGAGAGTGGGATTTTAATGCAGACTAATAACCTTATGAGGAAAAAAAAAAGTCTACCTTGATTTGGGAAATTTTATCTCAAACACAAGATAACCAATTTAACAAATGCATTTTTTGAATGGAGAATTAGCTAAGGAAAGGGACTATATCTGTGATCTTATTAGTAGTAGGCAGTGTTTCCCAACATTATTTATTCCATGAAGCTCTTTCAACAACTACTATTTTTACAACTAAGAACAGCAACAACAGCAGCAGCAACAGCAACAAAATGTGTTTTGAAATGTAGGGTGGTTTAAAGAATCAAGCATTTATGGTATTAAAAATAATCATAGCTCCTTCTTGTAATATTACCCCAGAAGAAGGGAAGGTAAATAATTGTTCTACCACTTTCTCTGGACCATATCACAGCTACTCCATTTGTCTTTAAGTGAAAAAAAGGCTCCATTCAATATTATATTTTTAACGTCCAACTTTTCCTTAAAGAATTTGAAGATGAGCTTGCATGTCCTATCTATAATTTAGACCTTCTTCTGTTATATCTGTGTCCATCAGACTTGGGAGGATATTATGTCCCTGAAAAGAGAGGGGAGATAGGAAGAGTTAGAGAGACTAAAGAAATCCTGTCCTCCTTCCTAAAAGTTATTTTAATATAATTATACCACTGAGTACTTCCTTCCTGAGCCCTCTTCTCCATGTATGCCCCATGGGAATACCACTAATCACCTAGAATTAGACAACATAATAACTAGCTTACTCATTGCTACACTTGATTACCTCAGCAAGCCAGCTGCCAACAAGCCTGGAGTTGAAAAATTAAATGAGCTTTCCTGGAATGGCTTAGGCACTATCTTCTTAGAGACAGAAGAATGACCTTAAGTTTGATTGGTGGCTTGAATTATTATAAACTTATGAATCAGAAAGTCCAAAGGCATAGATCTCGTCAATACTAATATTAGTCATAATAATGGTTAACATTTACATAGTGCTTTACGGTTGCAAAGCCCTGTAATGTTTCCTCATTTGATGCAACAAATATAACACAATATTAATAGAGTATGCTAATAATAATAGAATATGCTAACTTTGGGATTAATGTAAAATTTTAGTCACCCTGAATGGATATAGAATGTTAGAATGATTCCCTATGGCTAAAAGTGATACTTTCATAGAAATCTATGCCTTATTTATATACCAACTTCTTTGGGGCATATGCACACTTGTGCGCAGATTGTGTAGCATATGAAATCTGTGATAACCAAGGAAACAAAAATTTGAGCTTCCAAGCTTATCAATTTGTTGGTAAGACATGCAGGTACACAATAAATAGGGTAGGACGGGCCCCATCCCGTTTCCCCTACAAGTAGCAATGGGCCCCAAATTACATTTTACATAAATCGTATACCTTATAAGAAACAACAAACAGGATATAAACCAGAATGTAAGATTAAGTAATCTGATTTTTTATTGGAGGAACAATTAGGAACTTTCTGATTTGGGAGGAGAAAAGTGAGTTTCAGGACTTTCCAAGATGTAAAATAGGATCTTGATCAATTCCCACAGTGGGAGAAGGAGAGCAAAACATGAAGCACAAGTCTCAAAATGAAGTCAGTTGTACAAGATGGAGTCTGTTTGGTTCACACAATTCTCATAATTCCCCTCTTTGATCCTTGAGAATGTAACCCTCCCCTGAGCCCCCCAGACCCTACCATGGATCACTTATCTATAGGCCAGATTTATAAGGTTTTTTTTTTTTTATATGTTCATTATCTGAATTACTGGGAATCAACCTCTTATATAGCTTAGTACAACAGCTACAATAATGAACACCAAGATTAAATAACATTAAATCTCCTTACATCCTAGTAATCTATTCCCAATGCCCATTTTATCAACACATTCTATTTTGAGTCCCAGATGTTCCATGTCGTCATTTGGTCCTTCGAAAATCTTCTCTTGTACATTCTGTAATAAGTCTCATTCTCAGGACCACTCTGAAGGGTGGTCTGCTTCTCTGCTTCCAAGTCGCTTGTAGAGACTGCCAAGTGATTCTGCTAAAATCTACTAGTAACAAAACTAAATACAATTTGGTACAACCTCCTAAATTTTGTGAAAACCAGCTCAAGCCTTGTTTTTCTGATCTTATTAAAAAACAATTATAAGAATATCAGATCAAAAACCTATAGGTCACCTAAAACAATGATTCTCAACCTGTGGGTTGCGCCCCCTTTGGGGATTGAATGACCCTTTCACAGGGGTAGCATAAGACCATCAGAAAACATATATTTCCAATGGTCTTAGGAACTGAGACACTGCTCCTCTATCCATCTCCAGACGGGTCCACCCACATGCAGATATGCCCAAATACAAGTATCAAAGGGTAGCAGCATTCAGAAGGTTGAGAACCACTGACCTAAAACTTCAGAGCATTTAAGTTTGTATATATCTCTTTCTGTTTCTACCTTGATCTAAAGGCTGTGCCTGATGTGGATAATGTTATCAACAGGTTGAAGGGAGAATCTTAAAAAAAAAAAAAAATTCATCAGGTCCTGACTTGGAAAAATGAGCCCTTCTGTTTCTTGAAACAGATGCTTCAAAGTAGGAAAGTTATTTCATTTTCTTTACAATTATCAATGTAGTTCTATATATAAAATCCTTAATCCAATTTGAGAACTGATTACTAAAACATAAACAAAGTTTGAATTTCCCATTAAAAAACATTCGTGAGTCAATCATGTACATATGAACATATTCTAGTTCTTAGAGAAAACAACCTGATCTTCTTGCTTTCTCAAAATTTACTGTTCCATTTAAATAGAAACTTTATATTACATCTTTGTTATATTATTTTTAACCCACCCCTTAGGAGGATAGCATCCCTATACTATAATTTGAACTTGAATATTGTAGTTTTAATTTAATTAATAATTTCAGCAGTAATACCAAAAAAATCTATGTAACACTATACTAAATCTAAAAATCAAGCAAAATTTTACAGTTCACATGCTCAGTTTTGTAAATCCATTAAGAAGGGATAAAGAGGGTTATGACAGTATCAAAACTTGTCCCTTCAAGGGTACGGACTGACCTGACAAAAGCCATACCGTAAGAAAAACTCCCTCAGATCTGTTTAATTCCAGGCATAAGTCAAATTTAGTAGGCATGTAGCAAAATTCCACATTGTTTACATGGTATCAAAAGCCAGATTCAGTATTAACAAGATGGGAAATTTCCTGTTGAAAAAGGAAATATCACCATAGAGAAATTGAGGAAAGAGGCTTAGGAAATTAGGAATTAGGAAATGCCAACATCATCCCATCAACTTTTCCAGGGGCAGACATTGATCTATAGTAGTTCTCAGTCTGGAGCACATGTTATTTTCTCCTTGAATAGTAGACTAGTGGTTTAATGGATATTCCACACAACCATATGTGAAAACAAACTCAGAACAATTTTGAATCACAGTCCTGAGAGAGTTTGACTCAAATAGAAGAATTTCACTAATCACAGCTTAGGGCTAGCTTATTATTTTTCTTATGTTCAAATAATAGTTCACAGGAAACAAAATATACATGCCAATTTATTACCATCATTATTATCAGCCTCCTTTCATCAAGCCTCCAGTCTGGTGAATACTTCATTCTCTGAGTTTTCTACTGCCCTTCTCCTGGTCTTAAGCAATGTTTACAGAGAAATATAGGGATGAGTTGGTAAATATTTAACAATCAGACTGGGGAAGATGGGGGTGATATATACAATCACGTATTTAATTTTAATCTTCATTATCAACATATTTTCCAACTCAGTATGAAGTCTAGACCATCAAATAACAACAATTCGAGCTCTAATTTATAGATTGATGATTTCAGTGGTGCAAATGCTCACACTGAAAATTTAATAATCCTTCTAGCAAACTGATTAGAGCACACTGCTGCATAATCCCATCAAGATTTGGCAACTGATTAGATATATGTGTTAAGAGAGAGGTGTTATAAAGGAAGGAGAAATGGATTTGGATTCAAGTGATTTTAATTCAAATCCTAACTCTATCATTTACTTACCACCTGTGTGACTTTAAACTAACTTCCCATCTGAGATTCAATTTCCTCATCTATAAAATGAGAAGCAGAGTACTTACTGACCTCAAGATTTCTTCCTAGTTCACAACCTATAACCCATTTACAAAATGGAATATCTAGAATGGGATAGAATTATTATCCCATTTTACAGACGATTAAATTGAAGCTTAAAGAGGTCACATAGCTTGCAAATGGCAGAGCTAGAAATTTAATCCAGCTATTCTAATTCCAAATTCAGTGACGTCTCTTTTCACAATGTTCCATGGATCTTTCTTTATGTAGGCCTTTATATTTACATTTTCATATTTTATTTTTATATTTCTCCAATGCTTTTAATTTTCCAAATTACTTTCACATCAGCTATTATCTCATCTGATCCTCACAACAACTCTAGAGGTGAGTAATATCCCAATGGCTGGTCTTACAAAGGTAGCTAAGCACCTATATTTAGGAGGAAGAAGGCCCCAAGTTCATCACATCCACATTTGTGGATCCCATGATCTTTACCTCTTTGGTAAATGAATGGATTGAAAAATGATTTATGCAATCATTTATGTAATCAAAGTGCGATTTGTCCAGGGTGGTACTGTGTGAATAATTTATGTAGCATAAATACTACTGGATGGAGCACTTAACCAAACCCTTGATCAGATGCCTGTTATCTGTCTGGCAGACAATCAAAAATGAAATGAAGTTTGGGCAAGCTCCATACACACTTAAGAAAGGCTGCATAGAACAAAGGAAGAAAAAGAAAAAGAGAGACATCTGTTGATGGACTAAGATTGAATTTCGCTCTCTGTGCCTGCAAGAGGCCTGTTAGTCAAGTAGACTGACATGTACATATTGCATCCTTGACTAAAATTATTTGAAACTGTTATGGCCCCAGTAACATTTAAGGCTATGCTCTGGATGTGAAATGGCAGCTCACTTGTTGAAAACATTCTCAACTAGCATGAGTTTATTCTGACACTGTTTGAAGACACAAAGCATCATTTTAGTATTGATAAATATGAATTAGTTACAGTTCATATTTGAAAATGCACAGCACATGGAAATTCTGATGCCTCCAAAAGATGAAACTCTTCATAGCCTGGTCTCAGGCTCCATTAGTGATGTGGAAAATTGAAAATAGTTCTTGAAAAGGCACAAGGAGAGGATTGAAACAATATGGGAAGTGATGAACAAAGAGGAAATACCAAGGATTAAAAATACTTGGGGTATCTAAAAATGGAGGATTTTTTGTAGGTTTCTTATTGTATTTTATAGGTATCTTATTGTATTCTTCTTGTGAATAACATCACAATATTTTCACATGCACCTCCTTTATCAGATTACAAAAGAAATTAAACTTGTCCTTTGCCTCTCAAGATAATAGGCTGTTACTCAACTCTTCCATTCTTTTTTTTTTTCTTTCTAAAGGGGGGAAGGCAAGGCAGTTGGGGTTAAGTGACTTCCCCAAGGTCACATGGCTGGTGTTAAGTGTCTGAGGTTGGACTTGAACTCAAGTCCTCCTGATTTGAGAGCCGGTGCTCTATTCACTGCACCACCTAGTCATCTGGATTTCCCCATTGTTATCAATGGCACTATGACTCAGTCTTCCAGGCTCAATACCTCTGAAAGGTTTTTGACTCGTTCCTCTTCTGGGGACCTGAGAGACAATTAATCTGGAGAACATATTCTTTCTAATGCATGTTATATCTGTCTCTTTCTCTCTTCCTGTTATTGTTATGAGAGCTGAGGACTTTGTTAACTTATGACTTGAATATTGCAATAAACCTCTGTTAACACTGCAACCCATAGGGATCTCTCCTTTTCCTCAATACATTCCTAGTAGGTCATATTTTCTGCATTACTAATTGGGCACTTAGCCTGAACCACCATGTTTCAGCTCTTGAACACTTTCCTTACCTGTAAAATAAGAGTATTGGAGTTAATGACCTCTAAGTGCCCTTCTAACTCTAAATCTATGGTCTTGTGAACTCTTGTCCTGTCATTGAAGAGCTTTTGATTTAAAACTGGCAGAAAATTTAGAGACCATCTACCTCAACTCCCTCATTTAAAAAAAAATAAATAAATCGATCAATAGTCTTTATTAAGGAACTCCTATTTATCAGCCATAAGACTTGAAATTGGAGGCAGAGAATTAACACAACCATTCTCCTCAAGGTTAGTTTAGGTGATGCAGTTAATAAAGTTCTGGACTTTATTGAGTCAAGAAGACTTGAGTTCAAATTCAGCCTCAGACACTTACTGATGTTGTAACCCTGGGCAGGTCACTTAACCTCTCTGTTCTTTAATTTCTACATCCTTGAAATGGGAAAAAGAGCACCTGCCTCCTAAGATGGTTATGAGGATAAAATGAGCTAATATTTGTGAAGCTCTTTGCAAATATTCATGCACTATATATAAATGTTAGCTCAAGGTTCTTATCCTTCATCATGAAGAAACTAAATCTAAGAGAGATAAAGTAAGTTACTCACGCAATTTACCCATCGTAGCAATAATAAATAACAGCTTTAGAATAATACCCACATCCTCTGACTTCAAAGCAAGTACCCTATATGCGCTAATATTCTGCCTCATTTTATTTCTACGTATTTATATTGTTCTCCTAAACTAGAGCACCAGCTCTTTGAGAAGAGAAAGTATGTGTGTTACATTTTTTGATTTCCATAACATAAAACTCTATACTTCTTAGATTCTCCATCTCTTTGTGGTGTATTTTCCTGCTTATTTTCTTTAGCTATTACTAGTTACTTCTACTCAGTTAAGTGTTGTTGCCCCAGAAGCTACTAAGTCTCTTTGCCACAAGGCACTTCTAGATGGGCCCGTTAGTGCAGGTGTTAGCCATTCCAATTCTCCATCTTGTTCCAAAGAAGGGATCTATAGCTGGGAGAGGCCTAAGCTTCCTGGTATATGTTTTTTTTAACAAAATTAGTTCATGTCAAATATCATTTGACCAAAATGAATGACTCTACAAAGAGTTCTTAAACTATTGCCTTTTTTCTAGGCATAACTGCACCCAAAAGCACTCAGAAATTTCATGAAAAATCTGGGACTGAGAGGGCAAAAATTTTTGGCAGAGGATCTGTGGCCAGTCAATCAGGGATTGGACTACTACTGTGCTATAAGAAATTACGTGCTCATTTATTTTAGGGGAAAACAAAACAAAACAAGGATAGGTTTATAGAAATAATGCAGAGTGAAATGCAAGAGAATGTTGTAGGCAGTAGCAATAATATTGTTTTGGTATCTCAACATAATATGTATTATTTATCATACAGGCTTTCTTGAAATGAAAATTTATTGTTACATAGTTTGAATCTTCTCTTACGTTCTGCTATGCACACAACATGCTTTTTTGGTGTTTAAGTTTCAATATTTAAATAATGATATGTTTTTGTCTCTATTCTCAATTCTGTATTTGTGTTCTAGCCATTGTGTTTAAATTTTTTTTTTAAAAAAAGATAAAATGGATAACATTGATTATCTGAAACTGAAAATTTTCTACATAGACAACATTAATTCACTTTGGATAATGGGAGTGTTTAAATAGGAAAAAATAAACTTTGTCTAAAATTTCTCAGATAAGGGTTTAGTAATCTTGACATACAAAATACATACATATATACATATACATACATATTATACATATATATATGACTAATAAAATTCGTTCCCCCATGGATCAAAAGACATAGTTCAAAAGACATGAACAAATAGTTTTCAAAAGAATTGCAAAATATTCACAATGACATGAAAGAATTCACCACATTACTAACAATGAGATAAATGCAAATCAAAACAACCCTGAAGGTGTGTCTAGGTGGCACAGTGAATAGAGCACAGGCCTTGGAGTCAGGAGGACCTGAGTTCAAATTTGACCTCAGATACTTAACACTTACTAGCCATGTGACCTTGGGCAAGTCACTTAACCCCAATTGCCCTGCCCTCTCCCTTCCAAAAAAAAAAACAAAACCCTGAAAGTTCATCTCAAACCCTACAAACTGGCAAAAATGTCAAAATAAGGCAAAAATCAATATTAGAGGAAGCATAGGTGTGCATTTATTATTGGTAGAGCTGTAAAATGTAAAATTTTGCAAAGAAATTTGGTATTATGAAAGTAAAGTGACTAAAATATACATACTCTTTGGTTTAGAGATTCTATCACTAGGCTTATACCAGAAGGAAGTCTTGTATACACAAAAAATATTTATAGCAGTAATTTTTTATGGTAGCTAATTTAGATAGCTTGCTTGTCACATGAAAACTTTTCACTGTAGAGACAGCTCTTATTTTACATAAGTGGACAGGCTGACCTATAAGTAAAATTTTTACATAATGCAAATATGAGGAGGATCTGGGGAAGGAAGGGAGAAAAGAAGGCAGGAAGGGGACTACTCTGCCATGGAGGAAGGTGTCTAGCACATGGTTCAAGGACACTTGGGGGTCGGGGTCAGAGAAGTGAGAGCAAGAGGAGAAAAATAAGGAGCCAGGGCCAGTCATGTGGGGACCAGACACATACAGGAGAGGACTGGTGACACCCAGTGTCCTGAGCACAGATATGTAGTGCCCTATGCAAACTAGTGGAAGGCAGATATACTGGAGAGATACAAGGGTGGTTGGATAGAATAGGACACCCCTCTCTGGGTGCTGATGGTCTAAAGCCAGGACCCTATACAGTATGGAGGTGTCCAAGTCTCCATTCTGCTTTCAATTTGAAAAAAAAGTACATTTAATTTTTTGAGGGGAGGTGACTAGGTGGGATGTCTTAGAACATGCAATGGAGGGGCAAAAGCAGAGAGAGAGCACAATAAGATACAATAAGATTAACAGCAGTGTTTATTTGGAAAGTGGATTTCTTTCAGAATTCTTTATTTGAAGTCAAATTTGCATAATGTAAATTTACATATAGCAAAAACTGTCTATATTATATCATTGTAAAAATATATTGTTATAGGGCCTTGACTGCAGAAGATTCAGTCCAATTCAATCCAATTAACAAAATATGAAATGGCTGTTACATGGCATGACCCTTGGCTGAATCAGATAGCAGAAGGCCCAATGGAAACCAATAGTGATTGAGGAAGATGAAGCTACTACACTAAGTCAAGACTTCCTCTACTTTTCCATTTTTAAAAACTTCAACTATGATCTTAGATTATCAATACATCTCCATTTTCTCTCAGAAAACCCTGAGGTTTTACCATTAAAAGGAAGATCTTGAACTTATGTTTTACTTTTGTGACCTTGGGTAAGTCTCTTAAGATCTTATGCGTCAGTTGCAGTAGATAACTTCTAAGGATCTAGAATTCTACTTCAAAATCTGTAATCTTATAATTCTATGTCTCTGTTAATTTAACTCCACCAATGTTTCCCTTTGTAACAAGGAAATCTCATCAACCTTTTGGTTATATTTCCATTTGCTTCTCAACATGCTGATATCTTTTATTGCCTGCTATTCCTGCCCTCTATCTTTTCACAGCCAAATTGCTTTTCATTGACCTTGATAACTCCCTTGGAAAATGTATTTGTATTTTTTTTTCTTTTTTCTTTCTGGAATTCTGTTTCCAGTCAGAATTCCAAGTCCTGATTCCCAGTATACCTAGCCAAAAACTTGCCTAATTTCCTTTTGAAGTTGTTCACTTCAATACCTGTCCACTGAACCAAAACGTCAATCTCAGTTCTTCATTTCCCTTCATGGGTTCTTCTGGTTTGATCTTGTTTTCATTCTCCCAAGATTAGAAAATTCTTAGAATATATTTCTGTTAATCTCAGATAAATTTGCCTGATCTTGGGGCACTTATGTGATGATTTCCATGCTATAGGTAGATAGATAAATATAGAGATACAGATATGTAGATATATGTTCTCTCCCATTCACCCCACATCTAGTAAGTGAATATGATATCTGTGACAAAGGAAAATAACACTTCTTAGTCTTTT
>CM053588.1:181606357-181646133 GCA_028646515.1 Pseudochirops corinnae | reverse complement strand
CCAGATTCTGGTCTCAGGAAAACTCCATCTCAGTTCTCAGTCAGTTCTCAGCTTCCAGATGCTGGGAGAGAAACTCTTTCTCTCTCTCTGTCCCTTCAGCAGGAGCAGCATTCAAATTCTGTCTCTCAGATGCTCTCTGCCTCAGCTGGCTTCTGTCTCCAGGATTCTTCCTTCAAGGGGAGCAAAATTCCAATTCTGTCCCTTTCTCTGGAATTCTTGCTTATGTACACACCTCAGCCAATCCCCTTATTCCACATCAACAGGGGCTCGGCCAATCCCCTTCTTCCACATCAACAAGGGAGTTCTTGCCTTCTCAACAGTGGGACAGTTTGCATCTTCCACACTTAGCACTTAGTAGTGCTAAGTATCCTGCTAAACTGATTACTATTACAGACACTCTACATTTCCACATTCCCTAAGATCAATAGAGCTAGATGGCACTGTGGATATAATATTGGACTCGATGTAATGAAGCCTTGGATTCCATTCTCACCTTGTTCATGTACTAGTTGTGTGTCCTTGGACAAATCAAGTCTTAGATCCTCTCAGCCTGCATTTTCTTACTAGTGAAATAGGGAAAACAGTGCTTAATTCGAAGGGTTTCTTTGGAATGAAATGCAATAATATATATCATATGCTTTGCAAACTTTAAAATGTTATATAAATACTAGTATTATTGTTATCTTATAGCTAATTAGTGATTTAACTCAAACTAGGGACAAAGTCTTCTGACTCCAATATATTTACTCTTTCCACTGTCACGCTGCTACATAAAATACCAACATCACTTTATTTCTTTTTAAAGGATTTTACTTTAGGCCTGGCTTAAAAGCTAAGTGTCTTACAGTTGTGCTACCAAAACACATTTTGCTTTTATCTCCAAGTTGTCACCTAGTAAAAGTGATTCATAGCATACAGTCACAACCCACTGCCTCCCACTCATTTACACATCAGTAAAACATTGACTTGACCCAAGAAAATAAACAATCCAAGTACAGTATCATCCAGTTACTCAGTAATTAAGAGTTCCCACTTTTAGTACTGCCATCAAAACTGTTCATCTCAACTGATTTTATGCCTGCCAAATCCAATTCCAAGAATCTCAAATTTGGGAGCTTCATCTGACTTTGAGCATACTTTCATCATTTAGGACCTCTTCCCTAAGTCCTTTTGCAAATTGGCAGTCATGCATAATTTTTTTCCCCTTAAAGTTAATGTAAACTTCTTCCTTTAGATTCTTTGGGATTTTAGATTCTCTATCCTTAGCATTTATTTTCTTCTGACAATGAAATGAAAGGGACACTTTCTCTTCTTATAGCAAATAAAGTGAGATATGAGCACTTTGTTCTTTAACTTACCTTTCATAAGTTAAGGATATAGAACAAGTATGCCAGAGGGGCTCCCATTGTAGAGAACTCACAAAGAAATCCCACCAAGGTGTCTCTGTTCCATGAGCAGCTAGGTGGCACAGTGGACAGTGTATTGGATCTAGAGTCTTCTTCCTGAGTTCAAATCTGGCCTCAGATACTTACTAGCTGCCTCATCGTGGGCAAGTCACTCAACCTTGTTTGCCTCAGTTTCCTCATCTGTGAAATGACCTGGAGAAGAAAATAGGGAATCTCTTCAGTACCTTCACCAAGAAAACCCCAAATTGGGTCATGAAATGTCAGATACAACTGAACAACAACAAAAATATCTATTCTATCATTAGGATTGTAAGTTGCAAGAGACCAAAGCCTATGTCTTATCAAAATTTAATATTTTCCCTGAATGCCTACCACTTTATTCTAAAGGCAGTAGGAATTTAATAAAGGTGTTTTTTTTTTTAATGAAAGAATGAAT
Organism: Pseudochirops corinnae; assembly: GCA_028646515.1. Classification (NCBI taxonomy): domain Eukaryota; kingdom Metazoa; phylum Chordata; class Mammalia; order Diprotodontia; family Pseudocheiridae; genus Pseudochirops; species Pseudochirops corinnae. The sequence continues at coordinate 181,644,291 of CM053588.1, read as the reverse complement.
TGCAGCATTAACAAATAAAACTTAACAGTGAATCAGTAGTTATCAGAGTGCTTTAGACTACCTCACTTAATGGTTATTACTCAGCGATCCCCTTTGACTTTCTCAGACACATCATTTCTTTGATCTCTTCACAGGCAAGTCTTAACCCCTCTCCCCCAAAATACACACATGCACAGACACACACACACACACACACACACACAGAGGCACACACTTCCCACTTCTTCATCATTAATCTATTAATCATCTTTTGCTTGAAACTGTTTCTTCCTATAGCTCGACAGGCAGTTTCTGAAATTTCATCTCCCACAAAAGCTTCCAGGAGTAATCAGAGAAGAACTGATGGATTCCTCCTGGTCACTCTGGATGGGTTATTCCCATAGCTGTTCTTTCTGATTTCCACTCACTTACACTTGCCTCCCATCTCTAAAACACTATCACATCTTGGCTTGTTTTTTTAAGTCAGCTTTGCAATGTGTCTGCATCCTATCATCTGTACATTCCCAGAAGGCAGCAACCATATTGGTTTGATACTCGTATCCAGAATTTATAGAGTGTAATCATGTGCCAGAGAAATAGTTTTGGATGAAGACATGAGAGTCCCAGGAGTAGGGGAATTAGGTGATAGTTGCTTTATCATTTATCATCATGAAGAAATGTTTCATTTACAAATTATACTTTAATGACCATTTGTTAAGCACCTACTATGTGCAGACCAATAGTAGAAAGCACCATGGGCATAATATAAAGAGTACTTAATTCATAGGAATGAGTCAAATCCTGACTGCATTTACTACGTGTCTGAACTTGGGGCAAGTATATAACCTCTTAAGACCCATGTTTTTCTTATTTTGTGAAACAGAGTTAAACTAAATTTCCTCTAAGATCTCTTCTACATCCAAGTGAATGATTCCATTGGGGGGAAGCAGGAAGAGGACTTGGGATGTAAGAACATCTTTGATTTTCTTGCTATTGGAAACTTTAGGTGAAGAAACTCCAGATGAAGAAACTCCCTATTAGCAGATGAGCACCTGCTATGTGATGTCATCTTAGAGAGCTGCCTGCAGAAATTAAGTTACTTAACTCAGGGTCACAATAGAGGCAAGATTTGGACCCTAGTTTTCTTGACTCAATGGTTGGTAATCTAGATACTATTCATAAGTGCCTCTCATTATCTTAAAACTAAGTGATATGTTATGACTTTAATGTGTAAAGTGTTTTATATACATTGTCTCCTTCAAAAATCACACTAGCCCTGACTGGTAGGTACTACAGGTTTTATTCTCGTCATTTTGAGGATGATGATACTGAAGTTTGGAGAGTTTAAATAACGTTTCCATTTTTACACAACTAGTATAAATAAGAAGGATACAAACTTGAGTCTTCATCATTCCATGAAGCATTTAGAAACATCAGAACCATTAAATAAGGCAAGATCCTTCTGCTTTCAAGGGTCTCACAGCCTAGTAAGTGAATAGTTTATATAAATAGATACAAAAATTTCTGCTACCAAATACCTAGTGACTCATTGCTTTCAATTTCTCACTATATCTTTACTTTAGAAAACCTTGCGACGGCAGCTAGGTGGCACAGTGAATAGAGCACTGGCCCTGGAGTCAGGAGGACCTGAGTTTGAATCCGGCCTTAGACATTTAACACTTACTAGCCCTGTGCCCTTGGCCAAGTCACTTTACCCCAATTACCCTGCCCTCCCCCCTCCAAAAAGCAAAAAAAAAAACAAAACCAACTTGCCATCTGGCTTTGGAACTTATCACTGTTGTGGCTCTTCCCTGAAATGTTAAATGCTAAATCATGTGACATTTTTCCAACATCTGTACTCATACTCCTTGACATTTCTGTGATATTTCTCATGTTTGACTAACGCTTTTTCTGGATACACTTTCTTCTCTTGCTATTATCTTCAGGTCCTCCAAATTCACTGACCTCTCCATCTCAAACTCCTTTACTAGATCATATCTGTTTCAAGACTTCTGTACATAGATGCCTCCAGGCTTTAACCTGGTCCTCTTCTCTTTCTATACTCTTTGCCTTGATTTTCTCATTAACTCCTGTGGGTACATCCCTAACTCATCCCTAAATAGATGAATACAAAACAAATTCATCAAGAATTCACTTATTGCACAGTCTCCTCCTGAATATCATATTAATATCACATATGCAACAAAAAAGGCTTCTAAAAGAAAATGAGCATCCAACCAAGGAAAGCTATTGTCCCTGAAAGAGTACTGAAGTAACTGTAAATAACCTATATTTTAGATGACTATGATTCAAACAGACTGAAGAGGTCATCTAGTTTATCCTACTCATACAGTTAGAGCTTTACATTGATATATTTGGACATATAAGAATCTTGTTTTCTGGTGACCTTCAAAGGGGATTCTACAATTCCTCTTGGTAAAACATTCTACTATTCAATAAGTCTGACAGTCCTTATATTTTTGATGTAGAATAAGCATTGGCTTAGAGGTCAGAAGACTGATATAGTCTCATGTCTGCTAGTAACCAGCTGTGTAATTTCAGGTCAATTGAATTATAACTCAAATTCTTTATGTATAACAGGGAGATGTTTTCCTAACAAAACTATTGTGACAAATAAATGAAGAACTACAAGTGTAGAAATCACTCATACATTGTTAGGTACTGTATACATGTAAGACGTTGTTCTTGTTGTAGTTGTCGTTATACAGTTTCACCCTTTGGGCCCTATATTTTCATTGGCATAGCAAATCCTCAGTGTAGAAATTCTTTCCAGCAAGGCAATTAGAAATACATCTGTAAATTATAGTCTTCTATTTTTCATTGGATTCTTGAGATATTTTGACTTGCTCATAGTCACATAACCAGCTTCCATTGGTGGTAAGACTTGATCTCAGGTTATCTTGACTTCAAGGTCAAACTTATATTCAGTAGGCCATACTGCTACTATATACAATATTTAACTGAAATATTTTATATTCATAATATGTGACTGAAATCCAAATTGTAGGCTAGTGAAACTATAAATAGAGGACATTTTCTAAAATTAATGGAATGACACCATAATTTTAGTCATCGAACAGATTTTCTATTGGGGGGCAGAAGAGATGTTGAAAATTAAGTTGCCTTGAATCCTTGCAAGATAGAATTTACAACGTATGCAAAGTATGCTTACTTTTAGAAAGTTGGGAAAGGAAATCTCAATAAAAATAAAAAACTATGTTAATTTTTTTTAAAGAAACTTTTTTTGGGGGGGAAGGGGGACATGGATTAGCTGGTCAAAATATTTTGAACCACATGGTATTGAGAGGACCTTGCCATACTTTCTAAAAGAAATAGTAACTTTTCTCTCTTTGTCTCTCTCTGTTTCTCTCCATCTCTCTGTCTCTCTGTCTCTGTCTCTGTCTCTCTCTCTCTCCATACTCACACACACACACTCACACAAATGTATATATATGTATATTATATATGTCAATAATTGAGTTTCTTTGTTGAAAAATTATCAGTATAATATACTTCTTCCAACATATCCCCCAATCGTTTCTTAAAAGTGTGTATGAACATATGAATAAATTGATTTGTCAAGGGCAGTGGTAAGATTTCAGATTTGTTTTTTTTTTTTTACTTCCACACATTATTAAGTTTTTTGGAGGGTTCAATCCAAAAGGTCATTAGTTACTTAAGCTATGTTTCATGCCCCTATTGCAATCAGAAAATTAAAGGGCAATAATGTTTATTTCATTTAAGGAGGAAAAGTAAAACACAATTTTTTTTTATACTTATTTTAACATGCTTACTTTTTTTTTTCAATGACTTGTTTATTTACTTTTAGTTTACAAGATTCAGTTCCACAATCACTTGAGTTTCAGATTTTCTTCCCTTCCCCCCCCACTCCCCCCAGTGGCATGCAATCATGTATAGGATCTGCAAATACTTTCACATTGTACAACAGTCTGGTTGTATAGAAGGGTTGAAACCAATGAGTGAACAATGGGAAAAAAGAAACAAAATCAGACACAAAAAAGAGCGATAGCATGTATTGCTTCAGTCTCCATTTAAACTCTAGTCTTTCTAGATCTAAGTAAAACACAATTAAGAGATACTCACCAGTCAAATTTGTTAATCAAAAATGATGGTCAAAGACCTTTCTGCCACTTACATTTTAAAATGTGTTCTGGATACAAATAGTGATTGCATTTACAGAAATCACTTCTAAAGCTAATTTTAAATAGAGTGTATTCTATAGTAATCTCTATTTTATTTATTTTTTTATCACTACTCTTAGGATAAAGTATTCCCATTTAGAAGGATAAACTTCTATTAATAAAATACCAATTGTCTACTTCTATCTACAAAAATTTTTTAAAAATGTACTAACTAATCAAACTCAATTGTGCATAACCCTGGTACCAGAAAATGGTATGCATAATTGAAAGGTACATGAAAAAAAAGCCTTCCTTTCAGCCAATAATTACAACTTCTTTCCCCATGGAGCATTTATAGGTTATTCTGTAACACAAAGAACACTTGAATGTCTCTTGCTTCCTTTCTTCTACTCAATACCCCATTGCCATGCTTTGGCTGCTCTATTTTCCCTTTGGTGGAGGTATCAATTAACATTGGGGCAGCCAAAGGGCAAGTAAGAAATGTTAGGCAGTTACAGAGTGAATCAATGCCCCTAAAAAAATCAATAATTGTTTGTGTCCTAATATTCTGTCTTCCTAGACAATCAAGCATATGTAATTAGTAGAAATGCCATCTGTCAAGGGGTAGAGGAATTTTGGCTATGTTATCTCTAGTTCCAGGTCTGCCATTAACTGAGAATCACTTTGCACAAACTAGTTAACCTCCTTAGGTATTACTTTCCTCAATTTTAAGATGACATTCTAGGTGTCTTCTAGTTCTAAACATCTATAATGGTATTATTAACGTGTGTTGCTCACTCAGAGATACTGTGTATAGAGTTTGGGAGGTCAGCCTTGGAGTGAGCAAGACCTAGGTTTAGTCAGTCAATGAGCATTTATTAAACTACTTTGTGCCAGGTACTATGCTAAGAGCTTGATAAGGAAAAGTCTTGCTTTTGAGTCATTGTTTCTCAATATCCCCAGTAAAATCTTTGAGATTAATTTAAGGATCATGTGCCCTAGTGAGAAAAACAAAGGAATCAAGTTTATACAAACAGAAATAGAAATAGTATCACAAAGGATATCCTAAAAATCTTAAAACTAAACAAAATTGGCAATGCGGAAGATAAGTACATTTTCAGCAGAACTATTTCATATAAAGTGTTGTGTCTGGAGTAAGAAAGATTTGAGTCCAAATCTAGCCTCAGATATTTACTAGGTATGTCACCATGGACAACTCCTCCAAACTCTATCTTCTTCAGTTTCCTCAACTCTAAAATAAGAGTAACTGTAGCATCAAATTTAGAAGATTGTTTTGAGTATGAAATGAGAAAATACATGTAAAGTACTTAACGGTGGTTGGCAAATAATAAGTGCTTAATATATGTTCTCTTTCCTCCCTCTCTCCCTTTATTATTGACAGACGGTGGTTGACAAATAATAAGTGCTTAATACATGGTCTCTTTCCTCCCTCTCTCCCTTTTTTTTTGACAGAGGAGTGTGGTGAGGTGTATTATGTCTGTTGCATTGTGAAACTCTGAAATTTACTAATTCCAGGTTTTCCCAGATGAAGTCTTAAGGCAAATCTTCCAATTCAGTCATGTCTCTTTGCTGTCCTTCATACACATTATATTTATTTCTGTCTCTGTACCTTTACTAGATCTATTCTTTTCATCTGAAATTTTGCATCCTCTCCCCAAAGACCTTTTTGCTACATCCTCCTAGAGGTAATTCCTGCATTTTCAAGGCAAAAAAGGTCTATCTGTGGTGATGAATTTTGCCCAGTGGAGGAAACCCTCATTGACTCCATGTAAGAGCAATCTAAAAGAAGAATGGGCTGAAGTACTTTCCCCAACATGGGAGGTCATCAAGCATAGCCTGGGTGACCACTTGGTGTTGTTGTTGAATGAGTTTTTAGTCTTCATCTTCAAGGTCCCATTCAGCTTTTAGATCCTGTGATTTTTGAGTTATTCAGTATTCTATCAATCTCTTTAAGTATCCTACACCCATAAATATAATGATGTTGATTTTAATGATGATAACTGATCTTTAATACTTTCATGTTCACAAAGTGTTTCACATCTATTTTCTCATAAACCTTTCCTCAACCATGTAAGGTAGATTTAGTTCATCTATTTTTGAAATGAGGAAACTATGGCCTAGAGAGATTATGCTTATTGATTCAAAATCAACTAAAAATCATTTATTGAGTACTTACTACATTCAGGGAAACTGTGTTAGGTAATGAGTATACAAAAACAAAGGTGAGACAGCATTGCCCTCAAGGATCACTCATTCAAAGTGTGTAGTTAGAGAATAATCCTGGTGGTCTCCTTACTTGAAGGTCCACTGATTGCACACTTCATTTGAGATGATTTTTGATTTCTTGGTGCTCAGTTTCCTGGAGAGAGTGGTAAAGGAGAAGTCTCTCTACAATTATCTACTTCCTTTGATCTCTCATTGGTTACTGCTATTGTTGAATAAACATAAAGCTATTTCAGAGAAAACCAAACCCAATTATTATTATGAATTATGGGGGAGGGATTAGGTATTTAAAAGCAACAGGTAATAGAATTCTGAGCTTTGAATTCTACTGTAAGCAGTTCAAATCTGATATCTGTTTATAGTCACTGTAACTAGTGTGCACCTGACACATTTCTAATTGCTTATACACTGAGTTAATAATACCTTACCTTTACACAGTAATTTTACTATTCAGAAGTACTTTAGTGTATGCATATACACATACACATTTATGTGTGTGCATATATGGATATATACATATATGTATGTATGTATGTATGTATGTATGTATATCTTCCCAAAAAAATCAATTTGCTATAGGAGAAATCATGATCACTATTAAGAAACAAAGAATCCAAAGCACAGAGAAAGTGATGCATCTCTTCCAGTCTGGACAGGAAATCAGTACTAGAACATTAGGCCTCCAGATCCCTGGCAATTTGTTAGCCAATCAGTCAATAAAATTTATTGGTGCATGTTGTTTAGTGCTCTTGATACAAAGAAAGGCAAAGAGTAGTCTCTGTTCTTAAGGAGCCTATAGTAAAATAGAAGATTGGTGTGTTTGAAGAATGACACAGTCATGCAATCAGAGCATTCCTTTCCTATTTTTTTTTTCCCTTTCTAATGTGGTAAATGATCTATCACAGTGTGATAGGGATATTTTAAAAATTTCTTTTCTTAGACTTTTTTGCCAGTGAATAGAGATATGTTGTTTTTATTTTTTAAACTTTTTGGAGCTCCTTTTACATCCAGAGCCCTTTTGAATGTCTGTGGGTTCTCTAACACTTATTTCTAGATAAAATTGTTCCTGTAAATGAATGAATGAATCTCTCCAAGAGTTATAGATATGTCAGGGAGTCATCTTTATTCATCTTTGTCTTCTAGCAGAGTGAAATTTCAACAATCTAGTCACAAGTGTTTATTGTACAGTTACTATCCCTGTGTGAGGTGCCATGCAGGATAAAAAACCTTTATTCAGTCATGATTTCAAGTATTTTCCAAGGTAAGGTGTTGGGAGAAAGACAAAAATAAGTAAAACTAGTTCTCTATTGGAAAGGGCCTTCAACAAGAGAAAGACAGAGCTGTGAAATCAGATGAAGAATAAGGGAGGGCTTTATAGATCAAGAGGCATTTGAGCTAGAGAGAAAAAAAAATCTGAGTTTCAATAACTTTCAAATTAAGCAAATGAATGATCATCATCATTGTCACTTATATAGTGCTTTAAGGTTTGCGCAGCACTTTATAAATGTTACCTTGTTTGGTCCTCATAGCAATCCTTAGAGGTAGGTGCTATTATCGCTCTTATTTTACATGTGTCAACTGGGACAGACACAGGTCATTTGACTTGCCTAAAATCACATGTTACTAAGTGACTGAGGCAGGATCCAAACTCAGTAATCACAGTAAGGATAAAATTGTGATTCAGATAATGAATTCAGATATATGAAGAAATAATGAAGGCTCATCTGGGAAGGATTTGTGGGTGAAATGGTACTTGATCCTTTACTTATATACCCAAGTTTCCTTGAAGGATGGATAGAAGTAGGGGAAGAAGAAGGAGGCATTGTAAGGAAGAAGAATCCCATCACTAAAGGAATACATGTTGCAGTAGAACAATCCAGTGTTTGCTGTTGGGTTTTTTGGTTTGTTTTGCTTTGTTTTTGTTTTACATTAGAGCAGCAGGTGTGTGGTGGGGAATATTGTTGGATGCCTCAGAAAATCCGTGATCTCCGTATGTACCAAAGAGTCAATCTTTACAAGCAGAATGTTTTTCCCTTAGCTTAACTAAAATTCTGCTGGTTACAAACTAACTCAGCATTCTCTTTTTATCTGCTGCAATTAGAAATGGATTGTCAAGAACATGTCATTAAATGGAGTCTATATGAAGTAGTGAATTTTCTATCTTTGTTGGTAATTAACAGGAGACTGCAAGATCACCTATAAGGAAGGTTGTTGACAAGAGTCCTCTCTCATATGGGTGATGGGAAGAGATAAGCACTAAGGTCTCTGAGATTCTATGATTGCTATGAATCACTTTCCAAAGTCTTATAGTGTCTATAGGTCCTAATGATGAATGTTGGTTAATACTAAATATTGCTACAGATATATGGAATTTGCCCTGTATCACTAGTGATTCAGGTGTGTAAGCAAAAAATTTGGAAAAATAAACCCAGCTTGTTTACTTGGCATTTCTCTCATTCTCAAAAAATCTTAAGGACATGAGATATACCTTCCAAAACAAACAGATAAAAAAAAAAAAATCCAGTTTTTTTTTTCTTTTTTATATTTCTGGTTGTTTGAATTCCATATAAATGGGAATTCTAGTAGTCATAAAGTTGGCTTTTGTTTGACAAAGGTTTCTCTAATTCCAGACTAAATGTGTCCTATTTCCTTATTCCTCTCAGATGTTCTTTTCAATTCAATTATTAATTGGATACTATGGATAAGGAACAGTGATAGAACTTTTGCAACACTTCAATTAATTATTGATTCTATTTTGCCTCTATATATTCCAAGTTCTCCTTGGCTTCTCCAAGTTTTGGGGTTTGAAACTTTCTGTGGAAAGATTAAAGAGAAGGTGGTGAGATGTGAACCAGTGATATTTATTATCATAAAAGGAGCTTAGAAAAGGAAACAGAGAGTGACATGGACATCAGAGTTTATCAGATTTCTCCTGAGAAAGAAGGAAAAAGAGATATTTAATTTGTCTTGTTTTATGGAAACTTGCCCTCCTGTGCTTGAAATCACAGAGAGAATAAAGAAAGATGGACTTGATTCTTACGTGGGTAGAAGGAGAAGATAAAATCACAAAGGCAAGTTGGTCAGAGTCTCCCTGGGTAGTCTTGTTTCAGAAAGCTCAGAAAGATCAGTAATAAGTGTAAAAAGCGTGCTTCCCTTCTCAGCTCATGTGTTGCTGGGAAACTTTCCAGCAAAAGGAAAAACTTCTTAACTGCCTATTACTAGTCCTGAGTGCCAGCATGAAAGAAAAATGTGAATCCAAGGGAGAAATAACATCAGCCAGGCCTCCAGTGCTTCCTATTCCTCCTTCCCACTGTGCAGACTATAAAAATAAAATTCCTGGAGCTTTTATGGAGCCAGCAAACACTAAATAATGTGCAGCTGCCTAGGCCACCTGTGCATCTTCTATTGCAGCCAAAACAATCTCTTCCCGATCATGGACAGCTCACAGCTCACAATGTGTCCAGGTCAGGCCCAGAGGGAAAGCCTGTTGCTCATATACCCCTGTTTCCACGGGCTTCACAGGGTAAGTCAGCGAATCTCCCTTCTTTACCCTCATTCTTTTTTTCTACCACTTTCCCCAGTGGTTTTATAGGATTTGGGGTATCAGCCACCACTGCCATCTCATTTGTCTTCTTGCCAGCAAGTTTGAATCAAATCTCCCATACCGTGGAAATGCAGGACTCAGGCAGCAGGATGTGAGTACTGTTTGGAGCTTTTTCCAAGAGATCCTGGTGAGAGATGCACTTAGGAATCAGCCTTTTACAAAAATATATATAAGAGAAGAAAAATAATTAACATTAACAGCATGTGTGATTTTTTTGAATCATCTGACACATAGTTTTCATTAATAGGAAGACAGTAACTACATTTGGTGTTTGCTATTATATAAAATCACAAACCTCTCGAGTACTTTATAGAATTCTGTGTTCAATGATGGACAGTTAAGGTTAATCTTTACTTGCCATTGGAATCAAAGAATCCTACAACATCAGAATTGGAAGGGGCTTCAGAAGTTACCTGGTACAAATTAACCGTACTTAATGACAATTTCCTCTACAAGATCTGAAAGAAGTGTCTATTCATTTTCTGCTTAAAGACCTCCCAAAAGGAGCACTCACTCTTTACCACAGTAGCCCATTCCCCTGTCTAGATTGCTAATAGAATTGTTCTTATACAAAAGAAGTTAGATGAATATCATTATATTTTTACATTTGTTGTACTATTTATACTTGTCAAAGAGCTCGCATAACAAATTATTCTAATTAATCCTTACCACAAATAACCCTATTAAATGGCCCTTTGATTATTAACACCCAGAAGCATAAAACAAAGTAATGCTCAATAAAGGGACTTGCCATAATCATGAAGGATATACTTCCTACCCAACACTCCACAGCCCATCCCTGTGCATGACTTGTCCTCCATGCCTAGAATGTATTCAATTAAAATCTTTTGTTTCTTTCAAAATTCAGCTCAAGGGCCACTTTCTACGTGAAGACTTTGTTACCCCCAATACTAGTGCATCACTCCCACTTTACTAAAAGTTACCTTGTGTGTATTTTGAATATATGTAATTTGTACATACCTGCATGCACGCGCACACACACACACACACACACACACATATTGTCTACTCCAATTGAATATAAGCTCCTTAAGAGAAGGAATTGTTTTGTTTTATGTCTTGAACGACTAGCCCAATGTCTTTCCCATAGAAGGCACTTAAATGTTTTCTGATAAATTAAAGATTCCTTATAGAGGTATTCTAGGTGCTCCTATTAATGAATTATAATATTTTTCTGAACCCATAAAGTTTGAAAAAATTACAAGATCTACCCTAACAAATCCATTACTATTTGAAAGACAACAATCATTCAAAAAACCCCATCTATAAATGGACTAAAAATGCAAATTATGACTTACGGGTGAGTAGGTAAGCCACTGAATCATTAGATTAGTACATAAGTCTGGGACAGGTACTAGAGATGGACAGTAAGCCAGATGTAGAGTTAAATAGGTAGGAGAGAGTAGGCTGGTTTGCATTTAGGAAACTGCACACATGTTTCTGACATTCCATGCCTCAGCTGACCTGCAAAGTGAAATCAATTACATTTGAAAGTAGAGGGAGAGAAGCCATTAGATTAACAGGAATTTTTTAAACTTAAGGACAGAACTTTTTCACATCATTCTCCCTGATTGAAATGTCTTCATTCTCTCTTCTCATAAGGCCTAAAGACCCTTTTAGTCTCAGCTCATTTCACTTCCTCTGTGATGATTTCATTGTGCCTATAGCTACTTTTGATTTCCTCCTAATCCTTGCAGCACTTTCTGTCTGAAACAATCATTTGACACTTATATGGTCCTTTGAGGTATTTTCTTTTTATGTATGTGCTCAGTCTCCTCAAACAGGTTCTAGAGATGTGCCATACCTGCTTCTATAATTAGTGTTGACAGCATCTACATTGTACAGAGTAGGAGATCAATACATTGTCACTGTTTCTCCCCACTATGGCTCACAGATTAGGCTAGTTGGTCACTACGCTTGATAAAAAGAATCATATTTGCCTTTATTAATGTGGGCTAACTACGAGGAAGCCTTATATGAGCTGTGGGAAGCATAAGCAGAGGAATATTGAAATATATTAATTAAATTTAACAAAATCTTAAGTATCTATCATGTATAAAGTAAGATCCTATCCTAGGTACTGATATAAAAATAAAAACCACCCTGCCCTGAAGGAACAGGTATTTTGCTATGGGTGTAAAGCATATGTATAGATAACATAGAAAAGAAAGCAATTTGAGGGAGGAGAGGGCAATAGCAATAGAGAAACTTCACAGAAAGTTTCCCAGAGGATATAGAACATGAGCTAAACTTTGAAGAGAGAAAAAGATGTATTATATCAGACAGACATTAAGAAATATGTTTTAGGCATGTGGGTAGGCTTGCATGAATGCAGAAAGTCACAGGGTGGAATGTAGCTTTGAATGTGGACTAACACACTTATATAATCGAAATGTGCAGCACATAAGAAGGAGAAAAAAATTGGTGGGGGCGGAGGACTGAAGGATGGAAATAGATGCTTCAGGGCCTTGAATATCAGGGTTAAGAGTCTGCATTTTTCTCCAAAGGCATCAGGAAGCCATCAGAAGCTTTTGGACTGAGACTGTACATGTAAGAGTAGAGTGAGGTGAAAGAGTAAGAGCCTGTGATCTGGTTAGACTTGTGCCTTTGAAAGATGATTTTGGTAACTTTGTGGATCACAGATTAGAGGAGGAGAAAGATTGTCAGTACAGGTAAGATGTGAAGATGTGGGGAGCCAAGGAGGCCTGATCCAGGACTCAGATAAAAATCTTGACTGTGTGCCCTAATTAGGACCCCTCAAGATGTGGCTTAGCAACTTCTTACATAGGCTGTCTCCCTGGGAACCCCTGGGGCTACACTTAAAAGGACTTTTGTTTGGGATCCTGACATCAGAGCCTTTACCCCCAGACTTCTGGCACCTAAAGAACATGTTCCTTATCAAATTGTCCATTCTGTGTTAGTTCCAGAATATAACAGACTAAAGACAATGATAACACCTAGATAACATATTCCTTATCAAATTCTGTTACATCCAGGATCTAACAGGCTAAAGATAATGAGTAAAAAGGAAAACTTGAGTCCTTTTATCTTTCTGTATCATTTTGGTCTATAATACCTTGCTCAAAGAATCATTAAATGGAATTCTTTCCTACAAACTACCCGCCTGGTTAATTCTTTGTCATCTCTTCGCTTACACTTGGGGCTGGTACCCAAGTGGCCTATGACGAGAGTTTGAAATCTCTAGATAAATGGAATCTTAGAAATCTTAAATAAAGTATTTGCTTCAATAAACATTCACTATTCCAAATTAAATAGTTCAAATTTCCTAATTTTTCTTTCAAGTCTCACTTTCTGTTTGAAAGATCTTTTAAGTGGCTCCTAGTGTGGTGTCAATAAGAGTATATAGAACAGGACAGATAAAAGAAATATTGTGGGCTAGAACAGACAAGATGTGACAGCTGGTTGAATATCAAGGTTGGGGGTGGAATGAAGGAATAAAAAATTGAAAATGAGTCTAAGTTACTGGATAGATCATGGAGCCCATAAAGAGAAACAAGGAAGCCTTGAGATAGGGAGGGAATGTGTGTGGGTGGAGGAGGGGAGGTGTTCATGAGTGATAAAAAGATGAAGATTTATGGTTGGACATGCCTGGTCAAATAAAAATTTAAATAACCAAATATGTATTCATATGAGAACTATGCTATCTTTGATACTGAGGATCTGTAAATGAAAATAGTTCTTGACCTCAAGAAATTTACAGTTGAACAGATTAGATAAGATACATAAAAACATGAATGATAATGTGACAAATTAAGAGGAAAAGTTGAATTGTATTATGAGAGATGTGAGGAATTCACTTAAAGCCTCAAAAGATTAAGAAAATGTTCAAAGAAGCAGTAAAACCACATCTTAAAAGAATCAAGAAATTTCATAAGGTACAGATGTTGGAGAAGACAGTTCCAGGAAAGAGAAATTGGCATTGATGTGAAAAAGGTCAAGATGATATCTGAGATCAGTAAATTGTTCAGACACAGTACATATGAGAGTCAGAATCAATAAAGCTAGAGAGGTAAAAGAAATTTGTCTATCTTATTGACAATAAGAGCCTAGAGTTTGCGGTTTTCTTCCTTCCTTCCTTCCTTCTTTCCTTCCTTCCTTCCTTCCTTTTCCTTCTTTCCTTCCTTCCTCCAGATTTCAGAGAATCTCCTTATATTTCATGATGTTCAGGGAGGACACAGAGTGACTCTCTCACTTGAGGCCCATGGGCCTTTTTATTATGAGCTAAGAAATATTGTCTTTTACTGTTAAGCTGTTTCTCAGTCATGTCCAATTTTTTGTGACCCTATTTGGGATTTTCTTGGGAAGGATATTGGAGTGGTTTGCCATTTCCTTCCTCATCTCATTTTATGAAATAGGAACTGAGGCAAATTGTGTTAAGTGACTTGCCCAGGGTCATATAACTTATAAGTGTTTGAGGCAGGGTTTTGACTCAGAAAGAAGAGTCTTCCTGATTCCAGGTCCTGCACTTCATCCACTGAGCCAACTGGCTGCCCCAGAGTTGAGAGACAGAGTATCTTATCTGTAGAACTTCAAGGAGGCTATTGTCTCTAGATCAAAGATTATGAGGTAGACAATAAGGTATAAGAAGACTGGAAGGGTAGGTTGGTCATAAAGGTTTTTGAACAACAAATAATATTTTAGAAAAATATTCCTCAAGGTGATAGGAAACCATTTAAGTATATTGAGTAGGTCATTGACAAGATCAGACCTCTTGTTAAAGGAAAATTAGGTGTTTAACAAAGACTGACTAATTTGGGTTGCATCTAAGTGACACATTGGATAGCCAGTCAGTTGGTGACTGAACATGAGGATAGGTTGGAGTGGGGAGAGAGGAGGTAGGATGACTTACCAAGAAGACTCTTGAAATAATCCAGGTATAGATGGTGAGGGCCCACACCATAGTGGTGGCCGTATCAAAGGTGATAAGGGAGCATATATGATAGATATTGCAAAGATGAGGTGTGCAGAGTTTGGCACCATATTGGATAAGGATAATGAGAAATAGTGAGGAGTCAAGAATGACACCAAAGCTGAGAACCTGAGTGCCTTTTTTTCTTCTTTTTTCTTCCTTCCTTCTTTTGTTCTTTCTTGGGACATTCATGGGAGACCCATGTAGATATTTGGTGAATCTGTTTCTGGTAGGTCATAATGATGTGTAATAGAGGTTTCTTTGTTCCTTCTTCTTCTCCTTCTCCTCCCCCTCCTCCTTCTCCTCCTCCTTTTCCTCCTCTTCCTTCTTTTTCTTCTTCTTCTTCTTCTTCTTTAATTAAAGGAGGCATGTGATCAGACCCAGATTTGAAGATTAATCTCATTTTGTTATGAAGGATTAATGGTAAAGAAGAAAGATTAAATAAAAGGGGGAAAAAAAAACATCTACTAGGCCAAATTTAGGAGCAGGTAAGAGGTAATGAAAGTTTCATCTAATGTGGTAATAGGTTCTATTTACTGTACATGGGATAGAGGACTGGACTTGGAGTTCAGTTTGAATCTGCCCGATATATTTGTTAGCTATATAATCCATAGGAATGTGAGAAATAATTCATCTAGACCACTATTCCATTCCAATCAGTAATTAATCAGTTTGCTCTGATTCCATAGGGGTAGTGATTACACTTTCTGTATATTAAGCCTTAGAACTGTGAACTGCAGATTGTAAATTCACTTGCTTAATCATAGGAAGCTAACTAGATGCCCTTCACCCTTTTTTTCCTTGTCATGGTGACCAAGCCCAGTATGTCCAAAGTAACTCAATTACATGAAAAGTCTTTCAGTTTATTTGGAAGGTGCCTCCAGACCTCTCTCTCTTGTCCAATATGAGCAAGTGACTATATTATGACTACTTAGCTGGTGGAGATGGTCCATGTTTTGCCCAACCTATACTCCCCCTTCCCCATGTCATTTTTGGCCTTCAAGAGCAAAGGGAGCATCTCAAATCATGATGGATATCTGAGGTCTGCTTTATTAGAAAGGATCATGGACCCTTTAATAAAGTGCCATTGGCTCAGAGGTCTGCCTCAATGATTTTTCCTGTAGGTTGGACAATTTTAATCCCTACAACAAGTCACCTAATCTCTCAGTGCCTCAGTTCTCTCATATATAAAAATCTGGGTGATCCTACCTCAGAGGATTATTGTGAAGATAAAATGATACATACATATACATATATATTTACATATATACATATATGTATGTCTACATATATACACAAATATGTTTGTAGTACATATCATGTTTACAAATATTAAAGAACTATATTAAATTTTGGCTATTATTAACAGAAGTCATATTTCAGAGGAAGAATTAATAGGACATGAACAATTGAGATTACGATGGCATCAACAAAAATAGGGAAGGTGATATAATAAAAGATGACTTTTATACAGCATTTAAGGTTTACCAAGTGCTTTGTAAATATTATCACATTTAATCTACACAGCTATACTAGGAGACAGGTGCTGTTATCTCCTCATTTTACAGTTAAGGAAGGAAGGAAGAAAAGAAGCATTTATCAGACTCCTACTATTTTCCAGGCACTGTGTTAAGGACTTTACAAATATTATTTTATTCAATCCTCACAGCAACCTTGGGAGGTACTACTATCATTATTTCCATTTTACAGTTGAGGAAACTGAAGCAGATAGAGGTTAAGTAATATGACCAGGGTCACACACGTATTAACTGAACCCAGGTCTTCCTGACATGGATCTGAGCCCAGTACTCTATCCTTTGTACCACCAAGCTGACTAGATAGGAAAAAACTTTAGCTAGAAAGAGAGTAACTTCAATTTTGAACATGTACAATTTGACTTTTTTTAAGAGAATCCAGGTAGAGATATGTTCAACAGATAGTTTCGAATATGGCACTGGAGTAATAGATCCTAAATATACCTACTTTGGATTCATTCAAAGGGACAGAAATGATAATTGAAGTCATAAGAGCATGGTCACCAAGGAGAAAATATTCAGAGAGAAGAAAAAGTAATAGCAAAAGGAGGTGACCTAGAAAGAGGAGTCAAGAGAGATAGAAGAAATTCATCCCTTGTAATATTTAATGTGTGTGTATGCACATGTGCGTGCACACACACACACATACACTCACATGCACTCACACACAAGCACAAGTATGTATACAATATTTCTAACTGTACTATCCAGCTAACCTAAAAAGGTTTTCTGGAGGCCTGCTTTACAGGATAGATAACACTTTTCTAAGTTAGCACTCAAAGAGTTAAAACAAATAAATGCGTCTAATTTACTTTAAAACAACCTTCTTTCTAAAGCAAAATATGCCCCCTCCCACTTACCCCCAATAGTTTTTGCATTATTCATTTGCTTAGTGAATCCTTTCTTTAAAGACAGTGATAAGTAAAACGCAGCCTACCAGGAAAAAAAAAAAAAAGATAAACCTCAGTGGAATCCTGTCAAGATTATCATAAATTCAAAAATAATTGGGTACAAATTAGTGAAGTTTGACCATCAACCTTTTCACATTCACATATCTCCCTTTTAAACCCCCAAATATGGTATTATGGGGAGGAAGTTCTTCTTTGATTGGTCTTTAAGTGAGCCTGGTGTTTTAACTCTGTTTTTATAACTGCCCTCTCTGCCAGTTATCTCATGCATTCCAATTAACTGATTTAATTTACTGCTCTTGATCCCTGAGGCAGTTTGTCCAGATGAATGCAACAGAGAGTTTGTGTGTGTGTGTGTGTGTGTGTGTGTGTGTGTATTGGGTTTTTGTTTGTTTGTTTGTTTTTGGTGGGGGCTGGGGGGTTGGTTAAAGAAATGTTTTAAGACACTGTCCCCTGGAGATAACTTAGAAATTGAACTTGGAAGAGCATTCACGGTTTGTGCAGTAGAGACAAGGTCTGGTTTATTGTCTCATCTTCCTGATAGTATTTCTTATTGGATAGAAAAGCAACTGGCCCTGCTAAGACCTGAATTCAAGTCTTACTTCTGGCAGTGTGACTCTAATCAAGCCAATTGACTTCTCTGTGCTCTAGCAAATTCTAAGAATATAAGTTGCAGAGAAAGAAACAACTTTCATTGGTAGAATGAATTGCCTCACTAGAGAGTTCCATGTACCAATGGAATCACAGGTCTGTTCATTCTGGATTGTGAGTTCATTTTCAAATTCCAAGTGCTTTATGGAAATTCCCATAATGTTGTTCTAGACATGTACTAGAAATATATCTGTGTAAAATAAGCAAATTTAGTACACATATATTTGTACTTCCAGGATCCATAATTTTATCAGTGTTGATATTCTTTCCATGAGTGAAGAGCATAATACTTTCATATTTAACAGAAAGTTCTCATGACTTGCTCTGACTGTAAAGAATAATAAAACCACTTGGTGGTCAGCATAGATCAACATGGATGGTTGTTAATCAACATGATTAATATTTTTTGAGAACCACTCACATTAATGAGATCACACACCTATTGGTGTAATGAAGTATTAGACGATGACCAAAGGTTGACTTGTCAGTTTACAGACTATAACTGTATATCTTTCAGAGAAGTGATCAAAGAAGGTTGAGATGGCCAGGGGAGGTTTTGTGCAGAAGGGGGTACTTGGACTACTCTTAGAAAGATGGATAGGAGTAGGGCAGTTGGAGGGAAACATGGTAGGCTGTTTAAGTGGAGGGAAGAAGATAAAGCAAGATACATAGATCAAAAATATCATACAGTATTCATGGGATAAGGAGGAGCCTGTGCTGACTTAAACTTGAACCTCATTTAATTCTAATATTTTAGAGTTGGAATAGACCTTAAAGGTCCATTTCTCCAACCTCTAACTTAATCAAGAGTTATGTCTATACTATCCCAACAATACATCAGATCATCTTCTTTAACATGAGAAGTGCCCAATGCATATTATGTCCATTTTTGGATACCATCAAATGAGACTCAATTTTATTCTCTAATAGGTGACTACTAACTGGTAGAACTGAAAATGATTTTTGGAGGAGAATATTAGATAGTAGAACATCTTATTTATTATAAATTTTAAATTATAATTACTTATTAAAATTTATTTTAGAAAATAAATTGATCCTAATAAAGTAGAAATTTCTGTATCAACAGTACCATATACCAAGAGTACTCTGGGCTCTGAAGGAGAAAGTGAGGCTGGTGACCTTGCACAGCCCTTCCTCACTTATATTAAAGTTGACTGCAAGTCATGTCATCATCTCCCTGATGTCATGGTCCTCTTTGAGAATGAAGGACAAAACACACACACACACACACACACACACACACACACATACACATCCTGAATGAAATGTACAGAACCAGTGAAATAAAAGGCTAAATACCTCTCTCTCTCTCTCACTGGGGGAAAAAATTATCCATACATTAGTCTAGTAAGTGAGGCAGATATAATAGAAATAACAGTTTAGACTCTCCAATGATAAAATCTCTTTTACACCCTTCCTAATAGATTGCCAGGCATTCTTTAATGGATACTTCTAGGAATGCAGGGCCCTTATTTCATACCCACAGAAAACAATCCTTTTCAATTATTGGATTATCTCTAATTGTTAGAAAATCCTTTCTAACTTTGAGCTATAGTCTGTTCCCTTCTAACTTCCACCCACTGGTCCTTGATCTGTTTTCTGAGAAATAGGTTTAATCCCTCTACTACTCTTCAGATAAATATCATGTCCTTCAACTAACCTTAATTACTCTTCTCTACTAGGCAAAGATTCTCAACTTTGATATTTCCTAATGTGACATGGTTTTAAGATTTTTCCTTATTCTAGTTCTTTTCTTGCATCAATTTGATTTTGACAATATCCCTCTTAAAATATGGCAGCCAGAGCTAAACATAATACTCTAAATTTTGGGGGAGGGGTGGCTCCCTCATCTTTTTTTGTTGTCATGGCTACCAACTGGCAGCCTACTGAACCCTTCCCAGACTATTTTTTTAAAATACAAAAGATAAAAAATAGGGTTACAAAAGAAACCAATCATATTTTAGTACAATTATCAATATACAAAAAAAAAAAAGGACCACAGGTTAGAAAACCATACTCTATATATGTATAGTCTGAAACCTATGAAAAGTATGGTCAAATGAATGAATGTGGGATGTATGTGTGTGTGTGCGTGCTTATGCATATAGAAATCAGCCTGTAACTACACAAACTACAAATTCACCAATTTTATGAAAAAAATCTTTCTCTAATGGATTGCTCAAATTAAAATGTTCCTGTTTTTAACCGCATTTCTTTATTTTTCTTATGAAGATGATTGACATGCCCTTAAAATCTGATTTTTCTTGACAGGTCAATGGGCATCTTTTAAAATGATGTATGGGTAGGATTATTTTCTATTTTGTTTGCCTTAGATTTTTTCTCCCACAATTGATAAAACTTTGATGTACAAAGTACAATGAAAAAAAGACAAAAAAATCAGGCTTTGAGGTAGCAAGGTTGAATCCCTGCAATATTCTAAGGAAAGTGATTCTTATAACACTTGTGACACCCATTAACCTTTGAAAGGGAAGCAGAGGGAGTGCCTTTCATAGAGCTGGTCCATCCAAAGACTTTTTGACACATCTGAGATTGTAATCTTGAAAAATCACCCCGATATAGCCTAAGGATACTGATGGGCCTTTCATGTTGTAGCTTCTATTGTTAATTGAAAAAGAGTTCTCCAAGATAAGGCAGATTTGTGCAGAGTAAATTTGAGATCATCATGAAAATACTGGAGCAGATAAAAGTCACAAGCAGAATATAATCAAAAGTCTCAATCCTAAATAGGGATAAAGGTTTGATGGGTCAAAACTAAAAGAATTTGGGTCACTAGTCATTTTCTTTGAAGGAAGTGATTGCTGTATAATAGAACAAGCATTAGACTATTTGAACTAGGAAGTCAGGGGACATAGTGGAATATTCCTTCTCTGCCACATTTTCTCTTTGTTCCTCAACGTTCTCATCTATAAATTAGAAGACTGGGTGACTTCTACAATTCCTTCTAGCAGTAAAATGTTAGATTCTGTCTTTTACTGACCTTCAACAAAAGGCAGAAATGGTAGAAAGAAGCATATGTTGGTCATTTAAAGGGTGAATGAAGATAGATTGAACTTAGATGAAAGAATTTCCCATTTTTCTCCATTTCTGGGGGAAGATGACAGGAAGTAGAACATTTTAGTGATCCTCAAGAGAAATTCCTGACTGCTTTACTTGACTTGCAATTCTTTTCCCCAAAACCAGTTTTAGCTACCTTTACCCCATCCATCTGTTGCATAATTCTTTCAGTGGCTTTGCCTTTTGATACTTTGGTCAAAGATATGAATTCTTATCAGAATCTTGAAACAAATTGAATGCAAAAGAACACAAAATTAAAGTTCTAGTGTGTTACACATGGAAAGAGCACACAAGTTCATGCAATACAGCCAGGAGTTACATGTGAGGAGAAAAAGTGAAAGGACAGACATTGTATGTTTCTAATTAATGATTACAGGAAAATAGAAGATGCATATTTCAAAATGAGACATTCTGGAAGTAGCTGTATTTGGCAGAGATAGCTAGACAGGGTTTTAACTCCCTCACAGTTCGTCGGTTTTGCTTGACTGCTTTTTTCCTCCCTCTTCATTTGGTAGTTTGTGCATCATAGATTTGTATGATACACAATGGTAAAGATATATGGCATACTTAACAATGTTTATTTCCAGCACAGGCTCACCTATTTATTTGCTCTGTGTCATTTCACATTATATTTCATTCCTCTAAGCCTCAGTTTCCTCTATTGTAAAATGGGAAAAAAAAAGTTTGGTGAATACTCGCCTTCAATCTCCATTCCTTCAAGTACTCGGGCCATACTTATGTCATTCCTGGTTCCGCTCCTCTCCTCACTCTCCAGAATTCTCCAGTAATATACTTGCACCTTCCCCCTTTATATTTTGTCTCCCCCGCCTAAATTTATGTTCCTTGAGGTGAATACCTGTCTTTTTAAATTTTTACTTATATCCCAATACTTAGTAAGTGCTCAACTCCCTCTCTTTGTCTCTTTCTGTTCATTGTATCCTTTTCTGTCTGTCTCACTCATGTTTATCACACGAGATCATCTGAAAATCAAATGACAATGTATATGAAAGTTCTTTCATAAGATTCTGTAGAAATGTGAGATGTAGTCATCATTCTTAATAAAGAAGCATTCTTCAGAGGCTGTTTTGATATTTTTCATTTAAGAATAATTGGAGTTACCCAGTTTTTGTAATGTCCAGGATCATCTCATTTACCTACAATCATCAGGGAAGGAGATATTTCACAAAAGTGAATTAGGTTCAAAACTGAAGTTTAAGTAGCAGCATGGTTGTAATGGATTGACTTTGGAGTCCTAGGACCTGGGTTTGAATGATATTCCTACTAGTTCTGTTATTAATTTCATGCAGAATTATATTATATATTATCTTATATGCCAAACATATATTATCTATATATCTCTATCTAAACTCCTAACATGTACATGTGTTGAGTGTGTGTGTGTGTGTGTGTGTGTGTGTGTATGTGTGTATCAGCTCTTTGGAGATAATACATTGTATCTACATGTAAGAATTAAGGAGAAAGCTTTCTTCAATATTAGAGATGATTCTTTAGGGGTGGCTGGGTGGCACAGTGAATAGAGCACCAGCCCTGGAATCAGAAGGACCTGAGTTCAAATCCTGCCTCAGACACTTGACATACTTACCTGCCGTGTGACTTTGGGCTAGTCACTTAACCCCAATTGCCCCTCCAAAAAGCAACAGAGAGAGAGAGAGAGAGAGAGAGAGATGATTCTTTAATTAAACCCATAGTACTGTTCTATTATATTCTTAGAGCAACCACAGAGAGAGAGACAGAGAAAGAGAGGGAGAGAGAGGGAATCAAAAGTTATATCACAAAATTATGAAGAAGTGTGTTTAGAAATAAGAGAAATTAGGAGAATTCTATACCCCCTTGTAGGAGATCTACAGCTGTGCAATGCTGTACATTGTGCATAATTTCAAACTTTTTGATATATTGATCAGTTATGCTGAGTCTTTCCTCTCCTTTTTTCTTTCGTTAAAAAAAGAAATTAAAAGTTGTTATATGGAATGGTTCTTTGAGAGGAGTAGGGGAAGGGATGTTGGGGGAACTATGAGGTAAAAAAAAAAAAAGACATCAATAAAAACTTATTTAAAAAAAAACAAAACAACTATTTGATGCAATGACCAAGGAGGACCCCAGAAGATAGGTGATGCAGCTCCCAATTCCTGGAAGAGAGATGATATACCAGAGGTGCACAATGAGGCCAGAATTTCAAAAATGGTTAGTTTATAGAATCTTTTTTTTTTTGGCTTGACTGTACTTATTCTATATGAGTGAAGGCTGTTTTGTTTGTTTCTGGTTTGAGGGAAGAAAATTGTAAGAAGGATGGAACTAGTGATATAACACACACACAAAAAGAAGGAAACAAGACTATCAATGAAATATTTAACAATGTGCAGAAGAGAACGGATTTAGAGGGAGACATAAATAAGACAACTCTGAATGTGTTTAGTTTATTACATATAAAAAGCTATACTAGATAGAAATTAACAACTTTTTATGCAAGCTTCTTTTCTATTCTTCATATATAAAAAAGTTTATGATTTTTGGCACTTGCAAGTTCAGAATAATAAAAAATTAAAATTTTAAACACAAAGACAAAAAAAGTTAATTCCTTAATGTTCATCATAAACATCAAACAAGTAGCTACTATATTTGTGACACTTGTATTTCTTAGTTTTTAGTCTTGCTTTTTAATTTTTCTTTCAAAGCATATCAGGGTTTATTTCACATTAATATTAAAACTGGATTTTTTGTTCAAATAAATGAGAAGTTCTTCTTAAATGAAGATCTTCTCATACTCTGGCCAGGCAAAGAAGAAATCAAAGGAAGTTAGTCAGTTCATCCATATATCAAGCTCAAAGGGAAGAGATGAGAAATGAATCAGGACTGACAAGGCCACCTTTTAACACAGGATTAAACCAGACCCCAAGGTTCAGCAAACACCTGACCGATGTTACACTTAAATTCCACCTAGCAAGGAGCCCTGAGGAAGGCAGAATAAGGTGTGCAATCTTCAGCTCTTGGCCTGCTTAGCCCTCGGGGTGCAGGAAGGAATCTTAAGACCCTCTAAAAGCATGAGTTAGGAGACAAGGGAGCAAAGCCAAGCAAATCATTTGTATATTTGCTCCTTATTCTCCTTATTTTTATGTCTTCCCCTTATTCTCCCTCCACCACCACTGAGCATTACAGATTCACGATCTCAAAGCAAAACAAAGTGGTGGGATTATAAAAGGAAAAGTAGGGGGAGCATGAACATGTATGGTACCCCCAAAAGGCATAGGAATGAAAAAGATGGGACTATTGAGGGCATATCATAACCCAATCTTATGGTCATAGAAGTAGACTGCCTGATACCTAGACCCATTACATAAATGTTTATTCCTTCTCCTAGTTTCTGCCAGACTTAGTTTTGGAGGCCTTGGCACCCACTTATAGAATCAGCTGTCCAGATTCAATAGTACCTTTGCTGCATATGGCTGATCCTTCCCAGTCACCTCCTGCTTCTTGCCTTCACTGTTCCTTCTGATGTCATTTGCACCAAACACAGGCTGCTTGATTTCAGTCTTTCATAAGGTTAAATAGCATCACAAATGACTGCATGAAGTCATTTGTCTTGGACAGAAAAAAATAGTCCTGTAAGGAGTTAAATGGAGGTTGCCTTTCTGGTTCCCTTTGAAAGCATCTGTTATGTGGTCCATGTCAATGAAGGAGAACCCTACATGATCACAGGTCATTAAAATATTCTCTTTATTGTTGATAATCTCTCCATGTAGTGGTGCTCAGAAACAGACACAAGTTGATTGCCAAGTGCAGAGCACCTTCCCCCTACTAGATTGTTCATTCATCCATAAGGACAATAGTATAGAAACTAGTGTCCTAAGGAAATTGATTGTTGAAATAGTAAGACCGGGCTAGGTATGGGGGTGGAGGGTGGGGGCATGGTGTGGCTCTCATAGCACTCAATGGGGAACACTCAGAGGCTTAGCCCCAGAGCTCTGGGCTTGGAGTCAGAAAGATCTTCCTTCAAATGTATGTGTCTTCAAATGTTTACTACCTGCATGACCCTGAGCAAGTCCCTTAACCTCATTTTGCCTCAGCTCCCTCAGCTATAACATGGGGATAGTAACAGCACCTTCTTTGCATAGTTGCAATAATCAAATGCAGTAATATTTTAAAGCACTTAGCACAGTGTCCCAAATATAGCAAGCATCATACAAATGCTTATTCTCTTCCATCTTCTCTTCCCCTTTCCCATCTTAACTATATGACATTGAGTAACTAATTTAGCTTCTTTGAACCTGTTTCTCTATTTATAAATTAGAATAATAACACATGTTCTCCTTTTGTAGAGCAAGTATTAATCTATGTATGTAAACTCTTTTTTTTTCCTCCTGAACTTCAGTGTGTTATATAAATTTAGGCATAAGGTATATGATATGGAACAAGTTCAGGTTAAAAATGCTAACTACATTGGTTTTTACTTTTTTTGTTTGCTTGATTTTTCCAATAAAAGAAAAAATTCTTAGCATCTAAGCACTTCATGGCCCAGTGCCTGATACATAATAGTTGCTTGATGAATATTTGTTCGTGAATTCTGAAAATGTCCCATTCACCAGCTTCTTTGTGCACTACAAAGAATACTGGCTCTGGAATCAGAAGACCTGTATTCAAATCACCTGTGTGATCACTTCCTCCCTGTGTGACTTTCAACAATTAGCTTCATTTTCATGAGTCTCAGCTTTTTCATCTTCAAAATAAGGAATTGGTCTATAAGACCTTAGTGGTGCCTTCTAGATCTATTAACATGTGACCTAATTTTATGACATAAAAAAAAAATATTTGTTTTTGCTAATATTGATAAATGTTTATTAGATCAAACTGGATTAGACTCTTAGATCCACTCTGTCACCAACTAATATAATTTTAGAAATACCACCCCTCTGGGTATCAGTTTCTTCATCTATATAATGACAGGTTTTAGACCAGGGGATGTCTAAGGTAGAGAATTAGAGCTATCTAGCTCTAAATTTTATGATTAATATAATTCTACTCCATAATGCTAGAGGGAAACACAAAGGAGCTAGAGAGCATGATCCCTGCACTAAAAGCATTTGCAATGTCCTTTTGGAGACCAAAACATGTATTAGGGAAAAACCTACAGCCATACAACATATTAGCACTTATCAAATAACAGCAAATAAAACAAGAATTATTGTGGAATAAAGAGTCAAGACATGACCAGATCAATGGCATCATTCAGGGATGACCTTCCTGAGTTTTCTGCAAGGTTTGCTGGTAGCATGGGGCAGAAAGGGAGAATGGGACTCTAGATATAAGAAATGGAATTTACAGAGGAACAGAGGTGTTATAGGCTAAATCCTAAGCTTCAGACATGATTACAGGGGTTGGTCAACATCTTTTCTCCCCTAGTAGTTTGTAAAGCTATTTAAGGACAGTTAATGCATTTTATAAAAGACTAAAAGTGATTCCTATGGAGTTAAGAGGACTAGAATTCAATCCTAGTTCTTACTCCTAGTAGACATAGTCATGTAGCTTTCCCTCTCTGCTTTATTCTCTGGAAAATAAATATGTTAATATTTATCATATATTTTGCACATTTATTTTGAGGAAAATATTTTTAGACCATAAATCAGTCAATTGACAAGAATTTATCAAGTCTTTCCTATTTGCCAGACTCTGTTCTAAGGGTTGTAGACTCAGAAACAAGAGCGACACATTCCCTGACCTCCTAGAATTTACATTCTAACAAGGGAGATAGTATGTAAATAAATGTGAGTTATACAGTTGCACTTTTCTGATATCTACTGCTTTTCCTATTTTTAAAATTGTGAGTTATCCAAGAGGAGAACAATTATGAAGACTGAACATGCCTGTATAGAGTTTACTGTAGTAATCAAATACAAGTTACAACAAAGTTAATCTGACACATATTTAATGATCCACAAATCCAAATTTGATGAATGGTAATTAGGCATGAATGGTAAACAGTTCACATAAATGACTGTAATCAGTACTGCTTTTACACAGTCAAAACAAATGTTTAGTTTTTTATTTCTTACTTTGTTGGTTCACTGTTATCTATAAACAGAAAAGTATTGAGTTTCCTTAATCATCATCATCGTCATCGTCATCATCTATATATATATATATAAACATTCATACAAGATGTAAAACAAATATGCTGGCTCAGATTCTCAAACAACCAGGGCACCTTTCCTTGGATTCCATTCTGAGGCTGTCAGGGTGGGGTTTACAGTGTTCTGCCAATCCTCTCCTTTTTCCTGAGCTCCTCAACACCACTTTCCACACACTTGAGGAGTACTTGAGTAGCCATTCATTCAATTCAGTTCTGGTGTATGTTCTCCTACCTCAAAATACTACATACATGTGTATATTTGTGTGTATTTGTATGCATATGTTATATATGTGTTTGCTCACTTGCATATACACATATACATATGTTTAGATATGTAGTATACATGTCTAGTATACATATATAATTACATAGACATGCACAGATATAAATGTATATGTATACATACATATATGTATGCATGTGTGATTTTATTTATCTGGGTGCATGTGTCTCTTCAAAAAAATGCAAACTCCTTAAGATGGAATGGTCACTTAATTTTTATCTTTTTATTTCAGTGACCAGTACAGATCTGATACACAGAAGGTATTAGAAATATTAGGTGAATTGAATTCACAATATCAAAGGATCATAATTTTAGAACTGGAAAAGACTTTAGAAGCAATCTAATCCAACCCTCTTGTTTGATAGACTCACCTGTGGTCACATAGGAATCAGGGTCAGGATCTGAACTCAGATACTCTGATGCCAGAGCCCTATAACGTTTTACCTAATGAAGTATCCTATGTTTCCTTCTGCACAATAGTATATTTAAGCATGATTTAAAAGATATATTTTATATGTGTAAAATATCTTTTTTACAATTTTGAAGAACTGATTACATTTTAAATATGAGCAAGCTGATTTCTGTTGTCATATATTTGATGGAGTTAAACTAAACGGACATAAAGGATATTTTATTCATTGCAGAAAACTCAGAAATAAATAAGGAATAAATAGCCTTTCCCTTCAAGGAAAGGTTTTCCCCTCCTCCTCCTGACTCTTTTCTTTAAGTTTCCTGGCTATTGAAGAAGAGGAAATTCTAGGCCACAGGCCTATGGGATGCCTGCTGCCCTGAGGAAATGATGTGATCAACATACACAGGAGATAGGATGAAACCTAGTGAGAACTAAGGCTCTGGATTTGTGCCATCTATATGTCTTGGTAGGGGGATAGGAGGGAAGAAGGAAGAGTACAAGATTATAACGTGCACTTTATGTGGAACTGCACCTTCATCTGCAGAATTTAACATAGTATTTTGGATGTGGTAAGCACTTCATAAAAATTGATTGATTGATTAGCTAAGCAAAGATTCCAAGGATGTTGAGTAGAAGTACTCGGTGTATTTCTTTGAGTTCAGAAATTGAAAAGCAACGGGAGAGAGAGCAGTTCCTGTAAAGTAAAACAAATGCCCAAGCATGTATTATGGGTGTATTATGGGATATATTGTTAGGTAATTATAGGTGAAGGTCAGAAGCCAATGAACAGCAGCAAAATTGTGCAGGTCCCATCATCTCTAGCTTCATAGGCTCCTGGCTTGGATGTACAGCATGAAGGGAATTTTTAGTAAAGGCCACAAAATACCAAGAATTCAAATTAGAGATTTTAGGAAAAGAAATGATATAGCACACTTATAAATGCCTATTATGCCTTGGTACCAGTGATGTAAGGCAGTAGTATAGACTGGACTAATGAAATGAGGAAATAAGTTGAATTGCCTAATAAAGAATAAGAAACAAGAGGCAGAGATGCAGGAAACAAATCTGCCACAACAAGCAAGCAGCTGTGGAATGGGACAATGCCTAGAATCTGGCCCAGTTGAACCTCAGCATGTATTCATCATGGAGGCTGAGTTCATATCAGTCTAAATAACATTCATTTGTGTACAGAAATCTTTCTAATTATAAATACTTATAAACTGAAAAGAGAAACATGAAAACGAGAATGTATCTTGTGAATATATATCCTAGAAACATCTCCTAGAATTATACATTCATAAATATTCAAATAAAATGTCTTTTTATTACTATTGGGGATTGATATAGGACTATTATCTGTACTTCATGATAAAATATTAATAATAGTAATACTGGTGATGATGATGATGATGATGATAGAGAAAATAGTAATTACATAACAAGTTAAGATTTGTAAAATGCTTTTAAAATACTGTCTCCTTTTATCCTCACAACCTTCTTGGGAGATAGATGTTATTATTTATTATCTCCATTTTTCATGTGAGGAGACTGAGGTAAAGAAGTTAAATGACTTGCCTGTGGTAAGTGTCTGAGGTGAGATTTGAACTCATAAATTCCCAACTTGAGTTCAAGTGTTCTACTCACTGTACTATGTGACTACCACTTGAATGTGAAAGAAAAAAAATTCAACACTCTTCCCTCAGAAATTAAAATTTAAGGGGAAAAAATAAAGTTATTACAAAGTTTATTCCTTCATTTGAAACAGAGAGAAAACTTCACTGGGGTAACAGCATTTGAGCTTGCCTATGAGGTATACGTAGACTTTTAATACATGAGAATAGGGAGAAAATATTCTAGGTAAAAGATAAGACAAGAATAAAGATGAGGACAGAAGAAATTATAGAGGTTATTTAAAAAATGATAATAAGCCTAGAAAGTCTAGAAATTTAGAAATTTGTAACAAAGTAGTGGAAAATAAGACTAAAAAAGCAAGCTGACATTGGACAATAAAGCATTTTGAATGCTTTTTTTCTATCTATAAATTCAATCTATATTCATCTCCTTTTCATCTTGTGTCAACATATTTTTGGAAGTCAGAACTCCTGATTTTATTTCATCTTTAGCATCAATGTTTGGTGGGTTCGCTGCTTTGGGCAGAGATTTAATTATGTAGAAAGAGAGTGTAGAATCATGAAGGTAAAAAAAGAAAGAATGTATGTGGATAGTGAGCTTCCTGTTTGTGTGACTACTTTTTGATGTTGCAAAGAAGATTCAGAGGCCTCTCTGGTTTAGTAGATGGACTTGGAGTAATGGGTTCAAATTCTGCTTCTGTCTTATACTAGCCATGTGCACATAATCACTTAACCTCTCAGTGCCCCCAGGCACCTAAGAATACAGATATGTTGCCTATCTGCATTATTTGAGGAAATGTCTATACTGGGCTAAAATCACAGAGGAAGAGGAGGGACAGAGATAGATAGAAACAGCAAGATACACACACACACATACACAAATACATAAATGGGGCAGGAATTGAGTGGTATAGAGAAAGAGAAATGGGGAGATAGTAAGAGAGAGACAGAGACAGAGACAGAGAAACAGAGAGAGAGAGAGAGAAAGAGAGAGAGAGAAGACAGAGCCACGTTGGCAGAAAGAAGCAAGGAAGTTGTCTGAGCTCCCTTTAGTTTCCCTCAGAAACAACCTTAAATAAAGACTTTAAATGGATTCTGGAGTGAATGAACCCACAAAAAGATAGAATAAAACAATTTTCCAGTTTAAGATAACTTAGAATGTCTTCAGGAAAGGTCTGTATCACTTGGGAAAAAGGAAAATGCAGCCCAGGGCAGACACTGTCTGGTCAAGCTAGTGGGACCCTCTTAATGACAACATAGATCAGTAATGGAGACCCCTTGGTCCTATCTCAGTAGGCCAGCAATGAGACTTCCAACCTCAGCAAAGAAGGCAAGTTGCAAGCTCCAGAAAGAAGATAACAACATGTTCAACTACACCAGGCCAGCCCCTGTGCAGAGACCCCAGCATGGAAAGCCATTGACCAGGCACCTGACCTCTAGCATAGAAAAGCATGGGACAGTGTCCCCTGCGCCCCAGGAGAAGAGCTCAACTTTAAAAATTATGAAATAGGTTGAAAAATGAATAAGAAACAGAAGAGAGCTCTGACCATAGAAAGCTACTACGATGACAGGAAAAATCAAAACCCAAACTCAGAAGAAGACATCAAAGTACCTACATGGGAAACTTCAAAGGGGCATGTGAACTGGACTCAAGCCCCAAAAGTCTTGTTTGAACAACTCAAAAAAGGCCTTAAAAATCAAGTAAGAGAGATAGAAGAAAAAAATGGGAGTTATGAAGATTTATGAAGGAAAATTAAAAAAAAAATTCCAACAGCTTGGAAAAGGATGCAAAAAATTGACTGAAGAAAGCAACTCCTTGAAAAATAGAATTGGTCAAATGCAAAAAACAATCAGAGAGAGAGAGAAGAAGACAGGGAGGAAAGCAGGAAGGGAAGGAGGGTAGAAGAGAGAGAGAGAGAGAGAAGGGAAGAGAAGAGAGCAGAGGAATGAATGGTCAATAGTTATGCAAGACATATGCAAAATGCCTCCATTTATCAATCTGCCTCCATCCACCACCACTCTTGTCTCCTGCTTCCCAAGCCCCTGGACCTCACTAGAGAATCATCAGTTTCAAAGAGAAATGTATCTGCCTTGAACCAAAGTTTTCCTAAAGTAGAGTTTACTTTCAAACAAGCCAATCTATTAGTTCAAGGTTCAGCTACTGAAGGGGGTTTTCTCTCTGAATTCATGCTTTTGCTCCTCCTTTTTCTTTGAAAAGTTATTATCTGTTTCATGTATTTTAAGAGGTCAAAGTACATGATCATATAGCACCATTGGTCATAGAAAAAGTGTTATCTAAGCCACATATAAATCTGATGAATATTCATTTTTTTAAATCAAATTTTAGTCATCTGAAAACATCCAGAAAGGAAACAACTTACTTACTTATCTGCTGAAAGTCTTTCATTTACTGCAAATGCCGTTATAATATTATCATGCTCAAAAGGTGAATGGCATGGAGATCTGAGACTTATTTACATGAATCTTCTCCTAAAAAGTGAGAAAATTTTAGACTTTCAGGGGCTTGTCATTCTCTATCAAATAAAACAGGCAAAATTCAACCTCCCTCTCTGCTTCCTTAAATGTCAATGATAATGGCATCCAGGCATCCACTTTCTTTGAAACTCTAATTTTTAATATCAACATGGGTCATTTCTTCATATCTTTGCCACTGTAAAAACTCCACAAGTACCCAAAGGCAGGTGCAAAGTTTGTCCTCTAATGTAACTGAAAATTCTGCACCTCTATTTCCTTTCACCTTGATATGTCCTTTCTGCTTTTCAGACTTCTTTCCAACTGACAATAAATCTCATTTTATTTTCCCCAATTAAACATATTCATTTGCCTTTTCCTCACCAATTTCAAAATATCCTCTTAGGTCAAAGAATCCAACTGTTTCTAGAGCAAAGTTTGGAACTTAATAATTTTCTTTTTCAACCTGAGCCTGTATCTTTTCTATCTACTTAATTAAATCTAGTCAAAATATTCCCTTTTCTGTCTTTTCATGTGCAAGATTGTCTTTGGTTCCTATTTCAAAGCTGACTTTACAGCTTTACTGTTTTCTCAATGCTTAGATGCTTGCATTGATTAAAATGAATTGGAATTTTGGGAAAGACCCTATATCAATTCATGTGAAGTCAACTGGTTCCAATTGGCTTGGGATTTTCAATGTTGTTCATGTTGTAAGCCTATTATACATTTTTGTCTCACTTTCTCTACTTTCATATTGTCAACTCAAAATGGAAAAAATCACAGAAGTAAGAGGAAATAGGAAATGAACTGTGTCCCAATAAAGATGCAGTGTTTTAGATACAATACCCAACATCCAATCATTTCAATATTGGAAATATTCCATAAAAGCATTTTCAAAAACAACAACAACAACAAAAAGAATTACTCATTCAAAGATTTTACATGATATACAGTTGCAAAATAAAAAAAAAAAACTTAACCTGTATGTCTGAAAGTAGAGAAAAGATTAAATAAATTGAATGAGAATATGAAAGAATTTATGAAAGAATATTTATTAATCTCTTATTATGTGCAACAAGGGAAATGGAAGTAGAAAAGCAAAATAGCCAAGGAGTTTATATTCAAAATGAGAGAGACAAAACATCTAGGAAATTTTAACCTCAAGGCAGAAGGAAAGGCCTATTGGATCCTAGTAGGCAGCACCAAAGCATTTGGTAATGTATCTTTTTTCCATTGATTAAAACATCCATTTCTGATGTTAAACAATGACAAGAACTTTTACAGTAAAAACATTCTTTTCCAGATCGTCAGTAATTATGGCTGTTAAAGAGTTAATGGCTACAGCCATAGAATTAGCATTTACTAGGATGCATCTCCAAAAGAACTGACTCTGTAGTATAGATGATGATTGTGCCATGCAGAATTAAAACACACCTTGTGGTCTGTTGCATGCTGCTATTCTTAAGGTTCTTGGGGTCATGGTTCTGGGACAGTCACCAGTGAATCAGGGGAGGTCACAGTTTAGGTAGAGTCATGGTTAAACTTTGCCTGCACAAGCCCCCTCTTGTATCTCAGCAGAGTACCTCGTTGATTCAGCTAAACTATCTTGCCTTCTTTCTGAGTGGCAATTGATATACTTATTTGCCTCTTTGAATATGAGACTTGCTCTTCTGGATGGTAGTTCTGGGGCTGAGCTGGAAACAAGGTTAGTGGTCTAGAAACTGATATTACTCCTGTGATCCTTGGTCTTACTTGTTCTTCAGTGATAGCTGTTTTTGGTAGTGAGAATGGTGGAATCATTTCTAACAGGATTTGTTTGTCTTAGTAATGACTATAGTAATGACTGGAAGCAGGTCTAGTGGTCTGAAGAACATAAGTATTCCCCAGGTTCCTGAGGACAGTGTCCTAGTCTACCTCCACTGGGGTAGCATGGTTTGATCTCTTGTCTCTCTCATGGTTACTTGCTGTTTTACCGAGGCTGTCTTGCCAGCCCTGTTGGTATCTTAATGTAAAGGAACAGTATGATTCAAGTAAGACAGATAATATGAGGAATAAAAAGAAATCTAAAAAGCCAACTAAAAGAAAGGCCTTGTGAAAAGATTAAAAAAAAAAAGGAACCAAATAATGGAGTACTCACTAACAACAACCATAGAAAGGGAAAGTGAGAATGAATGTCATAAAAGGGAGTGACTGAAAAAGAAAATTGGTATACTTTTATGATTTAAAATAGGGTAATTTAAAGGTAAACAGTCGCAATGGATATTTAGGTGTTTGTATTGATTTCCAATGCTATTTAAGTTTTTTAAATAAAGGAGAAAAGAAAAAGCAACAGAATAAGTGTCAAGAGAACAGATTATTTTCCTGCCTTTGCCTCTTGGCTATGTGACCTTGGGCATTTCCCTTACTCTTTTGTCCGAATCACATCCACTTAGCCTTGGGTGTTAATCAAAGCTTTGTTCTTGTCTTTTGTTTCTTCTCTCTATATTATCTAACTTAATGAACTAATCATTTCCTATGTGCTCAATTATTTGATTATTTGTATGTAATTTCCAGACCTAGATATCTACCCCTATCTTCTATCCTGAGTTCCAGTGTCATTTATCACCAACATCTTAAAGTGCACATCTCATAGACATCTTAAATTCAACAGAGTCAAAATAAAACTCCTTTTCCTCCCATTTCCCAATTCTTTTCCTCCTCCCCCCTTCCCTCTTGTTGGTGAGGGTGCCACCCCCCTCCCATGCACCCAGACTGGGTGCCTCTGTGTCATCCTTGACTCCTTATTCTCATTCATTTTCTTAACAAATCTTGCCATTTCAACCTTAATAATATCCATCTGACCCCTTCTCTCCACTCACAGTCACCACTCTTGACTTCAGTAGACTTTAATTGGTCCCCCATCTCAAATCTATCCCTACTCCAAGCCATCCATCATTTGACTGTCGAAGTAATTTTGCTGAAGTACAGTTCTTACCATATCAGCCCCAACTACAAATTCCAGGGACTTCCTATTACTTCCAAGATTAAAAATAAACTCTTTTAAACCCTTGATATCCATAAGTCTTCCTCTCTTTCCAGGCTTCTTTTACTCTACCCTGCCACCCTCTGCTACAGTCTAGCAGCACAGGCTTACTTGCTATTCCTCTTCCAGGAATATCTTCTAAGCCCTTATTAGCTGTCCTCCCCCATGCCAAGAATACCATCCTTCACTGAGTTTGTGTCCTAGTTTACTTGACTTCTTTCAAGAAACCTCTTTCCCTCTACCATCTGTCACCTGGCCTTCCCTACGAGATTACCTTCCACTTATTCTACACAGAGTTAGTTGTATGATGCTTCCTCCATTGGAATGTGATCCATTTGAAGCAGGAAGTGGGGGGGGGGGGTTTGTTTACAGATGAAGAACTGAGGCAGCCAGGATTAAGTTACCTGATTAGGGTCACACAGCTAGTGTCTGAGGTCAAATTTGAACTCAGGTCTTCCAGACACCAGGGCACTGCACTCTATGCACTGTGTCACTTACTTAGCTACCCATTTGAAGGCAGGGACCATGTTTTTGCCCTTTTTTATCACTCTATTGCTTAGCAAGTATAAGAATATTGTAATAAATGCATATTAACTATCCTCAGGCTTTCTCCTTTATAAACTGAAGGTGTTGAATTAGATGATCTCCAAGGTCTTTACAATTCTGTGATTGATCTTTGGGGTTGGGATATATTCATATTAATTATTGTAACAAAAGGCTGCAAGCAGCCAATTGTTTGGACTCAAATTTGTCAGTTTGTTGCATTACCATTCATCTTCCCTAAAGCTTAACAGCTGTGCGTTTGTAAACAGGACATGGATTGAATTACACAGACCATTGTTTTGTTTAAAACTGATGTGCTATAATCCTGATTAAAGTATCATGTGGGAGATTTCATAATAATGATTATATGCAGTTCTCATTAAGCCAGTAAGAATCTAAATCCCATTTAATAATCCAATACTTGGTACTAGTTGCACATATGTGAATCAGGATTTAAATAGAACAAGGAATATTCTTTAATGAACATTTAAGTTGTCTACTATGACAAAAATAAGTGTGCTAGATGCTGGGTATACAAAGACAAAAAACAAAATAGTTCCAGTCATCAATGACTTTTCATAAGTAATTTTTATATGAATTTTTTGGTATTTTAACATCACCAATATATCCCCCAGTGTCTATCCTCTTCTCTCTCAAATAATCTTTGAAAAGAAGTCAATAAAAATGAAAAATAAATTTTAGAAAGTCCAAAAATATGTAGATTGTACCACACCTCTGTAGCTCCCACCTCGGCAAAGGAGTGGAACAAAGATGACTTCTCAAAGCTCTCCTTGGAGTTATGCTTATTCTTTGTGATTTTGCAACATATACCATTGACTGTTTCATTGTAATTTTTTCCATTTATACTTTCATAGTATAGATGGATAGATAAATAGATAGATAGATAGATAGATAGATAGATAGATAGATAGATAGATAGATAGATAGATAGAAGATAGTTTTCTTGGTTTTGCTTTAATTCACTCTGCATTAGATTGCATATATTTTTCCATGCTTCTCTGTATTCATCATATTTGACATTGCTTAAGGCACAATATTATTCTATGACTTTCACAAACCACAATTTATTTAATCTTTTTTCCACTTACAGAGCACCTACTTTGTTTCCAATTCTTTGCTATCACAGAAAGTATAGCTATAAATATTTTTGTGTATATAGGGACTTTCTTCTTATCAATGTCATATTTGACATATAAACCTAGTAGAAGAATTTCTGGTTGAAAGAGTATGTATATTTTAGTCACTTTACTTGAATGATTCCATAGTGGTTGTACTAATTCACTAGCAAAGTTGGAGCCGATTTTCCTATTATCCTTCCAACACTAATGTTTCTATCTTTTGTCATCTTAGCCAATTTATGGGTGTGAGGTGAAAGCTAAGGATAGTTTTGACTTATATTTCTCTTATTATTAGTGATTTGGATCATTATTCCATGTGGTCTTTAATACTTTTTTTTTTCTTTCACCACTTTTGATTGCCTTTTCCATAAAAAAGGTATATGTGTGTGTGTGTGTGTGTGTGTGTGTGTGTGTGTGCATATATATATATATACACATTCATACATATATATGTATATATGCAAATTTGATCCTGATCCTCTAAATCAATGTTTTCAAAATTAAATGGAAATTAATCCATATCAGCTACAAATGATTGTTATCTATGCTGTATTGTATTTCTTATTTATTTTCTTAAACATTTCTCAATTATATTTTAAAGTAAGTTTGCTGGACTCCAAAGTAGCTGTCGGTGTAGATACAAAGAACTTCATCGTGAACAGAGCACCAATCCTGGAGTTAGGAGGACCTGAGTTCAAATCTGACCTCAGACACTTAGCACTTACTAGTTGTGTGACCTTAGGCAAGTCACTTAACCCCAATTGCCCTGCATTCTCCCCTCCAAAAAGAAAAAAAAGAACTTCATCACCATTGAAATCTGTTGTCATGCTAAAATGATCTCAAGACTTTGTTGGGTTGTGGGAGGAATAGGTCCTCCTCATAAACAGTCTAGGGAAGCCATCTTATATCTTTCCAAGTTGTCAAGATCACTTTCTAAGAAACTGATTTTCAAATTTAAATTTTGCAAAATGTCTCATACCGTTCTATTGAAATTATTGAATAACATTGCATATACAAAAACCTTGGTAGCTTATTCAAATACATACACTGACAGGTGCATGTATTTATATATAAACATATGTGTATATGTTTGCATATACACAGATTTGTTTCTATTTAATAGGATATTATACAGATGTATATAGTGTCCCATTATATA
>CM053588.1:181585367-181605857 GCA_028646515.1 Pseudochirops corinnae | reverse complement strand
CCATGCTTTGATCCTTTTTGTCCCCCAAAAAAGGAATCTGAAGTTGGATTGCTGTTCTTACTTTGCTTCCTTTTCCTGCTCATGTTGCCAGTCAATTACTTGACTTTTTAGCTCTGTGGAACTCTGCTTCCAGAGGGGAGAGCTTTGTCCTCAACCACTGGGGTTTTTGCAGCTGCCAGCACTATTAAGAGGCCACTGTAGTCCCCACCAGCTTTGGCTCACTGAAAATGCATCTCAGGACCGCCACCCAAGACCACGATCTCTATCCAGGCAAGTTAAGGCAAGAGCACTTAGCCTCTGAATGATCCCTAAGCCCCCCTGCAATTTGCAGGCCATGAGCTCAGAAGCAGTCATGTGAAGGCGGCTGCAGGGGCCACTTCCTCTGCTTTCTTGACCTGGAGGCAGATGGCTGGACCTGCTTTTCTCCCCCAGATTTGGCCAAGTTCCACTGACCTTTCGCTTTGTCCTTGTTTCTTATGGGTTGATAATTCTGGAAATCACCACAGGGGCCGGTGATCCAATCTTCTGAAAGCTCCAGGCTATGGCTTGTCCTGGCTGCCCTGAGGCCAAGTTATGGTTTCAGGCCAGGCTGGTTTCAGCTCTCTACGCACTGTGATGAGCCCTTCCTGTTCTGCCTGCCGGGCTGCCTTCAGTGGGAGCTTTGTTTTTCTATACTTTTGTGAGTTCTAGAGCCCTAAAATTTGTTTAGAGTCATATTTTATAGGTATTTGAGGTGGTTATGGGAAGAGCTATGGAATTTTCCTACTTCTGTACTGCCATCTTGGCTCTACCGCCTGAATCTAAAATTCTTTTGACATCAGAGATCTCAAGCCTGAAGGAATGAAAGAAAGTAGGAAGCTATCAGATGTTTTTACTATCTGGGAATTTTGTGAATATGTTAATTATTCAAGTCCTTCTTCTGAGATTTGTGGAGGTCTTAATATGCCTGCATATGTCGGGTTGGGGACAAGTGGCCTACAAAGTTAGAACCTTGGATTTGTTAGTTAAATGAGAACAAAGAAGTGATACAGAGATTTCATTTAAAATAGGCAAGAAGGGCTTTTCAGGACTGGTTTTAGTGTTTAGAAAGCTATAAACTACTTTGTCTACCTAGAGTTAAATATGAAGAAAGAAATGGAGGACAGAGTACTCTGCATTTCTTCTAAAATTGTTTTATGTCCCCCAATAGGCATTGTGTTGACTTCTCCTTCAGCTACCAGAGCAACCTTTAGATTTCTGTCTCAAAGAGTTACCTTGGGAAAAGCCCAATAAGAATTTTACTCATTTACTTGGCATGATTTAGTACCTGAGTTAGCTTTTCAGAAATCTTGCCAATATTAGTATTGCATACAGACGCTTCTCAAATTAGCGGTGTCCTGGGATATCAGCAGAGATGGTGCTATTAAATCACACAGTAGTTGTCCTCTGCCACTGAGTGAAAGGCACTGGATGGTTCCTTGGCATTCCAATGCCCTCTTCAGGGTGAATTATCAAACCATTGCCTACTACAGGTGGGCACTTGATTAAATATTATTAGTCTCCATTGTCAAAGGCTTACCATTGGGTGGCATCCTTTTTCCAATCCTGAATCTCTTACTGTACTTCTTTCATTCTTGTTTGTTAGTTTTTCTTGTGCTGCTTCTTCTCTCCTGTAGAGCTCTTTGCCATCTTCCCCAGTTTTCCTTCAAAGTTCACTGTACTCACTCCACAGAGTCTCCTCATACTGACCTTAAGCCATGATCATTTTTCTCCCATTTTGAATCCCAACAACCTTTCTCTATCTGTACTATACCATCTTCCAGTTATTTAAATACTTCTGTTTTCTAATTGTAGAATGTATATTTATCTTGATTAGCCAACTAGACTTGTGATGAAATTGAAAGATTGGATTTGGGATTCAATACACACCTTTGCTTCTTAGTAACAGAATGGCCTTGAGGAAATCATCAAACATTTATGCCTTGATATATAAAATGAAAGAGAAATGGTGTCTAAGGTTCTTTGTTGCTCCAAAGCTCTGATCCTTTGATCCTTACATTCCCATCATCATGTATTTTACTTTCATTGTATCTTGAACACATTGTAGGAGCTGCCATGTGTCATAATATTGACAATGACCCTGTCAGTCATACGCCTTTTATCAGTGATATCTGTTTCTGTGTCTGTGCATTTCTGGCTTTTTTGGGTGTTTGTTTTTATTTTTGGTGGAGGGGAAGGTGGAAGAAATAGGCCTCTGGGAATTCAGACCTTACTGGAAATTTCCTATCATTATAAGAATTATTTCCTATAAGAGATGTCAGAAGCAAGGACTGAAGATGGCTCTTACTTATTCCAAAATTGGCTTTCTATGCACTATACCACACTATCTTTAATATGTAAGGACCTAAAACCCCAAAAAATATATAGAAATGATGAGAAAGAATGCATTTTTGTCCTTCAATATTGCTGGAAATATGTTTCCATCTTCTTTATGTGGGAATTTAACTGAATTCCTTTAGAAGAACAGAAAATAAAATATATATTTTATGAATGCTTGGCAACCAGTTCGTTTCAAGAAGGTAGCTTATACCACAAGTCAAAATCAAGGTGTCTCTCAATACATTTCAAAAATTGCTAAATTTAGTGTAATCTCTCTTTTTCCCTCTTTCTCTCTTTCTCTCTCTCTCTCTCTCTCTCTCTCTCTCTCTCTCTCTCTCTCTCACACACACACACACACACACACACACACACACACAATGATCAAGTTGAAAAAAAAGAATCACTTTTCTTTATTAATCAGTCACAACCAGGGCTTCAGCAATAGTAAACAAGGGCAAAATTACTCCCATTCCAAACCAAGGTCAAGACTGCAGGGCCTATGGATTTGAGAGTGAGTTATAGTTGTAAACATGATACACAGCAAAGAGATTCAAAGGTGAGAATGTAAGTGAAAGAAACAGTTCTGAAACTGGGACTACCTGTGCATAAAGGCATGTTGAAAGCAAGGACCAAAAAGGAGAAACAGTATATGAGTTCTAGTGGATAGTCAGACTGGTCCTGTGATGGATTCATGATTCTATCAAAGCGTGGTCTGCCTGCATCATTAACAGACTGCCAACATTGCTCATTTTCTCATTCCATATGATTCATTTCTATGTCCTTCCAGAGATAGTGTATAAGAAAAGCTATACAACATGTTCTAGTCCTTCCTCCAAGTTTTTTTTTGATATTTCATAAGCACCAGTGCATCACTCAGACTATCTAGTTGCTATCCCTCGCTCTTGCTATATCACCAGCCCACTGACTTTTCTGACCATACATAGCCTTAATAATTAAGACATATTCCTCTAACATTGGCAAAGTCTGGAAGAAGGGAAGTTTAAGTCACTCTACCAGAGAGTAATCATGGCTTCCAGCAATACCTGTTCCTTTACAGTGAAAGTTTGGTAAGAATAACTGAAACTGGGAGCAACAGATACCATTTGTATCTACTTACCTCAATATATAGCTCATACCTCTTCAACTGTTCTTACAAGTTACCAGAGGGTCAGGATTGCTGCAGCTCTGAAAGAGGATACATGCACATATGCACACATACATACATACACACATACCTGCATGCATACATACATCTGTGATTCATTTATAAACGTATTCGTGTGTATACATGTATGTTTATATATGGCCTGAATGTATGTATATATGTATAATATGTTTCTAAACTAGTCTTTAAAAGTAGAGAATTTGGTAATACAAATTGGAGGGGTATGTCAGCATTACATTGTCATTGTATGAGGATAGCATTGTTAAATATTAAAATAATGATTTTAAAAGTTTTCCTCTTAAAG
Source organism: Pseudochirops corinnae (assembly GCA_028646515.1). Taxonomy (NCBI): domain Eukaryota; kingdom Metazoa; phylum Chordata; class Mammalia; order Diprotodontia; family Pseudocheiridae; genus Pseudochirops; species Pseudochirops corinnae. The sequence goes on along the minus strand of CM053588.1, from coordinate 181,602,030 downwards.
TGGTTTAGAAGCTCTGTAAGGCAAAATTTATTGTTCCCATCCTAATCTGTCATTATCCCTATTTGGAGGCCTGAATTCAATTTCATTCAATAAATATTAATTAACCACCTATGAGATATTTGGTCCTGAAAATACAAAGATTCAAAAAAAAAGAATACAGTCCTTGATGTCAAGGAATTTATACAGGGGCATGAAAGTAGAGCAATCTCAAAGGAGAGATCCAGTCAAAGGATTCATTAGTCTCAGAAAACCAGGGGAAGAAGAGAATATTTTCAGCTAGATCAAGGAAGGCATGCTCTTCACAAGTGTACATGGATATCTCAATGTTGGAGATGGAATCTCAAATTTGAAGGGAAAGCTAGTGATCAAAATCGTCGTACCTATCGCTTGGGAGTAGTATGGAATGAGCGTGCAAAGGTAAATTGGAATGTGATCATAGGGAACAATGAATGTCCAGCTGAGAAGCTTATATTTTATCCTAGAGGCAATGAGGATTATATGATGAGGGCTGTATATCAGAAAGATGATTTTACCTACTTCATGAAGGATGAGTGGGTGAGGGGAACAAGTCAGTTCTGAGGTCTTTATGATGGTAAGATGTGATAAGAAGTGATAAGGCCCTGAATTGAGACAGTAGCATTATGTAAGGGTGGAAAAGTTGATAAACATAAAAAATTATGCAGAAGTAAAAGTCTTTGGGACTTGGCATGTTGACTGTATTAAAAAATGTAGCCTGGGATGAAAAAAAAAAAAAAAGTAAAAGATGTCTCCTGAGATTTGAACCTTTGTGACTGGGAGATGGATGGTGGTTCTATAATTAACAGAAATAGGGATTTAAAGGGAAAAGTTGGCTTGGCAGTGTGGGAAAGATAAATTCAGATTTGGTTATGCTGAATTTAGATTAAAAAAGAACACAAATTCTAAACACTATTGTCCGCTATTGATTTTGGACCAGATTCATGTCATTGACATCTGTTATTCAGTCATTTGAGTCATGTCTGACTCTTCATTACTCCATTTGGGGTATTCTTGGGAAAGATACTAGAGTGTTTTTTTTTATTTCCTTCCCCAGCTCATTTAACAGATAAAGAAAATAAGGCAAACAAAGTTAAGTGACTTGCCCAGGGTCACACAACTCTTAAGTGTCTGAAGTCAAATTTGAACTCAGGTCTTCCTGACTCCAGGCCCAGTGCTCTATCCACTACACCATTTAGCTGCCCTTCATTGGCATACGGAACACTTAATGAGAGAATATCCCTTCTACGGATCTAGGTCAGTAATTGTTCTGTAACCTATAGTCTAAGAATTGCCTGAGGCACAGAGAGGTAAACAAGGCCAGTTTTGTCAGATGTAGTTTCCTTCTGAGGCTAGCTCTCTATCTCTTATGAGATGTTGTCTCTGTCCACAGAGGCCCCCCAAAACTCTCCCACCCCAAAGCAAAAATCAGTGAGCTTCCATAGGACTGTCTTTTCTGTTTACCAGGAAAGAACCACAAGTACTAAGTCATTCGACTTACCTTCAGAAGTATTGCATTTCAACATTTCCAGAATTAGGTAACTGCTTTCTTTTATCCTAAAGATTTCCAAAGTGTTTTATAAGCTCTTTCTGAGTTCTAACTTAAATCCTTCTTCTTTACACTTGATCCATTCCACCTTTGTTTTGCCCACTACAGAAACTGAGAGGGCAGCTACTTACTACTAGCAGGATTAACAGAAAAGACAGTCAATTCTACTTGCGTTACCAATGTGTTTAGCCCTGTGAAGCATCCCTGGTATGGTCTCTGTAGTTAAGTAGCTTATAAAATAGCCTATTATACATCTGAAGAATATTAGTAAATTCACTCCTCCTGTCCCTTCCAGTTACTATGTCTTTTCTAGGCTATAACCTCAATTGCAACATTCACTCATTTAAAAACTTCAGCAAACTGCTTCCAGCCAAATGCAGGGTGGACAATATGCAAAAAAAAAAAAATGTTTAAATTAATAGACATGATAAGTACATAAATGAAGCACAGTCTAAGTACTATGTTAGGTCTTAGGTGAAGGGAAAGACAGATTGCCTACATTGTGAGACCAGTGACCTGTTTTCTTTAAACTTTCTATCCCTCCCAGGGTTTAGCACATAGTTCTACATACTGTAGCTGTTCAATAAATCTTTGTTGAAGGGATGAATAAATAGAAGTGTTAGAGAAGATTTCATAGATGAGGCAGAATATGAAGTTGCCTATAAAGGAAGGTTAGAATTTCAAAAGACTGTGATGGTGTGTTGGGTGTGGGGGAGAGTGGGAAGGAAGATCATTTAAAGCATAGAGAACAATGTAAAAAAAAAAAGGAATAGAAGCTGGATAGCATAAGGGTATATATGAGGGACTTTTTTTTAATTAGAAAAGGAAATTAGTTCTATCTTTCCTCAGAAGTCCAATTCCCTTACCCTTTAATCATGTCAAAAGTAAGGAAAATAATGGACTCATTCCTGACTTATCTACCTGTATAGAATCAGATAGCCGACTATTCAAGCAAAGGTAAAATTTATTTTAAAGAAAGAATTTAAAATATTAAAAATGAGAAAAAGGTATGGCATAATGTAATTCAAAACTATTCAATAAAAGTTATTGATAATCAAATGAGGTAATGGATCAAAATGATAAAACAAAGAATAAATACAGAGACAGATCAGTGATTTCATTCAGAAGTTTAGCTATAAATATTTATTTATAGTTAACAGGTTAATGTTTAGATGTAAATGAAGGAGGAGAGCAAACAAGCCAAAAAAGCACTTTTATTAACAAAGAGTTCATGGACTTGCCAATTAAATACAATTATCAGAAAAGGCAAGATTAGCTGATAATTTTTTTTTCCTAAATCTGATGGCGATGGATAAAAGGACACAATGAATAATGTTATTTGTATAACCAGTGAGAAAGTAAAGAATAAAATCACTTTAAACAAAACTTGCAACAGATAAAGTCATCTTATCAATCAATAATCAAAGTGTAAGAACAACAAACAGAAGAAAAATTAAAGAGATCAACAGTTGTTTTTGTTTTGTTTCTGCTTTCTGTTTTGTTTTTTAATAAACTTGTCATCATTGAAGAGAGTAAAGCTAAATAGTTCTGCTTATTTAGGCATTTTTTTAAAATGAATGAAGAAATGCCAGAAAAAAAGTAAGATAAAATTTTTCTAAAAGAATTCGGTGCCAGTGTTGGTATGTCCTTTATAAGGACACTAGCATACTGATGAAGACATGTACAAGATTCACACAGAATTGGCAGGAATGGATTCATTTTTGTGCTCTATGTTATTGGAAAGACCATTCATTATGAGGTAATCATGACCATTGTTTTCTACTATCTTCTGCATAACCTACATCTTGATTCATTTACAGGACACCAAATTGGGCAGAAAATTCTAATTGTTCAGCTAATGGCAAACAATATGGGGATAAATTAAGGTTTTTTTTTACATGATTTGCTGAAAGGTACACCTTCCTGCACTGGATATGTGTTTCTTGCTAATGCATTTTAATGATAGGACCTGTAACTCTACTTTGCCACTATTACTCAGTTCTCCTCTATGTTGTGTTTCAAGAACTTATTTTCTCTTCCAATGTTAAAGTATAATTTTAAGCTTTTTTTTTTTTTTAATGTTTTTCCTCACAATGATAAATCTAAGCATGTTTGGTATCATTATTTGTCAGGAATAAGAAAAAAATTGCAATCACAATTATTAAAATGATAACTAGCCTTTATATAGGCTTAAGTTTTTGATCCTATTATTTCATTTGATTTTCATATCAATCTTGAGAGGGAGATGCTATTATTCCCATTTTATATATGAGGAAAGTGAAGCAGGAAGATGTTAAGTGTCTTGGCAAGGAACAAAACTAATAAATTTCTGAGGCAAGATTGAAACTGCAGTCTTCCTGAGTCCAAGTCTCTATGCATAGTACAAATTAATATATTGGATCAATAGTTATTAATGAAAGCAGGTTAAATGGCATCAGAAAATTTTCTGACATGCTGGTTCAGTTTGAGAACTCTTTGGAGAAAGACTGCATCAAGATGCATAACAACAGAACTTATTTCAACTATCTTTTGTTTTTTTAGAAATTAGTTTATTTCTTTTAGTTATCAACATTCATTTCCATAAGATTTTGAATTCCAAATTTTCTCCCATCTCTCCCCTCCCTCCACCCCGAGATGGCATGCATTCTGATTACTCCTTCCCTCAGTCTGTCCTCCCTTCTATCACACACACACACACCCTTATCCTATTCCCCCTCATATTCTTGTAGGGCAAGATAGATTTCTCTACCCTATTGCCTGTATAACTTATTTCCCAGTTGCTAGTAAAAACAAGATTTTTACATTTGTTTTTAAACCTTTGAGTTTCAAATTCTCTCCCTTCTTCTCTCCCCACCCACCCTCATTGAGAAGGCAAGCAATTCAACATATGCTATACACGTGTGGTTATGCAAAGCACTTCAATAATAGTTACCTTGTGAAAGACTAACTACATCTCCCTCTATCCTGTCCCCCCCACAAACACTTACTCTATTTTCTCCTTTGACCTTGTCCCCTTTTCAAAAGTGTTTGTTTCTGACTACCCCCTCCCCCAATCTTCCCTCCCTTCTATCATCCTCCACCCCTCTTATCTTTTTGCCCCCTTACTTTCCTGTAGGATAAGATACCCTATGAGAGTAAGGCTGATTCATTCCCTTTCACCTTCCTGCTCTTCCCCTCCATTGTGAAACCTTTTTCTTGCCTCTTTTGTTTGAGATTATTTACCCCATTCTTTCTCTCCCTTTCTCCTTCTCCCAATATATTTCCCCCTCACTCTTTAATTTGATCTTTTAAATATTATCCTTTCATGTTCAACTCACCCTGTGTCATCTTTCTATCTATCTATCTATCTATCTATCTATCTATCTATCTATCTATCTACCTATCTCCCTATCTATTTCTTCCAACTACCCTAATACTGAGAAATATCTCATGAGTTACAAATATCATCCTTCCACATAGGAATGTAAACAGTTCAACTTTAGTGAGTCACTTATGATTTCTCTTTCTTTTTTACCTTTTCATGGTTCTCTTGAGTCTAACATTTGAAAGTCAAATTTTCTGTTCAGCTCTGGTCTTTTCATCAAGAATGCTTGAAAGTCCTTGATTTCAACAAATATCCATTTTTCCCCCTGAAAAGTATTATCCTCAGTTTTGCTGGGTAGGTGATTCTTGGTTTTAATCCTAGCTCCTCTAGCCCCTGGGATATCATATTCCAAGACCTGTGTTCTCTTAATGTAGAAATTGCTAGATTTTGTGTTATCCTGATTGTATTTCCACAATACTTGAATTGTTTCTTTCTTGATGCTTGAAATATTTTCTCCTTGTCCTGGGAACTTTGAAATTTGGCTACACTATTCCTAGGAATTTTCCTTTTGGGATCTTTTTAAGAGGTGATCTGTGAATTCTTTCAATTTCTATTTTACCCTCTGGTTTTAGAATATCAGGGCAGTTTTCCTTGATAATTTCTTGAAAGATGATGTCTAAGCTCTTTTTTCAATCATGGCTATCAGCTAGTCCAATAATTTTTAAATTATCTCTCCTGGATCTGTTTTCCAGGTCAGCAGTTTTTTTCAATGAGAAATTTTACATTGTCTTCTTTTTTTTTTTCATTCTTTTGGTTCTGTTTTATAATTTCTTGATTTTTCATGTAGTCATTGACTTCCATTTGATCCATTCTAATTTCTAAGGAATTCTTTTCTTCAGTGAGCTTTTCAACTTCTTTTTCTATTTGCCCAATTCTGCTTTTTAAGGCATTCCTTTCCTCACTGGCTTTTTGTATCTCTTTTCCTATTTGGGTTAGTCTATTTTTAAGGTGTTATTTTCTTCAGTATTTTGGGGGGCTCCTTTAGCAAGGTATTGACTAGTTTTTCATGACTTTCTTGCATCACTCTAATTTCTCTTCCCAATTTTTCCTCTACTTCTCTTACTTAATTTTCAAATTTCTTTTTGAGCTCCTCCATGGTCTGTGACCAATTCATATTCTTCTTGGAGGCTTTGGATTTGGGAGTTTTGACTTTGTTTTCTTTTTCTGGTTCTATGTTTTGATCTTCTTGTTCACCAAAGTAAGATTCTATAGTCTGATTTTTTTTTTAATGCTGTTTACTCATCTTCCCAGCCAAATACTTGACTTTCTAACTTCTCGTCAAGGTACAATTCATCTTTCAGTGGTGGTGTTAGTGGGGTTGGGGGTGGAGATGGGAGTGGGTGTACTCTTACCAGCTTCTGGGGTTTTGTATCAGTCGCTGGATTCCCGCGCTGTATGTGGGCCCAAAAGCAGCCACTGCTACTGCTGCAACCACCACCACCCTGGGGCTGGAGCCAGTTTGTGCTTCTCTTTTACCCACGTCCCACAGAGTTCCCTCACTGACTTTTCATGGTGTTCTCAGTGTTTCTGGGTTGAGAAGTCTGGAAATTGCCAACTGCCCATGATTCAGTCCCCTGAGAACTGCTCCAGCCCCATCTGTGACTAGTCACCAAACTTCACTCTGCTCCCTGCCTTGTGTGATATACCCGTCCTGTCAGCCTTTCAAGCTGTCTTGAGCTGGAGATGTGTTTCACTCTGGCATTTTGTTGATTTTGTAGCTCTAGAATTTGTTTAAAGCCATTTTTATAGGTTTTGAAGGAGTTTGGGGGTGAACTAAAGCAAGTCCCTGCTTTTATTCAACTGTCTTAACTCTGGCCCCTCAAATATCCTTTAATATTTACAAGTCACTTTCTTCAAACAATTCCTTAATCCCTAATTTATAGATAAGTAGCCTGAGACTCAAAAGTGAGATAATTTGCCTTTGACTCCTCAATCATAGATTTTCCCCCATTATACCTTGATCATTCTTCTTTTATTATTATTTCAATTAGATGCTGCACGTCATAACCCCACTGGGTCAGCTTTCTAATATAAGGAACACACAAGTTTATGGTGTTTTAATAAGAAAAGTAAATGGATTTAAAGATTTTCAGTCAATGTCTACACTACTATGAAATGCCTTATTTACCAAAATCAGGAGTGATCAAGATTCTAAATGAAGATGCTATCCTTTAAACAAGTCAAATGGAGTAGGACTGAGAGTTTGATTCCAATTTACCGAAAGACAAATATACTTCCAAGTTCCTTCCCTCTATTAAAAATTCAAATCCTGTGGCATTTGCAGAATTAATAGGATTTCTTTGTACCCATGATAGATTTGATTTTTAGATTTCCACAATTGGCCTAGTGCTGTAGTCTGACCATGCCCATCACTACTCCATAAGGACGAGTCTATTACAGGATATTTATTTTATATTTTCATCAGGACCAGGTAGGGAATGAATGGAAAATAAACTCATAGTTGTATTTCCTTCCCAACACCATTTGGATGATTCCATAATGAATGAAAAATATCATGAGGCATGATTTGAAGAATAAAAAAACCTGCAAAAAATGACTTCACAAGCTTTTGTCCAACAATTAATTACATAGATAGAGAAGCATACTGATTGATAGCTTGAAAAAAGTGAATGAAAATTCACAATGGTATTTGACAGAACTTCAAAGCTCTTGCATGGTTGAGATAACCCACCCCACAAAAAATCAATTTCCAACACATGTTAGAATAGCATTAGTTTTAGGAGAATAAAATCTGATTCTTGAGATTTATTTTTTGCTTGTTTTAGCATTGACAGTCCCCTGTTTAGTTCAACTTTTAAAAAGATAACTACTTGCAGGAAATGATCAAATCACAGACTTAAAGGTAAAAAGGGTCCCTGGAGGTCATCTTGTCCAAAATTTTCATTTTGCACATGAAGAAACTGAGTCCCACATAGGTTAAATGACTTATCCAAGGTTAAACAGCTAGGAAGTGTCAAAGTTAGAATTATGATTTGAACCTAGGTCTTCTGACCAGAGATATTTTTATTGAACCATGTTTTCAATTCTCTGTTATAAAGGAATAATTATTGGACCCTTCCTATGTGTAAGGCTGGTAACAGGGTAAGTCTATCAACAAAGTAAGATGCAACAGAGTTAAGAAGTAAGAATACTAACAAAACAAGCAGAAAATTAAATAATGATGAGAAATTACCCTTGTCCAAAAGCAAGTTTTGTTGTTTGTTTCACCTCAGTAGTGTTTGTCATGGTCTGCTCTCCCAGTCTGGTAAAGCCTTTGCACACATTGTCAGAATAACATTATAAATGTAAAATTAAAATACATAATATTACAAAAGAAATAAATTATATTTAAATAACTATGACTGAGCATAGTGGCCCATGCCTAAAATTAATTCTACTGAGATGGATTGAAATTGTTGTCTCTATTACAGCATAATATGGCAAATTTTTAAGAGAAGGGTTAGTGAGTGAGTCTAAGCTCTCACGCCAATGAGTAGTTCCTGTTTTTTCATCTTGGGTCAGATAAGGAGAACCAGTCTTAAAAAAAAAAAAAAAAGTTTCAAAAATTATGTTAAAAACAAGTACATGGACCCAAGTTTAAGAATTTTTTTTTGTCCTAATGGAAACTTCAATTGAACAATCTTTTTACTTGATTTGTACCTGTACAGTATAAATAACAATGATATTAATAGCAATAATAACAACACTCTATTGGCAACCACTATTGACTACTAATTGCAACTACTATTAGTCACATTTTGTAAAATGTTCTGTGGTTTACACTATAACCATTAGCTAATATGATTTCCTGGGAAAGAAGAAAACCACCAGACAGAAAGTCAGGAGTTTTAAGCATCTTCTCCTGTACTGCCAACTAGCTGTGATATCTTGTACAAATTACCCCTCTAAGACTCAATATCCTCATATATCAAATGAAGGGACTGGACTAAATTATATCTGAGGTCAGTCAATAGCCATTTATTAAATGTTGACTATATTCAAGGTACTGTGCTAGGTAATAAGATACCATCTGACTTCCAACAATCAGTGCTTTTATTGTGATAACATGTTTTGAAATTGATATAGGGGCCATACGTACAGAAAACATTAACAATAACATTCATCATTATGAATAAGCCCAATAATTGAAAAATCTATCCATCAGAATTTTTAATGTAAGTGCTACTGTATTTGTCAATATATCACATGAAAACATGTCATTGTTGAATTTTCAGGGCTTCTTAAATGTTTATTGGGGCAATGTGTACCCTTTGCAAATTCACTTCCTGTTATTTTTTAAGAAGAACACTCCTCTCTCTTTTGATCTCGTATAACATTTTTAAGGCATGTCCTGTTCATGTCTCTCATCTTCTACAGGAGCTATGGCAAAATGCCTAAATTGCTTTCTCAACATTGTATAGGCAGGAAAAGAAATAGACAAGTTTAGACCCCAAATCTCTTGGCCCAATGTTCTTTCCATGAAGCACAATGACACCCAAAGCCCCAAAAAGCCTATATTGAAAGGTATTTGTTCTGTCTAATAGAGCTTAATGTAAAAGGGAGGGTCAGAGGTTGAGAGAAACAGAGACAGAAAGACAGAGAGAGGGACAGAGAGAGAAAAATGCATAATCTACTGTCTTGTTAATTTTTCAGGTCCTTGATAGTGCTGAGCTACATAATTGATCTGAAGCCAGGAGTTCTAAGAAATAAAGCATTTGCTTAGCTCTACATGGCTCCATATCTCCAAGGTGGTCATGAGTGCATACTCAAGATTTAACTTATGCTGCCAGTAAGGATCAGTGTTTGGATGAGGGCACAAACTGTGGATATTGGATCTTGGCCCAGCACAGGGGATGTAACTCCAGATTTTGGTTGTGGAACTTAGAAACTGATACAAACTAGTATAATCCTGTGCAAAGTGATAACCATGGCCATCAATATTTTTTTCTGGTGTCAGCTATCCTTTAATTCCTGGTAGACACCTATGATTATTTTGAGTTTCACATAGTCCATTGCAAGTGAAATAAGGGTAGTTATTTTTCTCATTTGTTAATTGAAAATGTTTAACTAGATGTCTTCCAATGCAGATACAAATTTTTTATGCTATGATTCAGCATCCAGCCCCAGAAAGAAATGGTACCAACCATTCCCCCACTCTTCTTTCAAACTTGAGTATAGAACCCCTTAACTGTGGCTGCATCATGTTGTTCCTTATTTGTACTTCTCTTATTCCCTCATCAGTTCAAAATCCAACCACATTATAGAACAGGTAAGGAAAAGAGGGGGCAAAGAACACAAGAGGGGCGAGTATACACTCATTATTATTGCCATATTAGAGTTCAGTAAGCTGAGACATTCAGAAGTGTAAGTTGCCATGGCAAAATGTGAACCCAGATCTCTAGTACAGCATGATGATGATGATGATGATGGTGATGATGATAGTGCTGATGGATGACAACATATTTGTGGGGTGCTAGACTTACCAGAAATTGGGGAAAAATTTACTGCTATTTTGGTCTTGACTAAGTAGTTCCTCACAAGTGGAAAATGGTAAATCATAAATAAATAAATGAAAGGATGAATGAATGAAAGAATAAGTAAATCTGTTAAGTAGATGCCATCCAACAGTAAAGAAGAGACATGATTTGAATCCTCAATTTAGTTAATAGCCACTTCTGGGAAGAATCCAAATTTAGCTATGTTGATTATCACTTTTACTCAGAATTGCAACCATAAGTCAATTTAAAAAAGTAAATGAAGTCAATGCAAAATTTGAGTTATAGAAGACCAAATTTAGATGTTATCACTTAGTGGTCTAGTGCCTTAATATCTCTCCCAGAACATTCCGCAGAATTATTTCAGCAGAGTTGTAGTTTAGTAGTGAAGCTTTAAGTCACCTCTTAAGGAATTGTTTTATTTTTTTTTTTTAAGTGTGCATGAAGGTACCACATGCTAAGCATTACACCATACTGTCATTGTAAAAGGATTGAAAAATCTTAGGTATTGATTCTTTGGTCATGTTTGTCCTAGACTATGTCACCCTTATTTTAAGGTTTTGTGATTCGGCCTAATTTAAAATTCAGTTCAAAAAAGTGCACTCAGATACTCACTCTTGTTTTTTGGCCTTTTTTTAACCATAAATCTCCACTATTATCCTCATTGACATTAAACTCCTAATGTTTTGAGTCTTCCCATATTCCCTAGATGGCATTTTCTAGTTTACTGCTAGCCTATTCCCATACCTAGAGCCATTAATAACAATTGAGCCTAGGACAAGGAATAGGAAACCTTCCTAGGACAGTAAGATGCCCTCTAACACTATTTTAGAGCTGTCTACATCAGGGTTGGATTGAATGTCAAGTTCATTCATGCTGTAGACATCCAGTACCATTCTGATAGGTTCTACTGCCTCTAATATAAATTATAGCTGCACTGGATATTTCTCTCCCATACTCCACAATAATGTCAAACTATCTTTAGCTGTATACTTCATGTACAGCCCTCAATCTTCTATACTCATGATTTTAAAGTGGCTGTCTCCTGTACTTTAATGGCCTCTCTCCACTTCATAGTCCCTTTCTTCCTTTAAGATGCAATCTAAAGTACCATCTTGATCATGATACCTTGCTTCATTCCTCCAAATTCTACTGTCCTCCTGTGGTGGAACACAAGCCATAAGGGTCAGTACTCACTCAATCTACTCAGTCAGAATTAGTAAGTAATAGTCAGAAGTCTGAGTAAAAATAGGGATTTTTATTCATCCAATAAGACAGACACCAAGATGATTGGCATCTTGGGCCTTTCTTGAGCCTCTAGGGAGGGGTCTTTCAATACACAATTTCCAGGCTGCTTTCTACAACATTTGTTAAATACCAATCAGTTTCCCCTTAGATTAGACCCTAAAGTAGTGATTTTAGGGAAGGAAAAGAATGGTACATATAACGAAAATTAAATTGAAAAAACAAGAAGTTTTTGTAACAGAGTATACTCAGGGTTTTGAGCAAGGAGGCAAGCAGTAAAGGGTCCTTGACTCAGTTACTCCACGTTATCAGATGCAGGTAGTCATGTCATGCTATGAGGGTCTCCTAGTTTTCTTTCATACTCCCTTCAAAATTATTCTCACATGTTCATTTATTAACTCTATATTTATACTACACTATGAATTCATACATATATACAAATAACATCTATGCATGTATACATACATTTGTATGTGTTTTAAATGTTGTTTCCACCCTTAGAAACTCAAGGTAATTTGAGGATTATTTTATTCTTTGTACCTGCATCCCTATCTAATAAATAGTTGTTTATAAATTTTTAATTAATTATTCTTGCTCACTAGGTGCTAAGGTGAGTTGTTTCTGTTTGCTGAAGGAGTATAAATATTCTCAATGTCCTTTATATTTTGACTGCCAGGGAGAACCCTAAATCTGGTCACCAGATAATACTATATACTACTCAGAATTTTATTGTTGGGTGACTCTGATGGGCCAAGATTCTCATGTAAAGTTTTAGTGGGGTTTTTGTTTTAGTTTGTTTGTTTTTTCCCAAATGTTAAAGTTACTACATGAATTTGTTTGGGCATATAGGGTTGGAATGGTATGTGATGTGATCGTATGGTTGCTATAAATACTGAGGATGGGAATCTCATGGGACGTATATGGGATACGTGTTTTATGACAGATAAAGCATAGGAATGTGACAAATGGTAAACTCATAGCACCTAGTTATTAGAAGTTGGTTGTTTCATTTTGTTTTTTCACTCCTGTTGTAGAAGATTCAGAAAGTTCCTATCCAGTGTAATCTCTGAAGGGTTCCTAGGGTTAGAAACTTTTTGAGAAGTCTAAAATCAGCTTATTCAGTTTGTCTGGTTTATCCTTGCCCTATCTAGCAGCTCAATACAGATGCTCTCACCTACCTTGGTTCCAGGGACTCTACTATGGATTCAGATGCAACACTGTATCTTCTAAATTTGTCAAGTTGATAAAGGTCATTATTTGACAAATGGTGATGGGGAGGAGTTTAACACTCCCTCTGACCTCAATGCAGATCTTCTTTCCACAAAGGGGAAATAAGGATTAACTTCTTCTACATGCTCCCAAGACTTGAATCTAATGAGACTTGACTGAATTGGACCCCTAATTCCAAATTGGTTTGCTTTGTTATACATTGTCTGAGAAAGCATGATTGATTCTCTTTAACCCGTCACAAAATATCTTCTGTGCAGTGTCATATACATTTAGCCAAGAGTAAAACACTTCACTCCTAGACTGACTAAGAATTTACTTACCCTTGATTGATTCAGAGGTCCTTCTTTAATTGGAATAGAGTAGACACCTACAATTATATTAAAACTATGCCTTCCTGTTTTCTGCTGAGAAAGTTATAAGTGACTGGAAGGATTTCTTCTGGCATTCTCTGTGAAAAAAAGATTTTATTAAAATATTTGTTATTTTTGTCTCAGTTAAAGTGTAAATTCTTTAAAAATCTGTTCCATGACCTTGTATTAGCCTCAAAAATTTTACCTCAACTATATATTTAGAAAAAGGGTATTTGATAAATATGTTTTCCATTCAAATATGTAGAAATTCTATTGAAAAAAATGACCTATATATATATATATGTATATATATTGTTCATTGTAAGCCAGTAAAGTCAATACATATTGAACTGTATATCATTAAGATTGTACTTTGTTGAATACTTTTATTTCATCAAATAACACTTAATATGTGAATCAATTCAATTAAATAGGAAGCTGTTTCTTTCTGGTTGAGCAAATACATGAGAACATTGTTAGCACATCAATTCAATTAGGACTCTGTGCTGTCCCCCCTTTGTGTTCTATTGGTAAAGTCTATAATGAATAACAATTATAGAAACTCAGAGTTAGCAGAGAAATTAATGGCCACCTCAGATACCCCATATATGAGCTGCAAAAATCATTTTCATAACACATTTGACCAATGATCAGCTAAGCTTTAGTTGGAGAGTTTCTGCTATCAAACCTAAATTTACTTCTTTGCAACATCTACCCTTGCTCCAGTTTATCTTTTTTCTAATTAAGATGTATTCATATTATTCTCCCTACAACTTCTCCCTTTATTGAAAAATAATAAAAATAAAAAGAGAAATGAACCCTTATGATAAATATATAGTAAAACAAAACAAATTCCCATATTGCCCACGTCCAAAAAAAATTTATTTCATCATATACTTTCAGTCCATCAATTCTAGGTCAGGAGGTGGATAGTGTATTTCATCTTTGATCCTGTAGAGGTATGGTTTGACATTTTTCATTACTTTGATTAGAAAGTTATAGTTTTTCAAAGTATATCTTAATGTTGTCATGCCAATTATTTTGCTGGTTTCATTCACCTTTTTCTATATCAATTCGCGTAAATTTTCCAAATTTTCCCCCAAAATATTTTTTTTTTCTTACCCTTTCCCTTAATTTTCTCCTATGGGGCTAAGCAGAACAAATCTGATTCCATTTCCATTGGATTTACTTTCAGATATATGAAGACAGTTATAGTGTTAATATCTAATCCTCTTTTTTCTAGCCTAAACATCCCCACTTTCTTCAAATAATCTTCATATAGCATGAACTCAGGAATCTTTACCTTCCTAAATTCCTCCCTTTGGATAAGTTCTGTTTCATGAATGTTCTTCCTAAAATGTGTCAACCAGAGGTGAAAAAAAAATGCTCCTGATGTCATCTAACCAGGGCAGAGTGCACTGAAACAGATAATTTTAGTTTTTTATTCCAGGATGCTATGTGTCTATTAATTCAGCTAAACTCTCATTAGCTTTTATTTTTGCCACCCTATTAAACTGATGACTAATACAATATATTAAATCCCCAGAATTTTTTCCCTACACCATGACTGGTGAGCTTCATCCATATCTTTCTAGATGTGTATCATCTTCCTAGTCAATGCTGATCCCTTTCCTCTTCTACTTGATTGGTTTCTTAGGACTAAAGCTTTTCTTTCCTTTACTACAATAATGTCATAACTCTATTTCAGCAAATCTTACTAGTCACTACCTCCTTTTAAAATTTCATGTTCATTTAGTTATAACTTTACTGTGCTCTGTTTATTGGTATATAAATAGCTGAAATCACAAGGAAGAACAAGAAAATAAGCATTTATTTAGTGCCTACTATGTGTTAATTATTTTGCTAAGTGCTTTGGAAAAAATAATTCATTTGATCCTCACAACAACCCTGAGATTACCCCCTTTTATAGTTGAGGAAACTGAAGCAGAGAACAATTAAATGACTTATCCAGGGTCACACAGCCAAAAAGTATCTGTGGCTGGAGAGGATCTTGACTTTTATCTTCTCAGTGGACTTTGATGTCTCTGGAAGAAAGAGTGAGGCTGATGAGTTTGCACAAATCTGTCTCAATTAAATCCAATTCACTCACAAATAAAGACATCACCCATGATGGCACTGGTCCTCTTAAAAAACAAAGGATGAACAACAACTGTCTGAGATGGATTTGAACACAGGTCTTCCTGACTTACAGACCAGTGCTTGATTCATTATATCACATAGCTGCCACAAATTGGCAATAGGACTCTGAATTTGGCATCAGGGGGGCGGAGCCAAGATGGCAGTGTAGAAGCAGAAACGCTAAGCAGCCCCCACATAATCACCTCAAATACCCATAAAATATGACTCTAAACAAATTTTAGGGCTCCAGAACTCACAAAATTACAGAAAAACACATCATCCACTAAAGGCAGCTCAGCAAAAGAGTTCATCACAGCATGCTGGGAGCCGAAAATCAGCTCGGCCTGAAACCGCAGCCTGACCCTAGGGTGGCCAGGACAAGCTGTAGCTATAGCCCTAAGATCAGTGGATCAGCGGCAGCTGTGGCAATTTCCAGAATTATCAAGCCATAAGTATAAGGACTAAGTGAAAAGTTAGTGGAACTCTGCTAAAATGGTGGAGATGGTCCTGTCAAACTTCCTCCAGGGCAAGGAAGCAGCAGAAGTAGCGGCCCTACAGCTGCTTCCACGTGGCTGCTTCAGAAGCTCCAAGCCTGCAGATTGCAGGGGGGCCAAGCTACCATTCAGATGCTAAGTGCTCATGCTTTAAGCTGCCTGGATCCGGATCATGGTCTTGGGTGGTGGTCCTGGGGTGTGTTTTCAATGAGCCAAAGCTGGTGGGGGCTGCAGTGGCTTCCTAATAGCTCCAGCAGCTGCAAAAATGCCAGCGATTTGGAATAGAGCTTTCCCCTCTGAAAGCAGAGCTCCACAGAGTCGAAAAGTCAAGTAATTGACTGGCAACATGAGCAGACAAAGGAAGCAAAGTAAGAACAGCAATCCAACTTTAGATTCCTTTTTTGGGGACAAAAAAGATCAAAGCATGGAACAGGAGGAAGACAAAACAGTCAGAACTCTCCCACCAAAAGCTTCCAAGAAACATTAGACTGGTTACAAGCCATAGAGAAGCTTAGGGAGGATTTTGAAAACCAAATAAGAGAAGTGGAGGAAAAATTGGGAAGAGAAATGAGAATGATGCAAGAAAATCATGAAAAGAGAGTCAACAACCTGACTGAAGAAAGTAACACCTTAAAAAATAGATTAACTCAAATGGCAAAAGAGGCCCAAAAGGCCAATGAGGAGAAGAATACTTTAAAAAGTCCAATTTGCCAGATGGAAAAAGAATCTCAAAAGCTTTCTGAAGAGAATAATTCCTTCAGAATTAGAGTGGAGCAAATGGA
>CM053588.1:181557131-181584867 GCA_028646515.1 Pseudochirops corinnae | reverse complement strand
GGGGGGGGTAAGCATAAGAAGGAATGACATATAATCAGTCTCTCACTATATGTCCATTGTAGAGATGTTCTTCATAACTACACATGTACAGCCTTTATTGAATTGCTTGTCTATCCAGTGGGGATGGGTGATGAGGGAGGAAGGGAAAGAATCTAGAATTTAAAGTTCTATAATCAACTGTTTAAACATGTATACACATATATATGTATATGTATATGTATATATATATATATATATATATATATATATATATATATAATTATTATTATTAACTACATGCAACTGGGAATTAAGATATACAGGCACTTGGGTAGGGAGACCGATCTTGTCCTACCAGAAAGTCAGAGGGGCAATGGAGGAGGACATAGGAGAGAAGAGATTAGGAGAGGGGATATACAGTGGGACGGCTGTTTTGGGGTGGTGGGAGGGGGAAAGATGGGGAGAAAATTTGTAACTCAAAATTTCATGGAAATGAATGATGTAAACAAGAAAATAAATTAATTAATTTATAAAAAAACAATCAATAAGAATCTCAGAAAACAGATAATAGCACATACCTCTCTCTTTGTGGCAGTAAGGTGGGGGTCTACTATGGAAGACTTCTGTATATATTGTCACATATGGTCACCTCATTGGATATTAGGCTCTGGTTTTTTGCTTTTTGTAAGACAGGTTTCAGTGCTAGAGGAGAGGGAAGGATTATAGTTACAGAAATGACCCAGATGTGTAAAAACAAAAGGACCAATAAAACTTGTTGATGATTTATTTTGATTTTAAAAAATAAAAGTTAAAAAAAAATAGTTTTCTGGATTTGGAGTCAGAGGACTTGAGTTTTAATCATATGTTTTTCACTTTCTTTCTGGTAAAACTTTAGGCAAGCTACTTCTCTCTGGACTTCAGTTTCCTAAACTATAAGACATAATTGTTGTACTTAATGACCTCTAAGGTCCCTTCCAACCTATAAGTATTTTTTTTCTCAACTCTCCTAGTACTTTCTCCTATGAATTACTGGGCCTTTCCAGAACTGCTTTTCCCTCCATGTTATTCCAATATTTTTAATGGTGTCTAGTTTTCTAATTACCTGGGTGTTTGTATTTCTCTTAAAGAAATTTCATTTAGGTCAGAAAGACATTTGCCAAGTGTATATTTTCTATTATTTGTGAGATAAGGCATTTGGGCCCTTGTCAGAAGACCCTTTATCTTGCTTCCCTCATCTGTAAAATGAAGGGATTGGTCACAATAATCTCTATGACCCTTTCTGATATTTTATAAGTTTATGATTCTGACATCTTATGCTCTTGCCTATAAACCAAATCATTTTTGATGTAATCTGCATCTAACTATCATTTCTATGACCCTCAACTTCTTCCAAACCACAGTGATGAATGCAAGGAAAGATGAAAGATTTCTTTTGCCCACAGCTCTTCCTGTTTTCTTCCTAGGGCTTCAAAGTCAATAGAGGTTTCTTCTAGTAATATCATTTGTTTCCACAGAAGAGGTAGTTACCAGTGAGTCAGTTTGATGAGTCTTGGCAGGCCTTCCATCATGTCTCAAGTACATATTCTTGGTAAAGAGCCTATCTCCCAATTAACTATGTCAGGTCTATATACAGCTCTCAGTACCAGTCAGCAAGGTGACATCAACTACCACTGTATATTTCTTTCTTTCTAAATTTTATCAGAATGCCTCATATCTGTTAGTACCTGTGAATATTCTTTATTTTATTTTATTTTTAGTAGTTAGAACATAGGTTCCTGGAATTTATTAACAATACAAAATCCTCATATCTGTTTTTTTATTCCAATATGTAATGGTAACGTAATTTGAAGATCCCTTTGGATTGGAAAGCTGATAGGTACTTAGCACCTAGTTTCAAATTAAGCCTCTGTAAAGAAACAGGAGATATGAACCCCTGTTGGTGATGTAACAGGAAGAGGCTGAACAGGGAACCCCTATTGCTGATGTCACAGGAAGGGGATGAACAGGAAGGAGCTATACTATACATAAGGAAGAGTACAAGCTGAATAGTCAGAATTTCTTGGGATAAGCATCATGGAGGCAGGGCAGCTCCTGCTGGACTGAAGCCTGAGCTGAGAATTGAGAAGAACTGAGAAAAGGAATGAGAATTGAGAACTGAAACAGAATTTCTTGGAGCAAGCCGCATGGAGACTGGATAAAGTGATTTTGATTTTGAGAATAGAGCTTATAGTGTTGAGGATTTCCCGAGGGCCAGCTATAACTGCTAAGGATTTTCAAGGGCCAGGCAGAGCTGCTGAGGCTGCTGAGGATTTTCCATAGGGCCAGCTGGAGCTGCCAAAGAATGAGAAAGCATGACTGCGCTGCCGGTACTTTGCACATATGTTGTTGTGACTTTGTTAATGTGAATGAATGTATTTGTGGCTTTATTAAGCCTTGTCTTCCCAGGAACAGAGACTGTGAGAGATTTGAGGTGGAATGGACACTGTGAGCTTCAATATGGAGCAGGAACTGCACGGAGAGCTGAACAAAAAAACTGGGAGCTCTGCCTTTGAACTCAGGTGGCAGTTGGTTAGATTTGGACAGGAGCTGGGATCATGGAAGAGGAATCAGGGAAGCTGAAAACCTGCCCCAAGTCAAGATGAAAAGACCTCTTTATGAGTACTGAGTAGTGACTGATGAAACTGTAATTTACTTGTGACCTGGGAGTGGGTGGCTCTTGTACTTTCCAGTATCTCTTAAGAGGGTACTGAGTAGTGACTGTTGAATTTGTAACTTAATTGCACCCCATAGGTAGAGAACTTTGACTTTTGTACTTTGTGTCCCTTAAGGAGGCAAGTCTCCTTAAGGATGATTGAATGATTGAGTTACTAAATGATTGTACTTTGTTGAAAACTATGTGACCACTTTGGTGAAAACTATGTGGCCATTTTAGTGCTAAGTTGTTGAGTTGTAACATGGTGAACACTGTATTTTTATTTTCTGTAATAAGTTGCAATGCTGAAAATATTGTACCTTGATTTTCTGTGAATGTTTTGCTCTAATTTGTTATTGAATAAATAGAGAGTTTGCTATACTATGTAATCAGAACCTTGAAAGCTGTTCACAGCAGCAGTCCTCTGGAAAGCTATTCTGTGTGGCTTTACATAGTAGTTCAGTTGCTTCTTTATCTCACATTGTCCATTTATTAAACTCTTATTACTTATTTTGTTTCCTTTCCACCTTCTTTTTGTTTTTGTCACTTTTGTAATTTTTCTTTTCTTTTTGCTTAGGAACTGTTAACACATCATATCCAGTAATCTAGAAAACAGAGAGAGGTATTACCCAAACTATTTCACATTCTCCTCAGTCAGGAAGACCCTTTCTCAGTGGTATGTTGGAGCTGACTTGTACCAGCTAACCAACTGTAAAATTTTAATATGAGAATTTACAGCTTAGAAATCTGTATTTTCTACAATCCAGGGCTTGATTTACTGTTTTTGATTGTCTAGACTTAAGAAAATTTTAATAATAAAGAATAAACTTAAATGTATATGGTACACACATCCCCTCTTCACCAATGGTTTCATAAATGATGAATATAGCAGGCAAGAAGATAAATATGGCTTACATATTTTCAGTCTCTAGAACAATGTTCTCGGTATGCAAATCTCCTTTTTCTTAATAGGAACTAAAGTTCTTTGTATCTTGCCCTAGAAACTTTCCTTGCAAATATTTCAAGCCTTTCCTCTCTGGATTTACTGATTATTTAGGGCATGGTAGTTTTATTGAAAATGCTGCTTCTAAGCCAGCTTTTCTGCTCCCAGAGTGTTCCCCAATAAAATATCCAAATAAAAAATGTAGGCACTTAATTAGCTTCCCCATTGGGATGTCATTGATAATCAATAAGTCTACTTTCAGATTTGACATTTTATATGATTATAGATCTCTATCAGTCCATTATCTTAAGCTCTTATCTAAAACATTTTTTAGCTATCTCAAAATAAACAGGGAATGTATGCCCTGAATTTTTCCAAAATATCTCCTCTAGCCTCTTCTTGTTTCTTTTTCCCAACAGGAGAATTCACAGATATATTTGAGTGTCACATATTTGGTTGGCCTAGATCAAGAGTATACTTTAATGGGATTTTAGTGCTTTGATGTTCAAGCAAACCCATTTGTCAGGTCTTATATTTTTTCTTCTTTGCAGTTAATCCTCCATAGTTAACTAGAATTATTTCTGGGATTTTTTGCTCAATTGAATTATCTCATTGAGGAGAAATTAACCTGAGAATAACTTATATTTTATTTTTAAGTACTGCCTTTGAAAATCTTCATCAAGTGTCTGAATTTGCTTTTCTGTTTAATGACCCAAATTGAGCCTTCCTTCATAAGGGATCTTGTCTGGCCCCCAGGGTCATCATTCTGAACATCAGCTTTCACTATTCAAGCCTGAGGAGAGAAACATAAATTATAACACAGGAACATAACTGAATCTAAACTGAAGAAGTATACTTTAGATTTGCCCTCCCCCAATCCTTTACATCAAATTTGATTTCCTTTTATAAAAAAAATTTAGTTAAGTAAGGGCACATTAGAATGGTTGATTTAATATTTTTGCTATTTATTCATTTCAATCATGTCTGACTCTCCATAACCCCATCTGGGTATTTCTTGGCAAAGATACTGGAAAGGTTTTCCATTTCCTTCTCCAGCTCATTTTATAAATGAGGAAATTAAGGCAAACAAGGTTAAGTGATTTGCCCAGGGTCACACAGTCAGTAAATGTCTGAGGCCAGATTTGAACTCAAGTACCCTGAGGAGTTTGGGAGCTAGAGAGATATGGTTTCTCTTTGCCATCAGTTCAAGCATCCATTCCATTGGAGGTACCATCTTTATAAACTGATAGAGTCTGCACATGGAGCAGTCCCTGCCTCTTGGGCCACTCCCTTCTATTGGAAAGAGTGGAAAGTAGATATAGGAGAGTTCTTCCCAGATGCTCTATTTAAGAAGGTCAGAAAGACAACATATCCTTTTCCACCTGGCTGTAAGACTTCACTTTCCATTGTGGAGTACTGCCTCCTTCTCCCACACTTCCTTAAGAGATTTTTCCATTAGATTGTGAATTCCAGGAGGTAGAAACTATCTTTTGCATTTCTCTGTGTTCCCAAATTAGCCTGGTGTCTGACACACAATGGGCATTTAAAAAGAATGTTTATTTGTCATAACTATTAAATATGGTTTGCTTGTATTTGTATCCCCAGAGATGAGCACTATTCTTTGCACATAGTAACCATTTAATAATGCCTTATCCATCTCTCTATCTAATGATCCTATGACAAAAGGTAACAAAAAGCCCTCTTCCCTTCTCAGTGTTCTTATTTCAATTTCCTTCCTTTCTTCTCTCTCTCTTTCACCAACAATGGTTCTTGCAGAGGAGTTCTCACCTGTATGGCTAGACACCTCAGTATAAAAGCTGATTTAAAAATCTTATTTTTCTGTAAGAAAGCATTTATTTTCCCCATTTGCTGCAACCTTTTCCCATCTCCCACCCTGCAACTGAGAGACATAGAACTGTCCCTCTGAGCCCAAGGATTCATCTCTTCAACTATTTGACTTCGAATTACTGGCTGAACTCCTGGGTCAGGTCAAGGATGCTGACTGAGCTCTAAGCAGGATGGCTTTCTTTTTTGTAAGGAGTAATTCACATTTTTATTTTATTTTATTTTAAATCAGAATTTATTTATTTATTTTTAGTTTTCAACATTTATTTCCACAAGATTTTGAGTTCCAAATTTTCTCCCTGTATTTCCCCTACCCACCCACCCCAAGATGGCAAGCATATTGATTACTCCTTTCCCCAGTCTGCCCTATCAAATATTCCCACCATCCCTCCCCTTACCACCTTACCCCTTGATTTCTTATAGGGCAAGATGGATTTCTATACCCCATTGCCTTTATATCTTATTTCCCAGTTGCATGTAACAACATTTTGTTTTTAACAAATTTTTTTTAAAACTTGTTCCAGATTCTCTCCCTTCTTTTCTCCTTACCCACCCCCAGTGGGAAGACAAGCAATTCAATATAGGTTATACATGTGTAGTTAATTATATTTTCCTCCATCCTGTCCCATCCCCATTTATTCTATTTTTTCCTTTGACCTTGTCCCTTTTCAAAAGTGTTTGCTTCTGACTACTTCTTCACCCAATCTGCCTTCCCTTCTATCATCTCCCCCTCTTATCCCCTTCCCCGCTACTTTCCTGTAGGGTAAGATACCCAACTGAGGGGCGGCTAGGTGGTGCAGTGAATAGAGCACTGGCCCTGAAGTCAGGAGGACCTGAGTTCAAATGCGGCCTCAGACACTTACCACTTACTAGCCATGTGACCTTGGGCAAGTTGCTTAACTCCAACTGCCCTACAAAAAAAGCAAAAAAAGAAAAGAAAAGAAGATACCCAATTGAGTGTATATGTTATTCCCTCCTTAAGCCAAATCCAATGAGAGTAAGGCTGACTCATTCCGTTTCATCTCCCTGCTCGTCATCTCCATTGTAATAGTTTAATCTTGCCTCTTTTATGTGAGATAATTTATTCTATCTCTCCCTTTCTCTTTCTCCCAATATATTCCAGGATGGCTTTATAAAAGTCCCTGTTTATATCTCCATCATCCTTTGACCATTGAAGCTTACTCTTCCAGACACAGAATTGGTTGAGGCATGATCTACTTTCTCATCCCAAACTGTTCACCTAATCAGAGACCACACCATACTTTTCACCCAAAGGCCATAACATCAACAGAGATTCTTATAATGAAATAGCCAGCACAGACTTACTGATTTTCCTTTGAAATACAGATGAATGTTAATTCTTTGCATTGTATACAGACATGTCATGAGTACATGTGTATATATTTATCTTTCTATATAGAGTCTGTAAATAAGAACTGAACAGAAAGAAGATGGAAGAAATAAGAAGGAATCTGTTTTATTTTTTTAATTCCCATTTGTTTATCATTGTTATTAACTATAAATATTCATGGAGAACCTTAATGGCACCATGTGCTTGCTTTAAGTTCTAGAGCATAAGGAAAAAACTGTGAAGCAACATTCTGATCTACAACGATTCATGGAAGATAAATTCGTTTGGAAGCTATAGGCAAGACAATTGGGAAAACAAATCAATTTCTGATTCCTAGGACCTAAGATCCAAGGAAAAAAGGAAAATGAAAGAAAGTGATAGATCCAGTACCAAACTGGGAAATATACCAACTGTAAGCCCCAGGTATCTTCTGTTTTCAGCTTATAGTCCTACCCCTCCTAAGTCCTTGCCTGTCCATGTCCCAAGAAAATACGACATACCTGCCAGTAACTTGAGCTGAGAAAGGCTTGAACATATCACTTCACTACTTTGTGTTGCAGTTTTTCATCTATAAAATGAAGGTATTGTTCTAGATTCCTTTAAGGTTCCTTCCAGGTGCAACTGTATTACATATTGAAATACTTGAAAAAAATAATTCAAAATTCAGAGTCTGCTTAACCTACTCCAGTATAAGGAAGGGGATGTTATTGGGTGGTAATTTCCATACTAGAGTGATAACCACCCTAGCTGAAGGTTTATAACTATTTGAGGTTTAAATGCATATAAGGTTTTAAACAAAGAGCCAGTATGAAGCCAATGAGAGGCTGCCCTATAAACTCTAGGACCATTAAAGACAGGATATTTTCTAAATTGGTCAGATAGTTGTCTCAATGGATAGAATTCTGGGTCTGAAGTCGGGAGGACTGGAGTTCAAATCCAGCCTCAGACACTTACAAGCTGTGAGACTCTGGGCAAGTCACATAACCCTGTTTGCCTCAATTTCCTCATCATCAAATTGAGCTAGAAAATGGAATGGCAAGTCACTTAAGTATCTTTGCCAAAAAAAATCTCAAAATGAGGTCAAGAATCAGATATGACTAATCTTCACAAAGACAAAATACACATTCTAAATTACCAAACAAGGAGTGAGAAAAGAGGGACAGAGAAATAACGAACTTAACACTAATGGTACCATTATAGCAAGAGATTTAAAAGGTTAATGCCTAGTCTTTGGACTTGTTACCCTCGTCATATGTGTTTTTGAGAGTTAGTGACCACATCAGTCAAACCACTTTTCACTGATTTAAAAAGAATCATGGTTCATAGATTTATGTAGTAGGCCAAAAACTTTGAGGATATCTAGTTAAATCCTTTCACTTTATAGATGAAAGGAATGAGGTTCAGAGAAGTTAAAATTATTTGACCAAAAAGTATATGTAGTAAAAGGTAGAAGTAGGAATTGTGATTGGCTCCTATGACTCCAAATCCAGCATTCTTCCCACTATGCCATGATAGGAGTTAGTTTCTTCAGTACTACCTATTAATACAATATTAAATTTCAAGGTATATTAGAGGTTAAAGTAGGTTTTTGTGGGCCTGGGAACTCATTACTATTTATAACATTCTTTCTATGAGAGAATGTGTTTAAGTTTCATATTTTAAAATAAAAATCCATTTATAATTTGGAAGCTGCCCATACTGTAACTAAACTTTAATATCCTTAGAAAGTTAAAGTAGAAGAGTTTAATATTCTTGTTTGTACCAATGAGTTTCCATAGATTTAAGAGACTTTATAGCTAATAAGACTCTTAAAGATCAGTTAACCCAAACTGCTATTTTTAAAGACATCATTTCATATTTGGGTTGTTTTAAGACATACAAGTAGTGAAGGACATAAGCAGCAAATATCATTAAAATGCTACTTATGCCTCATTTCTTCACATGGACATAATTTGGATGATGCCTCTTATAAATTCTATGGAAAACTCCACCAATTGCATTGGGGAGAAAGTTCACATTGTTATGCAGGGTGACAGCTGCCCTAGTCTGATTTTGAGGAATGTCTTTTCTTTAAGTGGTGGGTTTAATAACATCTCCATCACAATTAGTATATGTATTGCCAAAACACAATCTATGAAAATTTCAATAATGCCATATGTGAAAGAATAATTCAGATTTTAGAAACTGTTTAAGACACTCCAGTGGAAGGAGAACTGACGGTGGAATGAGAGGTTGTGGATTCTCATCCTCCCTATGGTTATTTAATACCTGTGTGACCTCAGGCTTGTCACTTAACATCTTTGGGCCTCAGATTCCTCAACTATAAAATAATAATAGCTAATATCTATGTGCCTTATGCTTTACAATTATTATCTCATTTTACCCTCAAAACAACCCTGAGATGTAGTTGCTATATTATCCTCTCTTTATAGATGAGGAAACTGAGACAAATAGAGGTTAAATGACTTGCCCAGGGTCACACAGCTAGTAAATATCTGAGACTGGATTTGAATTCAGGTCCAGCACTCTAACCACTGCATCACCTAGCTTCCCTAAAAGCGAGAAGATAGATTAAAACTCAGGGTCAAAACACAGAATGTGGGACCCATAGAGCCAACAACACTACTGAGTGTGACCCAAACCAGATTAAAATGCAATTAGGAAATATTTAACAAAATAAATAAAACTGCAATAAAACTTATATGGTATTATATTTTAAGTCAATATGCTACCTACAGGTATCCTTTATGGATTAATGAGCCCTGTTTCTATTTGAATTTGATACCCCTTGACTAGAAGATCTCTGAGTTCCCTTCCAGTTTAAGATATATCATGCTAAGATTTCTTATTAATTTTCCTATTTCCAACCATGCTTTGGCCTCCCATGTCTTCAACTGTTGATATATTTTGATCCTTCTGTAGTATTTCTAGTTTTAATTTCCATGTTGAACAGATCTACCCCTAAAGCGAGGAAAAGCTAAATAATGATAGTATTTTAAGTCATTGGTTTTGCATATTACCAATTTCACATGCAGAAAAAAAATTGAAACTGTTCTTTTGAACAAGAAAGTTAAGGTCTGTGATTTGGTCATAAGCAAGATTTTTTGTCTTTTCTAACATATTATAATACCACAAATTTAAATGAGAAACAGCAATTCATTTAACCATTTGGATTTTGAGATTATTTTAAGAACCACGCCAAAATAATTTGTTGTCCTCTTTTCCAAGAGGGCTTCAAATAACTACACAAACTCAAAAATGTTAAGATCTATAAGGGGCATTAAAAGATCCTCTAACCATATCTCTTAAATTTGTAAGTGGAGAAATAAAGGACCAGAGAGATTAACTAAGTAGCCCAATTTCATTTAGTAGCAGAGCCAGGAATAGAACCTAAAAATTCAAATCTCTTCATCTTCCATTCAGTGCTCTTCCCATTGATTTTTTTTTTTTATGGCCTTCACCAAATTCCTATCCCACACATACACTAAAAGAGGTAGATTCCACCCAAGGGAATTTGCATGAAGGTGCTACCTACAAAAGATATAGCTCTTGTTAAAAGTTGCTGCTTACTGAAATAGTTAATTGGGGAAAACCTCTTTTTAAGTTATTTATGTGAATAATATAGTTACATGAGGGATAATTTTATCCATGTGTTAGCACAGATGCTAGTTGTTCAATCATTCAGCCATGTATAATTCTTCATGGCCCTATTTGAAATTTCCTTGAAAAAGATAATGGAATGCTTTGCCATTTTCTTCTCTAGCTCATTGTATAGATAAGGAACTGAAGCAAATAGGGTTAAGTGACTTGCCCAGGGTCACACAGCTAGTAAGTGTCTTAGACCGGATTTGAACTCGGAAAGGTAAGTCTTCCTAGATTCAGGTCTGTTCCTATATCTACTGTGCCACCCAGCTGCCCCATCACGTTCTTTAACGTGCTTTAAAGCAGGACTTACCCTTACTGGGTCATAGGCCTTTAGGAGAATGGAGAGAATTAGGAACAAAATTCCTAATATTAAAACCCTATTCTAGAAAATCTTTATGAATATAGGCCATATTTTCAAGTTAAAATTGCTAGTAAAACTAGAATAAAAATAATTAAAATGAATTTCACTAGGGTAATAGGAGCTAAATTTGTGGTGTTGTTTTTTCTTAATCCCAGTGCTATAACATAAATTTTTTATTAAATTAATGACAGAACTAGTAATTATCCTTAAATTAAATGCCACTATCTTATATCATCTCTCTTGAGTTCAGGTAATATGTTATATTTTCAGGACCATAATAATAATGGTTAGCATGCTATATGAAGATTCAGTATATTTTATTAGTTATAAATGAACATAAAAATGATTCTATTTGTGAATTCTCAAACATCTTGTTTTCCCATTGGGATACATTTTCCCATCTGTAGATGAAAGAGTCCAAACCAATCTAACTCATACATGAAATACTGTTTATCTTTTGATACCTGTGTAAGCATTTTATTTCTAGGCATAATTGCATGCATCTCATTCACTTCACTATATTAGGACATGCATTTGTTAATGGCAACATTGATATGAACTACTATCTTTACCTTCTCAATTATGATCAAATGCTAATTTTCCATGCTGATCAAAATAAAAGTAAATTGCTATAACAGAGGTATCTTAGAATTGTGCTGGGATGAGCTTTTAGAGTAACTGAGTTAATTTTATTTGAAAAAAGAAGGCTGACATTGCTTTTGTTTGTAAACATGGACTAGTCTACAGAGCGTGGTGAGCTACTTTTTCATTAAAAAATTAGAGATAAACTATGACTGAATAAGGAATAATTTAACACAATTGGTTAATAGTAAAGAAAACAAAATTTTCCTCCTATTCCTTAGAAATGGGAGAGCTATAAAAATAATAACAACAAGGCACATTTCTAGGGGGATTTATGATTTATGCATCACCTTCTCCACAATAATCATTCTAGGCAGAACATTCATATTCAAATCTCCATTCATATTTTGATCTACTAGGAATCAGACCAGAGAACCTAAGACTTCTCCAGGTCCCCTTAGTTGCACGAGCACCTTGAGAGCATGGACTGACTTTTTTTTTTAAACTTTCTTTGTACTGGCATCAATTAGCATAGTATTTGGCATAGAGTGGTTGCTTAATACATGTTTATTGACTATCTGATATGAGTGTTACCAAAACTTCATCAATGCAAGGGAATGTGTTTCTGGAAATGGAACTCAGTTATTGTGGAGCCTTTTAAGGACATCCATAGCACTTTATTAAATTTGGCATAAGGGGTGACTTTGAAGCTCTGAATTGACAGCACCATATTTTAAAAACTAAGCTCATTGTTGAGACTTAAAAAGCCAGAATACTGCTAACCTTTTAATCAAAGAGCAATCTCTAAATGGAAGTTGGTGGGCTTTGCATTTTATCCTAATGATTTTTCCCCTTATTCTGCAGTCTGCTCATAATTCTTGTTTTTTAAGTTTATTTTTAAACTAATCCCAATTAAATCTTCCAAATTTCAGAGCTGAGGCTCCGACTTTTTAGCAGATGGTTGATATGCACAGTGGGGAAGACAGGGATAGGAGTGGGGGTAGAGAGAGAAGTGAGGGCTGCCAAACCAGAGCCCTGAACAGACTTCAGCAAATAAACAGAAGTAAGACACAGCAGGAAGGTTTTTGAAATTGACTTTATTATTGTCCAGCCGCTTTGGGTCATGAGTGACCTAATCAACCTTAACCTCACGCATCTCCCTCAATTAGCTTGAGCTTATTCCATTGTCCATGGACCCAACTCCACCTCAACTTCGTCCTTTCATGACAAGCCCAGATCCCTTTACAATCTCCAGGACACAGCTGTTGCAATGATTCCTCATCGCATTTTGCTTTCTAATTTTCCCCCCTTTATTCTCTCCTCTGAGCTACTAAGCCATTCCAATTCTAGGTATGCTGGTAATCTCCATGCTCTGACTTACTATCCAGTTTGCCTCTGAATGGCTGGACTTTATTTTACATCAGGGAAGAAGAGTCCTGAAGAAATGTACATGGGAGCAACAAATGGCTTCATTTTTATAAAACCAGAATTGCACAGACTTAGAATAAACATTTGGGTTTATCTGATACAGGATATCTTTCTACCACAGCCTATGAGATAGACTGATGGTGCCAAATCTTACTAACTTGTAATTTGTCATAATTTACTGGGGTGGAATTTAGTTTGGTTTACAGAACCTATTCTTTTATAGGAGGCAATTAATGGTATAAAAAATATTGGAGAGGGGTAAGAGAATATTGAGAGAATGTTCAAATACTAAAAGCAGTAAGATGTTTTTAAGCGTTTTAAAAGCATCATTTATCTATAAAAATGATGTACTAATACAAATCATTCTTATTTTTTTATAATAGTTTCTATTGTAACAGAGGAGGAACCATGGTACAATAATTAAAGGAGATACACATTCTACCCAAACCCAAACCCTAACAAATACCTCTATTTGGTAGAATTCTTTAGGCTTGCTTGAGTTACTTCTACATGTAATTAAAGTGCTTTTCTTCAAAATGATCCCAAACTTAAAGAATGCCTTAATTCAGGCTAGTCACCTAATTCTAAAAGTACAAATGCATACACACACACACACACACACACACACGTGTGTATGTGTATAATTATCCTGTACATTAAAAAATATTCTGCCAAAAGATTTTAAAATGATTATCCATACTATGTAAGGATTGTTCACTTGACAAGAGAAATAGCTACATGGTTCTTTTAGGTAAGTTTATTTTGAATGTTGCTTGATTTAATAAAATCTAAATTTATACTCCCAACTTTTCAGCAAAAGAGCTATCAGGTGGAGTATAGCCCATCTCCTTCTCAGAAGTTAACATGACATTGTGCTCATGGTTTGATGATGTGACTGATTGTTTGTGAAGAACATGGCACTTATGAAAAGTCATTGTGCAGTCATCTTCCTTTGAGAAAAAAAGAGCCATCAGTTAAAATTAGGATCATTTCTTCCTGACCAGGGAATAATGGTATGAAAAATGCTTAAGCAAAAACTACCAAACTACATGTATAGACACTTAAATTATTTGGGATCTCAGCTCAAGCAATCTTTCCTTAGCACTTAGAAACAAAAGGAATTGAAATATGAGGAGCAATCTCCTCTGGAAAAGGAAAAGCAAGTCCAGCACCAGGGCCAAATGGAATAGGACAAATGTTGCCAAGGAAACCTTTCCATAGTTTTCAGAAGTAGCTATATTCAACTATTGCTTCTCATATTTTTAGGCAAATGAAAAACATTCATATTCCTATAAGAAATGAGGCTATAAGGCAGCTGGGTGGCACAGTGAATGGAGCACCAGTCCTGGAATCCAGAGGATCTGAGTTCAAATCTGTCTTCAGACACTTAACACTTACTAGCCATGTGACCTTGGGCAAGTCACTTAACCCCAATTGCCTTGCCTTCCCCCCTCCAAAAAGGAAAAAAACAAAAAACAAAAGAAATGAGGCTATAAGGAAAAAACAAAGAAAGGGATGCAAGCATATTTATTTTCTTTTCAGGCCATTGGGGTAGATTCCTTTAGACCATGGACATGTGGGCCAATTCTAATTTTCATGGTTGTTCTAAGGTTCCTGTTCTATCATGGTTATCAGTACAGGAAGTAACCAATGTTATCTAATGAGCAGAAAACTTCATCCTATGAAGGAAAGACATTCTTTGGCTCTCCCTCCCTAACTCAAAGGTCAAGATAAAAAAGCAATGTGTGAGAAATTGCTTCAGGTTAGGCAGCAAGCTTCTGTAGAAAGCTGGAGTGTATTTTATTGACATTAGTCACCTAATAATAGGTGACTATAAATAAATAATGATATAATAAATAAGTCAACAAGAATCAAGTCCTCTTGATTCTTCTTTTGATATGTCTGTCAATCACTTCACATTTATAAAGCAATGACTATGTGCCAGGCACAGTAATAAGTATACAGATACAAGTAGAAAGAAACAGTCTTTAACATCACAAGTCTGCATCTTGATGGCACAGGACAACACATGAAAAGAAGCTGAAAGAGGGTGGGAAGGGGGAGGACACAAACTTATTGGACTGGAGGGTATTATAGAGAAAGTTAGGAGTAAGTTCTAGAGAAGAATGAGAGGAATATCTCTCCCGTAGCTCCCTTCCTTCCCATCCCCACTTTCAATATCTCAATCTGTCACCTTTCATATCAAATATTAATTATTACAATCAGTTCTCAACTTCTCTTCATGCTACCACCTTCTCCAATCATCATATTGTCTGATATGTTGGTACTTGATTGACCTATTTGAAATACCAAGTTCACAACATCATGTCTCTGTTTCAAATACCTCCAATAGTAAAACCTTGTCTAGGGGCTGAAATTTGATGACCTCCACCTGATACTCAATATCAATACCTTTATAATATGTTACTATTCTATCCAACCAATTTATCTCATATTAGTTCTCAACACAGAATCTGAGCTCTAGCCAAACACATTCCCTCACTAGTCTCAACTCTAACCTAAAATGTGCTTTCTCTTCTCTACATTTCAATTCTCAATCACCCTTCAGCTCAATTTCATTTGAAATTCCACCTATTCTTTGGCCCTTCCTCTAAAGAATCTACATTATTCTGCCCTTCAATGGCTATTTCACTTGTTGTTGATATCACTTTGGAAGCTGATCATATGCTGCCTTTGTTACTTATTTATCTCAAGTGTCTCCCTACCTAGATTATATGTATAATAATTATAACTCACATTTATATAGTATTTTAT
The DNA here is from genome assembly GCA_028646515.1 of Pseudochirops corinnae. Taxonomy (NCBI): domain Eukaryota; kingdom Metazoa; phylum Chordata; class Mammalia; order Diprotodontia; family Pseudocheiridae; genus Pseudochirops; species Pseudochirops corinnae. The sequence continues at coordinate 181,569,266 of CM053588.1, read as the reverse complement.
CTCTAGTATTTTTATATATGTTTTTATATAGTATTTCAATGTAGGACTTGGAGGCATGCAAACTTCAGTCTAAGCAGAAATGAAAATGAGCATTATAGACAAGAATGGAAAATGATATGATGGGTTTCACTCACAACATAGTATAAAGAGGAAATGCCAAAAAAAAAAAAAAAAACAAGGAGGAGGAGGAGGAGACTACAGGGTATCATCAAAGGAATGAATGAGAAAACAAGATGAGCTGGCTATATGGTGAAAGCAAGAGGCAACTAGAGGCATGGATGGGGATTGCCCCTTAGTGGGAAGAGAGTTGGGAATATTATGATCACCAGTTCATCTGCATATTAAATATTTTAGGTTTACAAAGCACTTTCCTTTCAACAATTCCCTGAGGCTGTTAGTACAAATATGATTTTTCCCCCTCATTTTAACAGATGGTAAAAAAAAAAGAGGTGTTGAAAGCTAAGTGATTTTTCTAAGGATTACACAGTTAAATAGCAGTAATCAAAACTGGGTACCTCAACTTCAGTATCAAACCTTTTACAGGTATTATGGGTACAACAGTACGGGAGTTATGTTTTATGTTTCTTTTGTGATTCTCCACCTACCCCACCAGTGCATGCCTACATAATTAACATACGGCAAATAATTATTTAAAAAATGAATGAAAATATTAAAAATGTACCGTTGGCCAAAAGGAAATATGATAAATAGGTCTAAGCAGCTGTGGGAAATATGCCTTGGATTCTCTGTCTCTAAAATGAAGAAATAAGACTAAGTGATCATCAAAGCCCATTTTAAGCTCTGTGATTTGGTGACCTTAAATCCATAATGGAGACTACATATCAATACTATCTCCCGGTTTCTGACATGAATAAGAGGATTAATATATTCATTCAATAATAAACATTTGTTGAGTAATGTGCAATAAATTGATTGAGGCAGCTAGGTGATGAAGTGCTTAGAATGCTGGGCCTTTTGTCAGGAAGAACTGAATTTAAATCTGTCCCCAGACATTTACTAGTTGCATGACCCTGAGCTGGTTATTTAACTCCATTTGCCTCAGTTTCCTCATCTATAAAACAGGTATAATAGCAGCTACCTCCCTGGATTATGGTGTAATGAAATAATAATTGTAACGTGCTTAGCACAGTGCCTAACATACAGTAAATGCTATTTAAGTCTTGTTGTTGGTGTTACTTATCTCATACTTTGTTTAAAACATTTTACTAGGTGTTAGGGGAGAAACAAAGACCAGTAGGAAGTGTCCCCTTGTTCTCAAGGATCTTACAAGTCAGTAGAGGAGACCGGACACGCAGATGAACAACCATAATAGCATGTATAAGCATTAAATAAAGTTCATTTAACAGTAACAAAGATGAAGAAAACCCAAGATTGACATCATTTGGAAAATCCTCACTAAAGAAAAAAGTTCATATTTCAAAAACTTGACTTTTGTTTTGTTTAAAATGAGAGAAAAAGAAGGGGGCCAGGTGGTATTATGTTGATTATATCAAGAATTGAACACAGAGCTTATGGATTTACCAGGAAGACTCAAGAGTATAAACTGACTGAAAAACTGATCCATCAATGAATTCTCATGCATTCACTCAGTACCTACTATGTGCCAGGTGCCAAGAATACAGATACCAAAATGAAACTAGGAGCTTATGTTGTCCTGGGCAGAAATGGAGGAGGAGAGGGAGGGATAAGACATACTCAGAAAAGTAGTTTTTGTCATTGTTTGTTATTATTAGGTAGTTTTTCAGTGATGTCTGACTCCCTGTGATTACATTTGGAGTTTTCTTGGCAGAGGTACTGGAGCAGTTTGCCATTTCTTTCTCCAGCTCATTTTACAGTTGAGGAAACTGAGGCAAACAGGGTTAAATGACATGCCCAGGGTCACACAACTAGTAAATGTTTGAGGCTAGATTTAAAAACATGAAGATGATTCTTCCTGACTCCAGGCTAGTATTCTATCCACTGTGTCACCTCACTGCCCAAAGTAACTATGGTTTACATGAATTCATTAGAAAGTAATTAGGTGAGACATGGGGAATTCATCACACAACCAAATGGGGCATTTAAACAGCTGAGTGTTGATGATAACTGGGGATTTCAGGCGATAGAGAAGGGACAACAATCAAGACTCATGACTTGAAGTTAGGAAACCTGAATTTTTGTCCTGTTTTTGACATTAGCTCATTGGATTGCCAAATTATTTCACAACTTTTATTGTTTTTGTTTTTGCTTTTTCGAGGGGGGAAGGCAGGGCAACTGTGGTTAAGTGATTTGCCGAAGGTCATAAGGCTAGTAAGTGTCAAGTGTCTGAGGAGAGATTTGAACTCAGGTCCTCCTGACTCCAGGGCCCGTGCTCTATTCACTGCACCACCTAGCCGCTCCTATTTCACAAATTTTATACCTGAGTTTCCTCATCTTTCAAACAATGGCATTGATCTAGATGAGGGATTCTTAATGTGGTATCTGGGAATTTGATCTTTGTAAATATTAGGAAAACTCTATTTCCATCTGCATAGTTGATTTCATTGTATTTCATTTTATGCACTTAAAATCATTATTTTGAGAAGGGGTCCACAGATTTCACCAGACTGCCAATGGAGTTCAGAACAAAGGACCAAAAAATCTGCTTTAGAATCCCAATTACAATCATTTTTAATGTACATTCCAGCTCTAAGATTGTATTAAAAAAACTGTGCCCCAAATTGTCTTTGTCGATTCTAAGTTTCAGTTATTGATTGCCCTGGTTATACTTAACTAGCATTTTTACAGAAAGGAAATGAAATAGAATTTAGAAAAATACATCTTGAGCAAACCCTTTTTCTTTTGCTTCAATTGTTTTTTGGAGTCTCAAACGAATAGATTTGCAGGTGATATTATATGTTCAACAGAGAAATGTGTTCAACACACAACCTATCAGGTTGATTGAGTCTCTTCTCCAATGTCATTAAGCGTACATTTCAGAAAAATACACATCATAGTCAAAATCCACTTGATATTTTCTCCCATGTTCTACTTTTTTTTGTGGATTTTTAAACAGAAAATTTGGCTCAATTTCATGTGTTGGCTTCAGCAAAATAGACCTCTGTTTTCTCCAATAGCAATGTCCTCTTGGGTTTTTATGAAAAATGAAAAATTCCATTTCTGGGCAAATTGATTTTATCTAAAAGGAAGGAGGTCTTATTGCAAGTATCTTCTTCATCACTCCGCCAGTTTTGTCTCAGGAACACAAGAAACCTCAAGAGGTCTTTAAATTTACTTTATAAATCTTAAAATCACTGTATAAATGAGAGTTAGTATCATTGTTATCATTGTTTCTAATCCAATTCTTCCAGGCTGGTCCATGGCTCCCTGACATAGGACCAAGAAGCTACACATGTGCTTGATAGAAGGATTTGTTAGACTTGTGTTCATAAGACCAGAAATCTAAAGTTGAAAGGTCTCTCAGTCCCAATCTATTATAATCTTCTCTTTTTTATGGATAAGAAAACAGAGGTTGTGTGAAATCTGTTTAAAGTCACATAGGCAGCGCACATCAGATATGGCATTTGAACTCATTTCATCTGATTCCAGAGCCAGGGCCAGATTCCTGTTTTGTTCTCCCTGAGGCTGAAGTTCTGAATTCAAATCAAACTTCTTGCTTGTTGTTGCTGCTGCTGCTGTTGTCAATCAGAGGGCCTGCCTGACCTTGAATACTTGCCTATTAATCCCAGTGTTTCTTTGGACAAGCCATTTGATCTCCTTTGGCCTCATTTTCCACATTTACAAATTGAGGCTATTAGACAAGATGATCTCTAAGGCGCAGCCATGATGAACAACGTCAAGTCTCAAGGAAAGCTACCAAAAACATTTGGAAAAGCAGTAGGAACCATATCTTCACATCAAATTCATCAAAGAAGTTCAGGTGTGTGTGTGTGCATGTGTGCATGTGTACGTGCATGCGTGCGTGTGTGCATGCATGTGTGTGCATGTGTGCATGCATGTGTGTGTGTGTGATCCTAGGATGCAAAGCCCATTGGATATGATTCTCAGGATACTGGCTAAGGAAGTTGATTTGTTCTCCTAAAGTATATAAACCAGCTTTGCGTGTGTACAGGGTATGCCTTCTAGTAGCTTATTTTGCCTGACTGTTCTCATTAATTAGGATCTAAGTTTTAGCATTTCTATGCTGCTGAAGATCAAAAGAGTCCTTAGCACAGTGCCTTGTACATAGTCGATGTTTAATAAATGTTTCTTGATTGGTGAATTGACTACCATTTCTCTGACCTTGTGCAAGGCCTATTAGCTCCCCAAGCTTTAGTTTCCTCACATATAAATAAGGAGAATGAACTAGCTTGTCTCTAAGAACCCACTCTAATTCTCAGTCCTAGGACTGAATGTTTCTATGGCACATTCATCTGGAATGAATGTAAGAAGTTTTATGAAATGGATATGATATTACATATCTAATGTTTATCTAAAAACTATAAATATATTTGATTTCAGACATACTGTTCATTTTTTTGCAGTTGGGGGTAATCTTGAAGATATCCAAGATTTTGGAGACTAAGTCACTAAGAGTAGCTATTGATAAGTATCACCCCCATCTCCCATATCTCTTTACCCCTTAAGTGATCTTGATAGCTACAATCTTTAACAATTTATGGACTGAAAAATTTTGGCTCTTTTTTTATGAACACAGAGAAATACATAGGTATCATTTAAGGCCCAAATATTGAGATAACTGAAAGAATATTAGCCAGGAGCATTTGACCTATATTTTCCTGTAGATTCTTTGTGAAGAATATTAGCAAGGTCATGCTGAGCTATTTCTAAAGTCAAAGCAGAAGGACTGAATTTTGCAATTCAGGTATATTTCCTAGGGTTCTAACAAGTCATTTCTTCTATAGATGTTTTGAATAAGGTTCATTTCAGTGATAACTCAAAACTGCTGCTATAGCTAGTAGGATAAATGGCACAGAGAGTCAGACTAGAATAATATTCAGGATTGTTCCCAGTCCCATCGGTATGCAAATGGCCCATCACTTCCACCCACCTCGTTTTTGGTATCTTTCAGTGAGTTGTGTCAATGTGGATATTAAAGGGATCCTGCCATTCTGGGGCAGGGAGAACAGCAGAATGGGCTTATCAGGTAAGAGCCAGAAGTAGGAGTCAGTTTGGATAACTGTCCAAGTCCAGGTCAAGTATCTGATAATCAACATTCAAGCAGGTTCAGAAGTCACACAATGAGCTGAAGGTCTGAAGCTCAGGTGTTTGAGACAGAAACATGGGCATTAGAAATTAGCCCTGGGTGGAGGGAAAGCCAAATATCTGAGAGGTGAGTGATTTGGAGGAGTAGGAAAGAGCAGCAAAGTCTTTAAGATCAGTAAAAGAAATGGTCCAGAAACCAGGAAGTTCAAGTAAATCATATACACATGCAAGAGTAGGAATACACCCATGACTCTGACCTTACAAAAGAGACTATTTGCCAGCTGAATCATTTATGTAATACATACTTCAGAGTATTGGAAGCTGTGAATCTCTGTTCTATATTCTTGAGATAATCAAAATGTGGACAACTGTGTTTGAAAGAATATTGATTCATGAACAGGTAAAATAATGAGGATATCCTTATACATCTATACATAAATTGTAGGTGCACAGGAAATGGGATCTTAGTTCAAACCTAATGGGTAATAAAAGGAAATTTAATCTCAATTTAGCGATGTTCATTGAGTGTGAGTAACTTTAAAAGTCTGGTTAAATTTTTTAGAATCCTTAAGGCATTTTTACACAATGATTATTTACTTTCACTCCTCTTACCTCTGACCATTCCAAGATAGATCAAGAACCAAAGTTCATCACTACAAAAGATGAATAAAACAGTTATCTGATTACAAACTTGTCTGAATCAGATCTCCTAAACATAATTCAATGCTTGTAGTGGGTCAGGATTGTACAGAGAGAATATATTTTATGAGGAATATTCAGGTTTTATCAATAATATGTCAAAACAACTGGATAATTAAAAATCAGTACTAAAAGCCAGAAAACCAATTGTTTAGTGCTGTATAATCTGTTGATTAATGGATTTTTGTGATGTTCAACAATTACAGGATTGTATAGATGGAGACTAAATCTAGATGATGGAAAAATACCAATACAATTGAATGCTTCCTGTGCATATTTTTTCACAAACATCAGATTCATCCCTGGCAAGACTTAGCAGCAGTTACAGAACTTAGAGGAAGTTTCACAGTAGAATCAGACCAACAGTGTATAAATACATAGGTGATTATTATGAAGTTTTCTAACTTATATGAGGGGAGCCTCAAGGAGTAAAATAAATCATCTTTGGATAGCAGCCTGGTATCAGGAGCAGAAAGGAAATAGCGGTTTAAGGGAAAGGCTATCCTCAGTTACCAGAGAGTAATGAGTTTCCAGTGAAAAAGTCTTCAGCACATGACAAGAAGAAGGGGGTCCCTGAGAGTCCCTTGGAAAAACTACACTTAGACTTTGCATGCCAATCTTCTGCAAGTTCCCCAGGACTCCTCAATGTATGAAATGGCTTTATACCAGAGAAACTTACGGGAACAGCAAAAGATCTTAGACTTTACAAGAAAAGAATGGATTCTCACTCCAGTGCATTTGGGTTCCTATCTTTTCTGTCAAAGCAGAAGTATCCTAGGTATTGGTTGAAGAATCAGATAGGGAGTAACTGATTATGGAACCACGTGTTTAAGAGTCTAGAGGTTGTGAAAGTTATAGAAAATAGTAGTGTAGGAGTATTTAGACAGGGACTGGGGACATGCCCAGTACACAGATCAGAGACAACATGCCACAAATGAGCCTTGTGTGGCATTTTTACCCATATGGCATAATGGTATGGCATAATTACCCATAATCTCCAGGAATTTTTGTACTATGATAGTAAATAGGTCCTTTGTTCGGATTCCTTTTTCACATTTAACTTCATAACTTTGAGTCAGTCATCTAATCTCTCTTTGTCTCAATTTGCTCATCAATAAAATGAGGGGATTGGACTTGATGGCCTGTAAGGAACCTTTTGTCTCTAAATCCATGATCCTATGATGTTTCAAATTATGAACATATTTTTAAAAGTTGGAATTGTTTATAACTGCATTCAGACATCAAACAAATTGCTCCTGTGACCGAATTTAACAAAATGCACTTAATTTTTTTTTTCTTTTGGGGACTTTGAGATCAGTGATACACATTATAGGTTTTATTTTCCTCATTCTGTTGTCCTTCTTCCAAATCTTGACTCATATCCCCACTTGAGAATGCTCTAAAGCTGACAGAGACAGTGAAAATCCTCTGCTTTCTTGCCCTGAGGAAATACTTGGCAGAGAGTTTTCATTTTTTACTGTCATCAAAGCCAAGTTAACCTTGTTCAGGAAAAGAACCCTTAACTTTTAAGCCAGATTCTTGCCTGGACCATGTCCATGTAAACCACAAAGTTAAAAAAATGAGAAGGGGAAAAATGACAATGAATGCATTTTTGTTTGAGGTTATTGAAACTTGAAATGATTACTTTCTCATGCTTTGAAATGACATTAAATGTAAATGTCTTGGTTCATGGGCACTTACCACTCCCTTCATCTCCATTAATCCTTGCTCACAGTTTTGAAATATACCACTTTCTGTCTTCAGCAATGAAATGAAATTTTCCCTGGGTTATAATTGCTTTTCAGTGTGTCTTTTCTCATGTTATTTGATTGCTAAAGATTTCCTTCAAAATGGAAGATATTTAGTGAACGCACTACAATGTATTTCCCTGCTATTTTTAATCTGTTCATGCATAATTTGAAGGGTTGGGTAAAGGAAAAAAATGGAAATTGAACTCATCTGACCGTAACAGATTTGCAAACTCCCAACAGAGCTCAAACTTCATTGATGCTTTTAAATTACAGCACCGATTACCTGGACATGTCCAGATAATGTTTATGGCATTTTATATCTTCATAGCTATAGCCAATGTTTGCTTAAGAATCAGAATTGTAATTTAGGAGGAGCAAGAAAAAACATTTCACAAGGAAAAGCAGAACATGCTGAAACATTTTGCCTAGAGCTAGTACTTATTTTTAGCCTGCCTCCCCCCAAAAATCATTATCTGGAAGTCTGAAATGTCTTAGAAAAATCATTATGTGTGTGTCTCTGGAAGGTCATTTCATAAAGTATTGTAGAATCCAGAGTGAAATCAGATGAGTGATATGGCTAGACTGGAGAACCAATGGGTAAACTGGTTCATTAGTTGGTATTACACGTAAATTCTCTAAGCCACCATGCAAGCATAAATTCTCTAAAGAGTGTGATATTTCTTTAACAGGTGGCATCTAACAGCTATACTCATTATATATCACTGGGGCTACTGCTGAACTGGGTAGGGCTTGGACAAAGTATACAGTTACTGTCATATAAAGGGTCTTTCTACTTTGGTCCATGCATTCTACTTAGACTGAGTTCGAAGTTGGACTAGGGTCCCTTTTCTTACATGCTTTGGTTCATTAAAACCCCAACCCAGAACCCAGGGATCAAATTATTTAAAACCTAAGTTGTGGTTTATGTCTACAATTGTAGTTCATGTCTTAGACTGTGATTGATGTTTGATTAACTCAAAAACGAAAGAGGAGAGGGTGAAAAAATATATTCAATATGTAATATAAAGCTAATGTGAGACAGATTTTTATTCTTTGTACAAAAAATTATTAAACACAGAGCACTCAGAAATTTTAATTTGACAGACATACTTAAACAATGGTTTAATGGATAACTATTGTTATCCTTTGGTTGGGATTTCCTAGTTATAACCATCTAAACATAAAACAGTGTATAGGAGTGTGATTGAGCATTTCAACTTGGTTCTACATTGTCCAAACAATCTCTTGTCTATTTCTCTGGTAAAATGAACCAGACTTGGGCCCATTCATATTACATCATATTTTCTAAGAATTCTAATTTAGCTGTCTGAGATTTCCCTTGCTGAAGATCAGGTCCATGCAAAAGAACCAAACAGATTCACATGGTTACCTGCAAGTTTGAACATGTTTCTCATGAAAAATAAATATATATTGTTCATAAGATCAGCAAATATTAAACATGAGAGACAGCCTAAAAGTATAGATCAGACTGGCCTAAGCAGGATCTGTGCCTGTGGCTACAGGGTTACTGGTCTTCCCAAAACCCTACTGGGAAGTAGCTCAGAAGACTCCTGACACGAAGTATAGCCACAAGGGAAAAGAACTTTGAAATTGTTTTCACTCTCTTAAATATCCATTGACTTTTCCTGTTTAGTAATCAATAGGGGATATTTTATCATCTCCACAGACAAGAATCCTGCTGAGTCACCAGAGACTAGAGGTGATAAAAGACTGAGTCAGAAGTAGAAGGAGTCTTTCTCAATAGGACCAAGTGGTCTACCAGAATCAAGAACCACTTTGTGATACCTTGTTCAATTCCAGATATAATTATATCGTTCCTGTGATTCAATGTGTTTCAGTATATAGCAAGGACAACAATTCCAAAATCATATTTGGAAAATATTAACGTATGTTTTCCATGGACTTCCCTCTAAACTAAAAAGACAAAGATTTTCTGGTGTCTTTGTTTGTGGTAAATATTGAAAGTTATGAAGTACTGAAAAATCCTTAAAACAGGAAAATTGTATTTATCCTTAGGGTGCCATGCTTGTTCCCTTCCAATGTGGAAAAATGATTTTTCAAAGGAGAAAAACTTGTTGATTTTTTATTTTATATATATATATATATATATATATCTCATATATATTATGTGTGTGTGTGTGTGTATTTTGGTGATATAATCAGGCTTAAGTGACTTTCCCAGGGTCACACAGCTATTATGTGGCAAGTGTCGGAGGTTAGATTTGAACTCAGACCTCCTGAGTTTGGAGCCAGTGCTCTATCCACTGCACCACGTAGCTGCCCAGGAGAGAAACTTTTTAAAGTAGATTCACCCATTATTGAATAAACTTCCTGGTATCAGAAAAATGTCTGTCTTTGTTCACTGGCCACTCCAGCCTAAATGCCTCAATAGTATAGAAATGAAGAAGATTCTAATTGACAGATTATTAACCCTTTGTCCAATAGTAAGCAAAGTACATTACAGTAATAATTCATAAGTTTGTTATTTGTATACTTTCAAATGTCAATTTGTCTGCTCAAAACTTATTAATCTACTATTGCTTATAGGATAACCTTAAACATGGTGGGGCCATCCTGTTCTGTGGAGCTGAGAAAACCAGGGAGGGCAGCAGATACAGATTGTGCTGTGTCTAAAAGTCCAGTCTCTGCTTTCTAAAAAGGGAAGGTACTTGGAGGAGTTTGATACTCACACTCCAACCCTCCAATCAGCGAGGAAAAAGGCTGAGGGAAGTGGTGTAAATTAAGGCCTGAGATAGCAACATAGAGATGAGATTAGAGGTGATGCATTTAATCTAGGAGGGGTATCTTGTTCCATGGAGCTGAAAACAAAATCAGGCAGACCCACAGATGCAAAGTGGAGAATGAAAAAGTGGAGAATGTCAGAGTTTATCATCTTGTAGTACACAGTGTTTCAGAATCTGGAAAATGCTTCTTAATCCATTCACCTATCCATCCACCCATCCATCCATCCATCCATCCATCCATCCATCTATCCATCCATCCCCCCAAAATTTGCAAAGCATCTGAATGTAGAAGGCCCTATGTTCTGACCTAAGGAAAATAGAGAGATCTAGGCTCTAAAAGAGCTTCTAATAGAATAGAGGAAATATAATATGTACCCAATTAATAAAATGTAAAGTAAAATGTGATAGGTGAACAATACAGGTTCAGAAAAGGAAGAGATATCTTTTGTCTAAAAAAATTATGAATGTCTTCACTGATTATGTGGCATCTGAATTGAGTTCTGAAAGACAGGTAGGAATTCGATAGAGAGAAATGACAGGAAAGTCTTTCTGCAAGTTGAAAATGAATAAGCAAAGATGTAGATGGGGAAAAATCAAAGATATAATGGAGAATGGTAAATGATCCTGTTTTACTAGTGACACAAAGAAGATAATAATTATTGTCATTAACACCATCATATTCATAAACATACAAATGTATGACAATTACATATATAAGTATTATGTATATATATATATATATATATATATATATATAAACACATTTATTATAAAGCAACTAGATAGTGCAGTGTATAGGGTCAAGAAGACCTGAGTTCAAAACTAGCCTCAGACACTTACTAGCAGTAGGACTCTTGGCAAGTCACCTAATCCTATTTGCCTCAGTTTCTTCATCTATAAAATGAGCTAGAGAAGGAATTGGCAAAACCACTCCAATATCTTTGATTAAAAAATCCCAAACAGGATTGTAAAGAATCAGACATGACTGAAACGACTAAACAACGAACATAATCAATATATAATTATATAATGTGATTATTATAATGTATTATTATTATAATTTCCCACTTACATATGAATTTAAAGTTTGCAAAAGGTTTTATTCACACTCTGTGAAATGTGTAATATTTAATATAGCACATATAAAATCATTTGCATTTTATAAATTAGAAAATTGAGGCCTTACTGGGATAATTGTAGTGTCTTCAAAATTAATATGCAAGTTCTGAATTGGGGAGTTTGGTCAGAAGGATGAATTTTGTTTCAGACATGTTGAGATTGAGATAGTTATGAGGCACTCAATTTATGATGTCTAAAAAGCAGTTGGTAATGCAGAAAGGTAAAGACCGAATATATAGATCATAGAATCATCTGTATAGAAATAATTGAACCATAGGAGCCTATGGAATAGATAAACAAGCAATATAGTATAAAGGGAAAAGAGAAGATCCCAGACCAAATTACCTATAGTCTAGAGTCAGAGACAGAAAGCCTTGAAGGACATCCACAGTTTATAGACATGAACAGGATAAATAAAGGAGTCCGAAATTGAGAAATCAGTCATATAGGAGGAGATGCAAGAGAATGCAATGTCTCCATAAAAACAGAGAATGTCAACTTCTGCTGAGTGGTAAAAAGTATGATGAGGGAGAAAAGGCCATTAGATCTAACAAGAGATCATTAGTAATTTTGGAGAGATTTTATTAGGTCAGAAA
>CM053588.1:181532625-181556631 GCA_028646515.1 Pseudochirops corinnae | reverse complement strand
GAAGGGGAAGTGAGCAATGGGAAAATATTAATGTAGATGGTAGGAGCAATTTTTTTGGGGGGGAGGGGTTGTTTGGTTTGTTTTTGTTTTGCTTTTTAAAGGATTTTTGGTTTTTTTAAAGGAGGTAGAAGATATTAGTGTTTTTGTAGGCAAAAGAGAAGGATTCAGTAGATAGAAACTAAACAAATAGGAATGATAGTGAGGGCCATCTTATGGAGAAGATGGCAAAGGAATCTAAAGTACATGTGGAGACATTGGTCCTCACACAAAAAAAGATCACATTTTCATCCAAATGGAGGGAAGTAAGATGTCTGAGATATATGAGATAAGGAAGAAGAGAGAAGAAGAAATTCTTTAAAAACAATTTTAAATGATGATGAGGAGGAGGAAGAGGAGGAGGAGGAGGATGACAAGATCCTTTACAAAGCAAATGGGAGGCAGTGGGGAAGAAGGTACCATGTGAGGAGAGATGAGGGTTGAGGAGAGATAAGAATTGAAAAAGCAGTTATGAAGAAAGGAATAATTAACTAGGAGTAGAATAAATACCTTACTTCATTTAGGCCTCAGCTGAGATTAGATAACATAAATTACTAGTAGGCTCAATAAGAAGGGTCTCTTGATTTTTTTTAGCTATTATCAGCAGAATGGGAGTAGGAATGAAGGAGGTAGATGGTAGTAGTAATCTGGGGTTGGTGTTTGTCAAGACATAATTGGAAATATGACAAGGAAGGGAGGAATTCAAGAAGAGAAGATAATATGGAGTTGCACTGGCCCACCAAAGGATAAGAAAACGGAGGGGAAGATAAGAGTAGCCAGTACAAATACAATAGCCTAGGAAAAATGTGAGGACTGGAAAGAATGGAGGTCATAGTGAGAATGAAGAACAGGGTTAGGGGTTGTAAGAAATAGGAAAAGTTGAAATGATAAAAGATTGTGATCAAATAAGAGAATTTCAGAGTTTATGGGGATGGAAGTGGAATACTTATGGGTGATGGCAAGATCATGAGTGTATTTTTCCCTGTGTACAGCTGAGGTACAGCTAAAGACAAGTTAATGTGAAATTACTAGATTGAGAAAATGGGAAGCTATATTATTTGAGAGAAAATCAATATGTGTATTGATATCTTTAGAATGATGGCAAGAGTTGTGGTGAAGAGAAAGACTGTGAACCAGACTTTTAATATTTTCAGGAAAAAAAATAATGTCCTGGAAATTGATTTAAGGTATTTCCCAAATGTCTTAGTGTGGTTTTAAGTTACTAACACTGAAAATAACTTTTAAAAAAATAAGTTATTAAATTTTAAAATGTTAAGTTATTAAGAGTGAAAATAACAACAACAACAAAAGCTTAAAACTCTAAGACATTTGGGACACCCTGTATAATAGCCCAGGATCGGAATTGGGTGATAAATTGTGGACAGCATGAACTATAACACAGTAAGTCAGAAGTATGAATGAAAGTGCAACCACCACTAGAAAGGGTGATGATAGAAGCAATTTCACCAGGCTGGAGCCAAGGCTCGTGAGCACCAGAAGATAAAAGGAAGAAGAAAGGAAAAGGTTTATCTTAAAAGGAAATTTGTAAAATATAGAGCGGACAAGAGGACTTGAGTCCTCAGGAATAGAGGAAAGAGAGGCGGGCAAATCTGAGGTGTTATAATATAGGGTTGTATTTAAGTAGATAGGAATAAGGAAGTGGGGATGGGTGAGAATGTCAAATATAGTTGTGCATTGGTAGCTGAAGAGTCAGAATAATTATGTTATTCTTGGGGGAGGGGGAAGTATAAGGTATGGGAGTATGCCAACAATTGAGGAGTGAGTATTAACAACTAGGTGGGGTAGTGTGTAGAGTGCAGGGTCTAGAGAATCAGGAAGACTCATCTTCCTGAGTTCAAATCTATCCTCAAACACTAGCTGTGTAATCCTGGGCACTTAACCTTGTTTGTTTCAGTTTCCTCATATGTAAAATGAGTTACAGAAGGAAATGGCAAATAACTCCAATATCTTTGCCAAGAAAACCCCAGAAGAGTCACAGATAGTCAGATATAACTGACCAATTGAATATGGAATCATTGAAGATTTTGGGAGCAGTTAGAAGGTACAGTGAATAGAGCACTGGGCTTGGAGTCAGAAAGACTCATCTTTCTGAGTTTAAATCTGGCCTCAGATACTTACTAGCTGTGTGACCCTGGGCAAGTAGCTTAACCCTATTTTCCTCAGTTTCTCATCTATAAAATGAGCTGGAGAACAACAGAACAAACCACTCCAGTGTCTTTGCCAAGAAAACCCTAAATGAGGTCACAAAGAGTCAGGCATGACTGAAATGACTCAGTAACAATTAGCAGAGTGTCAGTGTTTGAAGAGAAGTTCACTGAGCAGAGATGTAAATAAATAATTCAAGATCCTCTCTTCATAATCATGTTTGTGGCAGGTGGTAACATCATATACTAAGGGGTCACAGAAATTCAAACATATATCAGGCAGGAGCAGGAAGAAATGCATGAATATGCTCAGGAGGCATGCAGGTACTGACTGAGTATGGAAGAAGGGCCTGGAAGTCATGGAAGTTGGAAGACTAATACTTGAGAGTTTGGTGACTGGGTCTTATCTATGGCTGGCCAATTGGGCCCTTCATTAGAGAAGGCCATGGTAGCTATGGGAAGTGGGAGATGAAGACAGGGTCTTTTTGTGGGGTGGGCTGCATGGGCCTAGAGTTGAGGAAGCCCCTGAAATAGTCTCAATAGAGTATAGAAAGTAGGAGTTGGCTTTGGCTCTTTAGGCTGGGCAGTTAGAAAAAGTCTAAAGGCATAATCAACAATGAAAGTGGGAGAGTTGTTAGTGGGATGACTTGAAGTGAATGTAGAAAGGAATAGAAGAGGGGAGTGGGGAGACAATTGACAGTGTATTGGAAAAAATTAGTTAAATGACAGCCTGAGCTAAACTGTTGGCAATGGAAGTAGAGCGAATGGGATAAATATGAGAGATAAAGTAGAGATAACTGTAAGTAGAATTTGGTGACTAATTTTGTGTAGGAGGCAAAGGAAAAGGAAAATTCAAGGATAATTAAATTTTTTTTATTTACTTATTTACTAAAAAGTTTTGAGCATAGGTGACTGGGACAAGAGGGGCAGAATCAACAGAAACATGAGAATTCAAGATGAGGAACAGTTGTTGCTGTTGTTGTTGTTGTTCTGGGGGGTAAGATAATCATGTCAACTTTTTACATAAGTCTGAGGTCCCAAGGGTACACTCAGATGGAAGTTTTCATTGAAAATGTAGTTTAGCAACTCAGTTTGAGACAGGAGATTGAAATTTTGGAATCATCTTCACATAGGTCATAATTGAAGCTGTGGGAGTAGAGAAGATCACCAAAGTATAATGTACAAAGACAAGAAAATTGTGTTGAAGACAGATTCCTTAAGAAAAAGTCTATATTTAGTAGCAATATAAGACTAGAAAAACTAATCACAAATGTCAAAGGAGAACAAAAGAAATCAGTATAGCAGAAGTCCAGAAACAGAGAACACCAAGAAGAATAGGGTGACCATTGTATAGGACTGAAGTAAAAAGCCCAGGCAAAATTCTAGAGCTCAAGGTTGTGAATAATGAACCTTTATCAGCTAGCATGTTGGTATGAAAAAGAATCAATTTCATTTCATCAATTTCATCAGTCTCATTTCCTGGGATTTTTTTTTTTCACAGTTACTGTACTAGTTGGTCAGAGTAATGTTATAGACATAGAAAAAGTATCAGTATTTCAGTAAAGAACTAACAAAGTCCACCACGATATCTTTATCAACAAGATGGAGACATGGTAGCCTTCACTCAGCTAGATAGATTTTGAAATAATCAAAGAATGTAACAAAAAGAGTAGTAATTAACTGAAATTAAGGGAGACAGGATTGCTGACTTAATTTATTTGAAGGAAAAATACACAAGAAATTTGACTAGTTTTACTTGGCCCAAGAGGAAAAGACTGCAGCTAGAGTGGGTTAGGGAGATGCAGCAAAGAAATGATTTTTGGCTCCTGGATAATAATATAGTAGAAAAATAATTAGGCTTGGAATCAAAATCTGTGTTTAATGTGGTGCTGCTTGCTTACTATGAATTCAATCTTGGGTTACTTGCTTAACTTCTCAGTTTCCTAATCCTTAAAATTAGAACAATAATATATATTCTCTGTTCTTCAGAGTTGTGGCAAGGAAAATGCTTTGTAAATCTTTGTCTCATTGTTCTTGAGCATCATCAACATTATTATTTATTTATTGTAGTTCCTGTGGTTACCAGGATAGAAAGGTTTTTGTGTTTTGTTTTTTTTCTTTATGAAGGATCCTGGAGAATTTTTGCAGGAGGAGAAAAGGGCCAGAAAAGAGCCTCTCATTCTTTGACACTTGTCAGTGATCTCTAAAATCAGCTCATCAATCACACCTGCTTGTTGACTGACTTACTGATTGACCCACCATTTCTTTTAACACTATGGGAAGTAGTTTGCCTGCTAGTTGACAGCTTATATAGTTTGGTAACTTGAATTTTTTGAGGACAGGTAGGAAATTTCTAATCCTTAAGACACTTGTATGGTTTTAACCTCTTAGTATTCTCTCTGGCCCAAAACAAAGATGATAGGATTATAGACAGAGCTGAAAGGGACCCTAAGGATCATCTAATGGAACCTTCTCCTTTGATAGCCAGACTAAGGTCCAGAGGTTTTTGCCTCATTAAATAATCACAGAACATATCTTTGGCAGGGAATCATGTACCATCTGTATGAGGAAAACAACAGCCCAGTCAGCCTTCTCACTCTCTTTAACTACTATGCATATCCTGGGGGTGGGAGGTGGTTAGTGGGAGTTGTGAAGAAAGGTCTTTCTCTACATCTCCTGACATTTGGCTACCATTGTAGCACTTGGAGTTTCTATCATCTCTCACTCTTGTCTTGGCCGACTTACTTTTAGAATTATGTGTGTCTCAGATCATATCTTTTTATGTGACATTTTATTCATAATTTCTTGTAGGCATAGGTTGCAGCCTCTATACACCTATCCCTCCACTTCCCTTTGGTTGAACTGTAATTTTGTTTCCACAGAGAAAGGCTAGATTAAAAGAGTTATTATCAAAACTTGTAAGTCAACTTGGAAGGAAACATTTAGTGGAGTAGCTCAGGGTACAGTGACTGGGATAAGGGCACAGATGAAATATTTATAAAATATATAGATGACATGAAGCTGAGAAGAATACCTAACACACTTCATGATAGAATACAGGTCCAAAGTGATCTTGATGACCTAAAAAAATTGGACCATATCAAACCTGATGAAATTTGACAGGAAATCATATAAAGTTTTACATGTATGGTAAAAAAAAATCTACCTCACAAGAATGAGGTGAAAGAAGTATACTTAGCATTTTGTCCAAACAAAAAAAATGTCTAGAGATTTTGACTAACTGCAAGCTTAGTGTGACTGACTAGAATGAGATGTGGCAACAAAAACAAACTAATAAACCTAAAATCCTAATACGATATTGAGCTAAATTAAGAGAAGTATAGTTTTCAGCAGGGGAAAAAGAGGTGCCAATCCTGTTATTCTCTGTTCTAATCACATCACATACAGAAAATTTTGCAGAGTTCCCAACATCACCTTTCAGAAATTGCATTCTGAGACAAGAAATAAGGAGAAGAAAGGGCCCCAAGCTCATGCCATGTAAGGTTCATCTGAAGGAACTGGGCCTGGTTAGTCTGAAGAAGACTCACAAGGAAGATAAAAGTTGTATTGAAATACTTTGAAGGTTGCCATGTGGAAGAAGGATTTGAATTTATCTGTTTGGCTGCCTAGGCTAGAACTAGGAGTAAGAGGTACAAATTGAAGAGGAGTTTACGTTTAATATCAGGAACTTTTTTTTTAATTTGTTTTTGGGGCGGCTAGGGGGCGCAGTGAATAGAGTTCCAGCCCTAGAATCAGGAGGAACTGATTTCAAATCCAGCCTCAGACATTTAGCACTTACTATCCGTGTGACCTTGGACAATTCACTTAACCCCAATTGCCTTGCCTTCCCCCCCTCCAAAAAATAAAATAAAATAAAATAAATGTTAAAAATTCATTTTTAAGAGTAGAAAGCGTTAAGTGAGTAGATTATGGGTTTCATTTCATTGGAAGATTTCAGAAAAAGACTGGATAATCATTTGCCACATATGGTAAGGAAGATCTTCTTTTTCTAGTAATGAGTTGGACTGATGGAGGCTAAGATCTTTTTCAACTCAGAAAATGTATAAAGCATCCAAGTGTAGTAGAACACTTTGAATTAAGGCAACATAAACTCGGGCAACCATGTGATATTCTTTACCCCGTGTATTTCAAATTCCACAGATCGAGCTAAAGAAGATATGTGGGTTAAAGGGAAGAGTTAGTTACTGAAAAGAGTCACAATGAGAGAGATGAAGATTAAAATCATTATATTTATGGAAATGATGAAGAGTTTTGAGCTATAAAAATTGAATATACATAGGAAGAATATATGAGAAGAAAAAGACAGACATCAGGCAAATTATTTGTAACTTTATATCCTTGTTAGATATTGATTACAGATAGAGAAGCCCCTTACCTAGAGTCAGAAGACTGAGGATGAGTTCTACTTCTGTTAATTAGTAGTTATGAATCAGCTATTTTGAGTCTCAGCTTTACTTCCCTAAAATGGAGAAATTGTTATTTTTTTATTCTACCTACCTTAGGTTGGTTTTTATTATAAATGTGATACACATATAGAGATACAAAATAAAATACTTTCTGTGTGTAATGTTTTCCCATAAATCATTTGAAATTTAAGGTTACCTTTCTTTCAAGTTAATAACTTTTCAAGGGGAAGTATTTTCTCATCATCTAAATAAGAAGATACTTGAGGACAGGTGCCATATTTTACTTTTATTTGTGTTTCTACATTGATTATCACAATGTCTTTAGATACTCAATATGTGATAAGTGTTTGCAATTGTTTCCCATATTACAGATCACCGAAGAATGTGTATTTTTTTTTTTTTGGTTTAAATTCTAAACTTTTTTTTTTGCCAATTAATTTGGTGTAAAATGTGCTTCTGGGTTTTTGATAGTTTAATAAGCTTTTTTTTTTCACTATAAGATAACATAAAGCTATCCTCTTCCATGAGCAATACATTGTTCCTGGTACCTTCCTGTACTCCCTCTTAGTCAGTTAACAATGATTTATTAAACACTTATTATGTGCTAAGCATTATATAGGCATTGAGAATGCAAAAAAGCAAAAATAGTCCTTGACCTCAAGGAGCTCACATTCTGTCTGTCTGTCTGTCTATTTACCTATCTGTCTACTTGTATCTATTTGTCTGTCTGTCTACAACTATCTATCTATATCTATCTATCTATCTATCTATCTATCTATCTATCTATCTATAGATAGATATATGACAAATGCCAAAACAATTAGCATTCTCCTATATATATATAGAAGAAAAAAATATGATTGGACACAAAACTGCAGATCTATATTACATATAGCTTGCTTTTCTTTGCAAGTATATAATAAGTTCGACCAATAGTTTTCAAAGTTGTCCTACTTATCAGTACTTCTTTCTGGATTATCTTTTGTAGAGTTAAGACTAACCTTCAGTTCTCCTGCTTCCCAATCTAGGCCCTTTCTGAATTCTAATCCTCAGGTAAAAATGTGAAATCATATTTTAGTTAAGAGGCAAAAATTGGAGTTATGGTTTAGGTCAAGTAAGCCCATATTGATTGTGACAAGAAAATCCCAGAGCCGATAGTGCTTTAATCTTTTGTACCAAAGACCTATATTTTCCAAACAAAAGGTAGAATTCTATGTTTCCCTAGAAATAATAATTTCCTTCTTGTGCCCCTCTTTAAAAAAAAATTGCTCCTAATTCTCTTTCATCTCTAAATACTTTGCTTACCATATATATGAACTCCATTTTCAGGTTCTTTGGATCAGATTAAGGAAACAAAGCTGTATAGTGCTAGTACCTGGTCATCAACCATACCTTTTTTTCAGTGTAGATTTTCTATTTCCATCTCCAGAAGTTTGGACAAATCCTAAATTGCACAAGGTTAGAAGGGGATATTTACTTCTATTAATGAATGATGGACCATCAATCTGAGATTCAGGGATATATTCTTAATCAGGCACTTTCCTCCATTCCAGTGGATTTGGCTCAAGAATTTGTTATTTCCATTGAGAAAATGATGGCTTATATCACGTGATCTGAAGTGTGCTCTTGCAATACTGATTGAGCTGTACTTCAGGATTACAGTTTCCAGAGTAACCAGGGTAGTCTGTGTAATTTAGAATCACTCCACAGAAGTTCATGATTAGCTATTGGAAGTCTAGTTCCATTGTATTAAGAATAGTTATGTGATAAGAGAGAAATGGACAGAGAGAAAGAATCTGAGATGAGCACAGGATTTACATAATAGCCTCATAGCACCCTAGAATGTTCCCACTTTGCTTATTTTAATATCTACATAGTTCTCTTCAGTAACTTAAGAGGTGATCTGTACTTTAAAGACATATGTATTTTAAAGATAAAAATAATTTCTCCTTATTACTCTATATTCTCTTTAACCTCATGGATCCTGTTGTTATTTATAATTATTAATTTACTCAGTTAATTCATACAGGATATTTAGCATGTACACAGGCAAAGTATGTTTTGGGCATAATTCAAAAGTAGGAAAAGTTTGGGGAAACTTCATGAAACCCAGTGAAGCTTCTTTATTGTTATCTTCTCCCTCCAGACTTCTCCAATGAAGACTCTACCCTCTAGCCTCATTTCCTTGATCTCATTTGCTCCCACCATTCAAATATCACCTTTATGCAAATGTACACCGCCATATATATCTCCGTCCATAATCTCTCTTCTGAACTCAAACTCACATTTCTATACTGAAAGAAGAACAAAATTATAAAATACTTAAAAGCAAGAATAATTGTACCATATAAAGGAAATGGTAGACAAGGTTGGTCTGAGCAGAATGCAGGGTATATTTGTGGGAATAAGGCTGGAAAAATAAGATGGGACTTTGTAATAACAAAGAAGCCTGAAAGACATAGAGAAGAGTTTAAATTTGGTGCTATAGGCAATAGATAGCTATTATAGGTTCTTGAACAGAATGACTGAGAATATAAATTAAAGTGTTTTGTAGAAATCAAATAATCAGTTTGTATCAAGGACCTTCTATGTTCCGGGCACTATGCTGGCACTTCGCAATGGAGAAATATAAAAGGAAGGGTGAATCTTCAGACAATTTTAAAAGAAGAAATAATTGGGTTGAGTAGTACACTGGATACCAAGCATGAAAGTCAAGGAAAAGTTAAGGATATTGTCATAATTTCTGGTCTGGGAGATAGATAAATAAATGACAGATTAAAATGGAATGGTATCTGTAGAATGAGAAATGGTCATAGAGTGAATTATTTCACTTTTGGGAAGTTGAATTCTTATTGACAGAGATGATTAAGTGCAGATAATGTCAAGCTTAGTTGGAAACCCCAAATCATAATAAGAGGGCAAAGGAATAGAAGACTCAGCCCCTTTTCCATGTACATGGTCTTCTGATAAATTTCTCTATCAGGGAATCTTGATGATTTTTGCTAGTTCAAGGTCTTTAGAAAAAAAGCTGAATGTAGTTTTGTTCCAGGTTGTGACTAAGCACTAAGTGAATGTTTGATCTTCAAATTGAATCTTCCCTATTCACTTTAATTAGGATCATACAATATTAATGAAACTTAGTGATCACCTAGTTCAATACTTGATATAGATGATGAAATTAATTTCAAAGAGGCAAAGAATTGCTCAAGGTCAATTTACTTCAACAAATGTCTATTAAACATCTATTGTAAGTATGACATCGTGTTCAATGCAAGGAATACAATCATGAAATTAGACATTTGTAAATTTTATAAAAATATACTAGTTTTAATTAAAATAAATATAGCTGTAAAGAAGCAGTTCATTCAAAGTTTTATAAGAAATATGAGGAGGGAAAAATTACTTATGTGTAGGAGAGAAGACTTCATGTAGGAAGTTAAACCTGATTTGTTACTTGAAGAAAGTAAATGACTTCTAAAGAGAGATTGGGATTGTGAGGGATTAAGATAGAAAGTAACTCCAAGAATTGTCAATAACAAGTGCAAAGGCATGGAGATAACAGAAAATAGGATAAGAATGGAGCAATGATAAGGAGGGCAGTTTGACTAGTCCATTGATTACATGAAGAGAAATAGAATACAGAAGTTTGGAAAAGGTTTGGTTGGAGCCATACTAGATCAGTTAAAGGAGGTATTTGGAAAATTGAATGTCAGTATAAAGAATGCACATGTTACTCAATAAACAATGGGGAGGTTGTGAAGATTTTTTTAATTGAGAAATGATATGACCAGAGTGGTGTATTAATGATTTTGAACATGATATGAAAGGTGAATTGAAGCCTTGATTAAGGAAAGGAAAAACCAGAGGAAGGAAGCACAGCATAAAAGCCTTTAGTCTTCAAGAGGAAAGATGATTTAGGGCCTAAACTAGTTTGTTTTCAGTAGAAATGGGGGGTTATGAGAGAAATATTATTTGATCACATTTAATTAAGGCCAACAAACATATATGATGAAGATATGAACATAAAACATGATATAGAACCCTTAATCTCAATGAAAACATCTTCAGAACCAAATAGTCCATGGCAACTGATTAGACAAAATTATGTTAGGGGTCTTACTTCACTGAAACTTCAGCAAAATTTCAAGTCAGAAAGGAGGAAACTAGATATTATACTACAATGTAAAATGGAGTAATTTCCATTGCAAGCAAAGCATTCTGGGGGGGGGGGGAGGGAGGTGAGACTTACTAGGTCAACTTCGTATGAAAAGGTGATCAATACAATGTTTTTGCCCCAAGGCAGACTGTATGTATGTGTATATATGTGTGTATAACTGTGTCTGTGTGTCTGTGTATGTCTGTATTGCCTACCCATTCATCTGCATAAGACCCTAAAGTAATCTGAGAAGTTACTGGAGCAGTCATCATGGATGAAATCCATCTATGTACCAGGAAATACTATCAAATAAAAGAGGTTAAAAGTTCGGTCTTCTTTCACCTCCTGCACAACTATGATAAGGCTTTTAGTCAAGGATCTAAAGGAATTAGAAAGGAGAGGCTTCTTCCATTTTTAGGCAAAGTGTTACTGTTTTTATGATAAGACTATACCTGCTCACTAAAGAGTGAGCCTTGGGAATCCAATGGATCAAACTTCTAGCAGAAACTCCATGTCCTAATAGGAGATTATCTATAACAGTTGAACCCAAAAAGAAGTCAGCATCTCAACCAAGTAACACACTTGACCCAGCCTAGCAGCTAGGAGAACATTACTTAAACATTAGACCATCTCATCCATCAGAGCTGCAATGTACCGCAGTGAACTTAGTGAAGACCTTCTGAGAAAGAAAAGACATTGATGTTCTGTTATTCAGGAGTTATGAGTTGCCATGGTCACATGTGTCTCTTTCCCAATTTGCCCTCATTACATTAAGCTTGTGCCTACTTTGTTCCCCACAGTCTCTTTGTGCATTTGTCAGAATTTGAACCCGAGGTTTTAGGGGAAAAAATGTTTGAACTTTGTAACTATTTTTTCTATATCATTTGAGCAAATATTTTTGCTAAAGAACAATTTATTCCCCTGGATTGTTGTTAAGAGAAAAAAACACTTGTTGGGGCTCACGAATTTCAGTATTATGAGGCAAGCCACCCACAAATGTACTCTTATAACTCTGAGAATATTAGCTGGCACCTTTCTGGGAACTCACTTTGCTGCTGTCAGTGAAAATTGAAGGAGTGATCCCAAAAAGTGGTACTACATGTATATTATAGTGGGGTAGGGAGGGGGAAGTTATAGGAAGGGAATGAGGAGAAGGCATGAGTAAAAGATGACACCAAGCCAGTAAATCTCAATGATTGGGAGGATTGTAGTATCATTACTAAATCATCAATGTGAAAGCTAGGCCCATTATTCAGGTGTTCCATATCTCAGTACAGTGTTTTTTCTTTCTCCCTCCAAACTGAATTAAATAAATATGTAATCATTAGGGAATTGACTCCATCTCCCCAACCAGACTTCATACTTCTTAACATTAGAGAGAATGTGACTCATTTCTTTGATTTCTCAGAGAGAGCTTAAAAAATTTCTTGTTAGATTGAATTAAATGGGAGTTCCATGGCATAGTGTAAAGAGCCCTGTATCCAGAGTCAAGTAACCTGAGTTAAAATTCGGTCTTTGATGATTATTTCCCGTGTGATCCTGAGCAAGCCACATCCTCTTCCTGGGCCTATTCTTGATAGGTGAATTTGCTGGCCTTAATTAAATGTAATCAAATAATATTTCTCTCATAACCCCCCATTTCTACTGAAAACAAACTAGTTTAGGCCCTAAATCATCTTTCCTCTTGAACACTAAAGGCTTTTATGCTGTGCTTCCTTCCTCTGGTTTTTCCTTTCCTTAAGCAAGGCTTCAATTCACCTTTCATATCATATTGAGACTCATTAATACACCACTCTGGTCATATCATTTCTAAGTTAAAAATGTCTTCACAACCCCTGTGGTTACTTTCAGCTCTAAATCTTCTGATATCTGGGTTTACAGATGGCTAGAGGGGAAGGTTTGGACTTTTCCTGACTTGTCTTAGAGAAGATGCCTCTTTGATTTGTACATGATGAAAGCATTTTTCTTTCTGTTTTTAGCAGAGGAAAAAGGGTGCACACAGGTCAATATCAAGAGTAATATTATAATATTTGTTTTGTTGTTTACAATGTGGAATTATGGATATCAAGGGGAAAAAACAAATGAAGCTAAAAGCATGAGTTGTCATTTTTAAGCACCATTTTAGGCACTGCACAAAATGCATGCTTTATGTCTTTTAAACAAAGTAGGCCATTAAATGTGCGATGCTAAGAGGAATTTTTATCTCACCTATAAATACAAGTGAATCTTTTAAACTTCAAATCCCCAAACACAGACAATTCACTGCGGCAATCAAGGCTGTTGTACAGAATTTAACTTCAATACCATCTGTAACCCTACTGGTATTTTAACAATAATGAATAGAAATATACATTCACAACAAACATGTTACTTGAAGTAAAAAGATCTTAAAAAGTCAATGCTAACTTCTAGGAGCTTTTGCTCAGAATGTGATTTACTCAAAAATCTTTTTTTCTTTTTTTTTTTTTTTTTTGCATTTTCATCTTTTAATTAATATCAAAGATGTCTAATCTTTACCTTAAAATGAAAAAAGATTTTTCATCATTCACCTGACTGAATTCATCAAATAAAAATGCTTGACTGTTGATCAATAGGAATATTAATAAGTAATCCTAGCAAAGAAAATATTGGGATTTTTTTTTGTTAGTTTTATGGGAGTTGCTAGTAATGGTTGGAGAACAGGAGGAATTTAAATTCTTTCCACATTTAGAGACTATTCTTCTCTGAATATTTTTTAAAGTATTCCTTTTTCCCTCTGAAGAAATAGTTCTTTTATTAAAAATGTATATTCTAGAAACAAATTCTTAGTGCTCAAGGCAATTGTCTAAAACTATATGCTTTAAAAGAGTTGCTTAACTGCATTATTGAGGGAATTTCTACTTTGAGAATTCCTAAATTGATGAAATCACAAACCCTTGCCAAAAATTAAAAGAACAGTGAGCAATTTCAGGACTTCTCACAAAACAATGCACCTACAGATTGTTAAAGAAGAGCAGAAGCAACAGACAACCCGTGCCTGGTGCACACAAGTCAGGACTTTAGGAACTCTGGGCTTTTTTTACTTCAAAAACTACCACTTCCCTACTTTATGAATTTGAGGGATTCACTTCATCTCCCTAAGCCCTCTTGAGTGTCCTCATCTGTAAAATAATGGAATTGGATCATATGATTGTTCTTTAAAAGAAGGAGTATCATACTAGAGGGAACACTAAACTTACAAGTTAGGAAAATTTGGGTTCAAATCTGGGCCTCAATTTCCTCATCTGTAAAGTGAAGTATTGAACTTGATGAACTGTAGGGTCCATTTTATTTCTAAATCTTGTATTCCTGTGATTTCTGAGATCAATTCTAGTTATCTCATTCTGTATCTAGATAGCTTAGAAATTTGAGAGGCAGGAATTACAACAATAGGATCTGAAAGCAGATGCTCCAGGGACAGATAATTATTTTAGGAAAAGCTGTCAAAAATCAGTTTTTTTGTTTGGTTTTTGTTTTGTTTTGCTTTGCTTTTAATTTTCAGTACCACGTGCAGAAATGATTTGCATCAGTGAGGTCATCTTTAAGTTTCAAAAACTATATGTAGTTCCACCATAAAGGGTAGTTACATGCAAAAAAAGCTATAATACTATAGCTTTGAACTAGCCTTTCTATGTTTTCATCTTTTAGGAAGTAAATGAGTCCCATATCATTATCACTATTTTACTGAAAGGCACCAGAAAAGACTAAAATGCCCCATATAATGCACTGGTATGCTGGTGAATATTTAACAACCAGGTTTCTGAGCAAGAGATATACAAATGATACAATTTTAGGTTTATTCTGCATTGATGACATTTTCTCTGTCACATTCTTAAGTCTAGGAATCAACAAAACGAAACAAAAATCAAGCCCTGATATATTATATTTGCTGATTTCCAAGATATAAATGCTCATACTGAAAATGCAGCAATTAGCTCTTTTGATCAGTTCAAGATGGCACCAGCACATCCTTGATAGGTGAATTGTTTCAAATTACAGGACAAGTTATTGGCAAAGTCTGAATTAGCACACAGTTCTGATTCCAAGGTTTGTGCTTTTCCCACAAATCATCTCCAGTAAGCTTTATCTGGGTAGTAGCTGAATGATCTATTAAATTGCCTCCAAACAGTAGTAACTCTAATCCATAGGAAATCTATGGTATTTGTGGGTTTGAGGATCTAAACTGAGATCTGTTAATCACTCACACCAGAGGAAGTTAATGGCATTTGGGAGAATGATATGCCAAAGAAAATAGTATTTGCATTTTGAGATAATACCTACTTAATTAGAGTCGGCATTGTATAGTGGAAAGAAGGCCTTGGAATTAGTGGACATGGGTTCAAGTCCAGCCCCTGATACTAGAAACAGGTCATCTAATGTCTCTGTGCCCCAGGTAACCTTCTAACACTAAAAATTGTAAATTCTTTCATACTGCTACCTCTCTCTCTTCTCCCTTTCTCTCTATTCAAAGAGTTACCCCTTTTCTTTTTCTTCACTCTAATATTTCCCCTCTTACTATGAAATTTCAATATAATACAATATTCATATTCATTCCTACTCAAGCAACCTAACTTCCTGAGTCCTCGGTATACTAAGATCTTAGACCTATTCCAAACAGCCTCAACTGGAAACAGATATTTTTATACCCTTGATTTTTTCATAACCCATAAGTGTTTACTATCATGTTCATGCACAGTTTGTAATCACTCAATCTATTCCTCTTCCTAATGACCTCTTCTATTCTACAACCTCACCATAAACTCAAATACTTCTACACCTCAGTTCTTTCCCAGGACGTCACCCCATATACTGCCTACACTCTCCCTCCTTCCCTACATCTTCTCCATATCTACCCCAATGGTGAACCAGTTTTACTCTATTTTAAAGTAACTGGGCCCTTCATCTGTTGCCAATTACGTCTTGCCCAGATCCAACCTTGAATTTACTCCTACTATTCAACTTTCCACTCCTATTCAAATATCGCTAAACAGAGATGGAGAAATTTCTAAAATTAATTTGTGTGGTCCTACTACAAAGTTATAGAATCTCAAATTGGACCCACTCTGAAGCAACGCAGACTTTTTACATCTCACTTTTCTGTTTACTATCCCACTTACCATAAGGTCTGTTCAAAACTTTTTCATCCCTCCTCAAGCCTCCTGGGGCACCTACTCCCCAACCCTTTCAGCTGAAGGTCTCAACTCATAATTCGCTCAAAAGCTTGAGGTCATTTGCCATAAGATCTCTCTTCTCCCCTCCTCTATATCTCATTTCACTCAGAAGTCTTCCCTGACTGTGACCTCCTTCACCCTTGTCTTGCTTTGAAGTGACAGTCCTGAAGTTACGCTGAATTTCATTAAAAAAAAAATTTGTGTAGTATCAAAATCTACTTTTCACCCTCTCTGCAAACACATACAAGAAAACTCCAACCCAATTACTTTTCCCACTGAATTTTTGACAGAACTGGCTTGTTGTTTGGAACTATAAAGACACAGTATCAGCAGACTGGCACTAATTTGAGAAGATCTAAAAATGAAATACTAGGATTTGTTGAGTTATGAGTCCCTACAGTAAATAGACCAGATTGTGTTTGTGTTTATGTTTGTGTGTGTGTGTTCTTCTTTCCAGTCATGTACTTATTGTTATGGAGATAGATTTTCCTTATATCTCTTAAATATTATTTATTTATGGTGAAAGTTTCAAATCCTCTTACCCCACCTTTCTCTTCCCCTTCTCCCTTCACTCTTTCCGTCTCCATTGTGATACTTCAGTTCTTCAAAAGATCCATAATTTTACTGACACAAATCCTTCCACATCAGTACATAATTTTTTATGAAATTTCACCTTTTCCCTATCCCCTGGAGAAAAAAAAAATCCCCATGTGATTGTCAGTTTTCTGGTGATGAGCCCATCTCATCTTACCCTGGTTCTCAGACAATAGACACAAAGTCTGTGATGTTCTGCACCTGGAGCCTTATAGTCTGGTAGTGGGTTCTACTAGCCTCAGATTTGAAAACCTGGGATCATCTCCACACAACTCTGAGGTATCAAAGTAAGACTTCAGTGGAGGTGTGCTTATAAATCTCCGAAGAAATCAAACTATGAGTAATGGAAAGTCTTTGTTGTTGTTGTCTGAATGAGGGGAAAATGATTTAAAAGAAACAATGTTCCTAATTCTGTTTCCCTTTGAAAACTCAAGCAAAGATCACTTCAAAATCTTGTTTTTTCTTTTAAAAACATGATTGATACTTTCCAATTCTCTTTCATTTTTTTCCCCTCATTTTATGCTTACAGTAAACTAATGAAGGTAGGGGAGGCATTGTTATCCCTATTTTGAAGGGAAGGGAACTGAGAATCAGAAAGACTAAGTATTTTGTCCAAAATCATACAGAAAATCAGTGGCATACTTCAGGTATTCTGACTTCTAGATTACTGCTATTTCTAATATAATATTCTGTTTAAAGTTAAAATGACAAAGTAGAAGATTAAAAAACCCACTGATCGTTAACACATATATACACAGTGACAGATGTCAATCTGTCAATAAAGATTTAAGTGTCTATTATATGCCAGGTACTGTGCTAAACTCTGGAGTATAAATACAAAAAGAAAGCCCATGCCTACAAGCAGCTTATAATTAAATGGAAGAAAACAAGACACAAAAAGGTGCATGGTGGAAAAGTTAAGAGAAATATCAAATTAGTGCAGCCAGATAGGAAACAAGAAGTTCTGAGATGAGTCCTCTCTTCCAATGGAGTTTTATGGAGTTCACAGCTTCCCTCTCTATCCAGAGGGACAGAATAGGGTGGTGAAGTGTAGTATAAAGGCTGGCAGCATCTTGCAGGATTATGACATTTTCTTAATAATGAACTTCATGGGACATTCATCTATATTTATGCTCAATGGAATTTTACTCCATTATAATAAATAGGAGACATTTCTATTAATAGGAAATGTTTTTACAGCTGTTTGTTTTTCTTTAGTGAGTAGATACGTAGATGTATTCTCCATCTCCATTATCTAGGCGCTGATAAGTTGTATGGTCTATCTCACAAATAAGTGAGCCGTTAGCCACTTGCGTATCTGTGACATGAAGGGCACCAAGACAGACATCTGCTTCCAAATACCTTTACTAACTGACTAGCCATGACTGTGTTCTTTTTTTTCTTCTGTAGCTTGAAAAATTCCCATCAGGGGTACTATCTCCAGCCAAATGGTCTGATTAAAATACACATGCATTGCCTAGCAGGAGAGAGTTCTGAGAAGATCTCCTAGCCTTCTCACAAAAACATTATTAATTAATTAAGTCTAGGAATCAACAAAACGAAACAAAAATCAAGCCCTGATATATTATGTTTGCTGATTTCCAAGATATAAATGCTCATACTGAAAATGCAGCAATTAGCTACACTTATTAATAATAAGTGGTAGTGGTAGCAGTAGTAGTCATAGTAGAAGTAGTAGTAGTAGTAGTAGTAGTAGTAGTAGTGATAATAATTATTATTTTAGTGTTATCATCACCTATTAGGTAGCTGTCATCTTAAAAGAAACATCTTAAAGACTGGCCCCAAGGGAATTAAACATTGTATAGGTAGAGAAATGAGAGTTAGAAACATGACAGTCAGAAACCCTGGACAACAGCCTGGCATCATTAAGGACATTGAAATATGGAAACCATCATGAAATGTGGCCCAAGTGCCTTGGAGAATGAGCAAGAAAGGAGAGTGCCCATCCAAAAGTTTACTTACTTTATAGCCTTTTCTGGGTACCAACCCCCCATTTATGAATAATACATTTAAACTCTTTTTTTATTTTTATTTTTTTGGATAAACCCTTTTTAAAAAAATATCTTGGAGGAGGTCAGAGCTGAGTTTTAAATCTCTTTATATCATTAGTGAGGATCCTATCTTCAACAAGGCAGAAGGGGTAGCCTGGGGCAAAAAGAAAAAAAAAGAAAGCCAGCATTTGTTGCTATTTACTTCCCAAAGACCCCAGTTCTTGTGGTCTGGTCAGCATTCATTTGTAGATTCTGCCTCATTAGTTAGTACTTGCCTGTGTTTTATGCTTGTGGAATGCCTCATAATATTTTTCAAATATTTGTGTTTCATAAAAAAAAAATACACTTTGCCAAGCTGATTTTAACACATTTTAACTAACAAGCATTTAATGCTTATGTTTCTCATTAATTTTCCCTCAAAGAGTCCAAATGCTTCCTTCCAAGAGTTACTAGATAAGGAATAAGCACTGTAATCATATTTTGTCTTTTTAAAACTGTCCACTCCCCCCCCCATAATATATAATTAATTCGATCTTTGCTATTTAATTCAGATTTGAAGGTGCTATTGAAATAGTTTAAAATGGCTCTGGCTTCCCTAGCTGCTATACAGAATCATAGACTCTTGTAGTTGGCATGTAAAAGAGAGATAGGAAAAGTGAGGGCCAGAGAGGAGAACTGACTTGTCTCACATCACATAATTAGTGAGAAATCAAGGATTAAATTAGAAGATTTCTGTCTTCCACTCTGGATGTTTGCCACTGCAATATACTAATTGTTAACTTCATGAAAAAACAAGCTTTTCAATGTATCCTCTCAGTCATAAGAAAAAAAAAAAAAGATCACTGTCCCAGACATCAAGAAAAAAATTAATCTATAGGCAAAGAAGAATTAATCGGAATTCCAGAATCTCCATTGAATAGGATTTTGTGTATTTATGTTATTTTCTGCCTAATAATTTTAGGAGAATGGGGCAAGAAAAAAGAAAACTATTCAAAAGGAAAGTGTAAGTGTAACAACATAGAATGTAAGCTTCTTGAGGGTAAACACTATCTCATTTTTATGTTTGTAGTCTCAGTACCTAGCATATGCCTGCCACATGTATTGGGGCTCAAATTATCTTTGTTGATTGATTTAAAAAGAGTAGGATCTGAGAGTAGTGCACTTTCATAAATATACTTTCAGACTAACCTGAGTCTCCATTCTTTCAACCAAATTCAACTTCAGCCATGAAATAAGGAAGAAATGGATTTAGAAGACCATTGCATTTATCCTCAAGTCTAATTAAAATTCTCTCTCTCTCTGTCTCTGTCTCTGTCTCTCTCTGTCTCTCTCTCTCTCTCTGTCTCTGTCTCTCTTCTCTCACTCTCTCCCTCTCTCTCTCTTTCTCTCTCTCTTTCTGTCTCTCTCTCTCTCCTCCTGGAAAGTAACCAGTGATGTTTATTATAGTGATGTCATATACACAAGAAGCCAAGCTCACAAATTGAGGCTCAGCTTGGTTCGTTATTCTCTTAGTAGGGCCAGAATGTGAACACAGATAATATTTGAAAGATTTTCACAAAGTGTTGAAATAGAGCTGTGTTTGAGGATAGCCTGAACAAAATCTGCATCGGACTCTCAATTACACATAATCCAATTTTATTTGGTTATTTACCTACTTTTATTTTTGTTTTGTTTTGTTTTGTTTTGTTTCTTCACCTTAGCCTATTCCATGTTATCCGCAGATAACCATGTCTGTGTTACCATGGAATTAAAGTGAATTATGTTTCAGTCATCAACAGTGATTTTGTTCTCAGGCAACTTTTTATAACTATGGGTGATTTATGTATCCGATTCCTTTCCCAATCTTCAAAATTACTCCTAGAATCCCTGAGGTTGAGCCAACTAAAATATTTATCTAACATAATTATTACCCCCATCTCTTTTTAAGTAGAGATTCTAGAAGATTTTTTTTTTTAATTCTTTCTCTGAGAAATATTAAAGTGGAAATAGGGCTGGACATGAGGCTAAAAGACCTAGGTTCAAATCCTGAATCTCACTTACTAGTCATAAGACCAAGCTATTCAATCTTTCTTGTACTTGATTTTTTTCATGTATAAAATGAACAAAATATTTCCTACACTTTCTCCCTCACAGTTATTGTTAAGAAAGTGCTTTGCAAATCTTAATGGATGAATAAATGTGAGTTGTTATTAATAATGTCTGAGAATATTTTCATTTGTTTATTCTGAGAGCAATGTTTTGATGGATTTTCTCTGTTTATGTCTCTTCTCTTTAGATAACTGTGATAACCCATTATCAGCCCTGCTGCCTCCAACAGCCTTTTCCAGTTCATCAGAACTCTTTGGCACTCCCAGCCCAGCCCAGCTCAACAGAAGAATTGGTAAGTGAGGTGACTGAAGCAAGGATAAGTCTATAAAGAAAAGTGCTAATGAATAATGGATGAGGCTGCATATTGGAAGAAAATTAACATTTTACTCAACTAGAATCACTCCTTCATGTACCAAACATAGTGTTCAGGAAGTTTGGTTCTTTACTGATTATTATAAGAGACTTTGATGAAAATGAAAAAGTTTATCTTGTATTTTACTTTTGTGTTGTAATATAAATCCCAAATATATGTTTGAATTTATTGTCATATGGATGAACAAATATACTTGATAATTTATTTACATTAGAAATGAATGAAGAGCAATAAGTGAGGGAAGTCTTTCCATTCTTTTCTTTCTTCTGCTTAAACAGAGAATGGGTTGATAGAAAAAAAAAACTGAATTGGAATTCAGGTAACCCAGGTTCTTACCTCATTTCTCCTACTAACTGCTTCAAAAACCTAAGATAAATCATTTGACTCCTCTGGGATTCAGTGTTCTCACCTGTAATTGTAAGGGAATTTGAAGATCTTCTCTACCCCTTAATGGGACTCACTTGGAGCCCAACAATAGAAACTTGCTTATGGGAGGCTTATTTTTCAGGAAGGCCCACACCTTTTGATACTTTAAAATTAGACAGTGGATCATGGAGATTGTGATGTCCTCTGACCCTAGAGAAGGCTATATATATACTTTTGAGGTGAGGTTTTGCTTTGGGGCTCACTTATGGGAAGAGTTGTGTGATTTGTCCAAATGAGACTCTGGGTGGCTTTTGAGTCCCCTGGCTTTGAAAACGCAGATGCTGATGCTTCTCCTTCTGGTAACTAACTATGTATGCATGCATGTAATGGTCAGACAGCTAGAAGCTCTGTCTGTTGGTCTGTTGAATTGTGTTATTTTCTCTGTCTGTATTTTTTGTCTGCTTATAAATTCTATTTGTTTTTCCTGAAGTTCAGGGTGCTGACTTTTTCCCTGAACTAAGTGAATGCCATATATGTTTGATTAAAGTAAGATTGTTAACCCCTTTTTGAGTAGCTTTCCTTTAGAAAAGCAGATCAAAGAACCTGTGCTAGTAGTCATCCTGGGTTTGCTAGGGTGCTTGCTGTTACATCACCTCAAAGTCATCTTTCAACCCAGAAAGGCTATCTTTTAGGCTGGTATCTTCAATAGAGTCTTCAAAGATAACTTCGCTTATTTAATATGGTGATCACAAGGAGGGCTATTTCTTAGTGAAGACTTCCATGTGAATTTCAAAACCTCAAACATATTTCCAAAGAATAAATAGCTTCATAAATATGAAGATGTATCACATAAGGGACATAAATCTGCTATTACCAATGATGACATAACAGCAAAATGGGTGGAGGGAGATGCATAGAAGGAGACAAGAAGTTTAAAAAAATAAATGAGCAAATATTTATTATAGCTGCTAGCATGTAGGCTTGGTTCTAGATGTGGCTAGGGGGCCATCTCTAATTGTCTTGATTTATATCTCACCATCAGACCCAGATGACTCCAGGGGAGAAAGTGAGACTGATAACTTTTCACAACCCTCCCTCTCTTAAATCCAATTCATTTGCAAGTCATGACATCACCTTCCTGATGCCATGGTCCTCTTTTCTAGAATGAAGGACAAATAACAACAACAGATGTGACCATGCAAAACAACTAAGTAATAAAGCTGGGAAGATAGGTAGAAGCCTGTTTATGGAAGAGATCAGCTGGAGATTTTGTATTTGACCCTAGAGGCAATAGAAAGCTATTTTAAACATTGAATGACATGGGTAAAGGGAGAGGAATAAACATTTACCCCATGCCTACTCTGTGCCAGGCACTGTGTTAAGTGCCTTATAATTATTATCTCATTTGTTCTTCACAACAATCTTTTTTTGGGGGGGGAGGGGAGGTGCTACAATTTTTATAATTGAAAAATCTAAGGCAGGCATAAGTTAGTTAAGTCATTTGCCCAGGGTCACACAGCAAGTATCTAAGGCCTGCATCAAACTCAGGTCTTCCTGACTCCAGGACCAGCATTCTTTTAGACCAACTGAAAGCTGCATTTTATGAATATCAATTTGATATATTTATGGAGGATGAATTAGACAAGGGAGAGACTGAAAGCATGGAGAAATTAGAAGGTTATTAGAATAGCTAAATGAGAGGTGATAATGGCCTATTAAGATATATATTTTTGTGAGAAGAAAAGAGGGTTAATAAAAGAAATGTGTATGGAAAAGATTTAGGATATGGTTTAATATGGAAGATGTGGGAGAGGAAATTAAAAGATGACTCCAAAGTTGCAAATTGGATGGATTGGAAGTATGGAGATTCTTTCAATAAAAGTAGGGGAATTTGGAGTAAGGAAAATACAATGAGTTCTGTTTTGACACATTAAATATGATTGGTTGTATAAGGGTACCGAGGAAGGAGAGATCATTTCATCCTAGAATGATCAGGAATATTTATACTGCCATTAGATAGAAGGAATAGCTTCTTGTTTTTGTTTTTGTTTTTCCTAAGAATTGTCAGTATGGTATGTTTATGAAATTGGAGAATAACTCTTAAGTCTTTGTTGTTGTTGTTATTCAATTTTTTTCAGCTAGGTGCAACTCTTCATGACCCTGTGTAGGGGTTTTATTGGCAAAGATACTGGAGTGGTTTGCCATTTCTTTCTCCAGCTCATTTTACAGATGATGAAACTGAATCAAACAGAGTTAAAAGAAAATTGCTCATAGGTCACTCAGTTAATAAGTGCCCAAGGTCCTATTTGAACTCAAGAAGATGAGTCTTCTGAACCCCAGACTATCACTCTATCCATTTTACTACCCCTCTTAAGTTTTACCTGGATTCTAATGGGCTGCACTAGATGACCACTAAGGGTTCTTAATCTTCTGATTACAAATCTAGCTTTTGTTTCCCTAAGTCCTGCACACTATCACAATCCCTTACATAGCAACTTACAGTTAAATATGGGAGACACAAACAAGGCATTAGAAGAATACATAGGAACACACAGCAAATCTAGCTCAATAGTAAGCGTATAATTAGTTTTTGTTCTTCA
>CM053588.1:181493396-181523413 GCA_028646515.1 Pseudochirops corinnae | reverse complement strand
CTATGAATATATGTTTTATACTATTGTTTCATCTTATCAGACCCAACTCAGTAGACTCAAGATCTTTTTTTTTTTCTTTCAACAAATCTGTCATCCAGTTTGTTTGCTATTCTTCCTAACTTGGCAAATGCAATTTTTTATAAACACTCCATCTATTATTAAGCTATTTATTTTAAAAATATTAAATAGTACAACTCTAAGCACACATTTCCAATAAAGACATCTTATGAACTGGCCATTAATCCATTATTGAATACTCTTTGGGTAGTCATTTGATGATTTCCAAATCTATTTAACTATATAATAATTTAATTATTGACTTTCTT
Organism: Pseudochirops corinnae; assembly: GCA_028646515.1. Lineage (NCBI taxonomy): Eukaryota > Metazoa > Chordata > Mammalia > Diprotodontia > Pseudocheiridae > Pseudochirops > Pseudochirops corinnae. The sequence continues at coordinate 181,523,087 of CM053588.1, read as the reverse complement.
AATGTGGAGTCCATGAACTTAAAATATTTCTTTTCAGTAACTATATTTCAATAACATTGGTTTCCTTTATAATCCTATATTTTTTAGTACATTATTTGAAGGAGTCTATAGGCTTCATCAAAGTGACAAAGGGTTGCATAAAGTGCACATATAATGTTAAGAACCCCTAATTTAGATTCTACATTCCATCTTGTTGGCAAGAATTGAATGATAGATTCACTGAATTCTTTGCTAAAATCTTAGTAAATTTTATCTAGCATCCCATATATAAAAATGCAAGTGAAGCTAGTCTGGCATGACATGTTTGTGATGGAGGCATATGAACTGTGTATGATTATCCCTTCCTTTTCTAGATGGTTGCTAACTCTCCCTTTAACAATACTTTAACAATACTATGATATCTGTGCATGAATCAAATTCAAGCTCATTGGCCTATATTTTTCAGATACATTTAATTTCCCTTAAAAAATAAGAGCAATATTGATCCATCTCCTGTCCTGAAGTACCTCTTCTCTTTTGAAAATAGATTTTAATAAAATTCTGCTCTCACATCACTCAGATGCGATCCAGTATTTCCATCTGCTCCCTCCCAGAGATTCACTCTTTATAACAAATATTTTTTTTAAAAGAAAGAGGAAGAGAAAGTCAGCAAATCGATACATTAAAAAAATCCAAGACTATGTGCAATTTTCCATATCCATATCTCTTTGTCCCGACCTCCATCTCTGAAGGAGTAAAACAAACTGACTTCTTATATCTTTTCTTTAAATCTAAGCTTGTTTTTTTTAACTTATCAACATTTTTTTTTGATTTTTCTACAACTCCTCCAATATTTACTAGTCACAATTTTCATCACCTTTACTAATTGGCAGAGTGTGAGATGAAACTCCAAGGCTATTTTGATTAAAAAATATAATGCAATCTTCTGTTCTGAATGTTTGGAACCTTGTACAACTATAAAAATATGATCTATAAACATTATTTGGGGAAATTGGATTATTCTTTTCCTCATATCATTATTGAGGATGTCTTTGATACTTGATGGAGATTATTATCACAAAGATTTTGTAGAGAGAGAAACATAGGCATATTGGTTTTTAGTTACTGTCACTTTCTGAACTATTTATTTTTAAATCTTTTTTTTTTCCATTCAGTATGTAGTAACATTTCCTCATTCACATATCGTTGTGATTGTTCCAACATCCTTCACTGTGTGTCATTGGTTAGGCCTAGCTCTTCTTGTCATTTTTTTTTCTCTTTTATGGCATTACTATATCTTCAAGTAAGGCATAGCAAATCTATCGCAACTTGTGTAATAAAATGATTCAATATGAACCATTAAAGAGCTTGACAGATCTTTTACTATTTTTGTCCTTCCAGTTTCATTCCTATTTGCCTTTGGGATGAGCAAGGTTACTTTGTTTTCTTACCAAACTTTTGACTTGTTTCAATTTTATCTGTATCTCACTTTTTTTAAGCACTATTGCTTTTTTTTTTTTAATCACAATATTCTTTCCATAAGAAATTACAACTGAGTTTATATCCTAAGTCAGTAATACCATTGACTCCCATAACTCTCAGGTGAGCAAGATGATCTAGTACATGCTTGCTCAGATATTTTCTGGACTCCCTGTTGTGGTGATTGAATTACATCAATTAAATTTCCTTAGGAAATACTAATATGAGGCAATACTTGCTCTAATGAGAGATAGTTGATTTGGAAATGGATCACATATCACTGGTTGATATTCTTTCCATTTACATTATTGAAATAATTTCCTATATTTTGCCTTATTCTACTTACCACATTTTGCATCAGTTCACTTAAGTTTTTCAATCCCTTCTCTGTATTCATCCTATTTATTGTTTCTTACATCATAGCAATATCCCATTCTGTTCATATAGCATAATTTATTTAGCTATTCACAAGCAGCCAATGATGGATCTACTTTGTTTGTAGTCTTTATTAAAGTAAAGTACTATTTTATGTATATGGAACCTGTCTTTTTGTCATTGACCTATTTGGGATATGTGTATGCCTACCAGTTAAATCTTTTGTGTTAAATGTCATAGACATTGTATTCACTGTATTTTGATGATTCCAAATTGATTTTCAAATTATTTCTTCCCAATTCCCAGGACAAGGTTTGGTCCCTGTGAAGAGTAAACACCTCCAGGCTGCAACAAGCTGCAAGCCCTGGGATTGGTTGTTTTGAGACACTGTCACACCCCCAGCTATAGGAACTCCCCCCCTCCCACCACCACCACCATAGTGAGGGGACATGGGCATTTGAGCCTGGGAAGGTTGAGGGAGCCTCTACTGATAAGGAGTGCCAAATCCAGCTGTCCTGAGACTCTTCTCAGCAAGGACGAGAAGGAACCAGAGCACACCCAGAGAGTGCAGAAGCACTGGGGCAGACAACCCTTAGCTACTGTCATGTACAGAAGGTTGGAGGTTTGTCTTTGGTTCCAGGTTAGAGGGGAGAGCTTAAGATCTGTGGCAGGAGACACCATTTCCCATACCCCAGAGCTAGAGGTGATTATAAAAATGAAGCTATTACCACAAAAATGCACAGGCAAAGGAGAAAGAATCCAACCATAGAAAGCTATTATAGGAACATAGATGACCAGGGTTCGTTGTCAGAAGAGAATGTTGAAGAGTATGTTATTTTTTTGTTTTTCTACAACTCCTCCATCAGATGTCACCTACCCAACAATAATTCATAGATGGTCCTTAAAAAGACTTTAAAAATCAAATGACAGAGATGGAGGAAAAGCTAAAAAAAGAAAAATAAGAATAATCCAAGAAAAAACAAAAAGGTTATTAAAGGAAAGTCAAACAATTAGAAAAGAAGATCTAGAATCTTAAGGAAGAAAATGAAATCTTGAAAATTAGAATTTGGCAAAGTAAAGCCAGCAAAATTATAAGTGATAAATAAATAATTAGCCAAAATAAGAATAATGAAAAAGAAATAGAAACTGAAACATAAGAAAAACAACAGATTTGGAGAATAGGTCAAGAAGAGAAAATATAAACATAATCAAACTAGCTGAAAGTTTTGATCAAAAAAAGAATCTTGATGCAATAATACAAGAAATAAAGAAAATTGTCCTGAAGCATTAGAACAAAAAGGGGGGAGGATTGGAAATAGAAAAAAAAAATGTCAATCCCTACTTAAAAGAGATCCTCTGAAGAAAATTCAGGAATATCATAATCCAATTCTAAAAGCCCCAGCTCAAGGATAAAATATTAAAAGCAGAAAGATTAAAACAATTTAAATATGTTGGTGCCCCAATTAAAATCACTCAAGACTTAGCAGCAGAGACATTAAAGAACCACAAGCCTTGGAACACAATATTGAAGATCAAAAAGAACTGGTGCCCTGGCTAAAAATATCATACCCTTCAAAGTTAAATATTATTCTGAATGAAAGAAAGGACATTTGATAAATTCTCAGACTTTCAAGACTTTGTAATGTATGTCTAAGATTCTTATGAATAATTGGGTAGCTCATAAGAAAGATTGAAGTAAACCTGAAAATGATATGAATTTTAAAAGTAAAACCATTTAGGAACAGCTAAAAAAGAGTCATTATTTTATACAAATGAGGTGCAAGAGGAAGAACTGATACAGAGGAATTAGATGAGGAAGAAGGGCTGGTAGTTCTAGTAACCTCCTTTCATTGGGAATGGGTTTAAGAGGGAACAATATATAGATATTTCAAAAACTATGAAAGTTTTCTAAATTCAGAAGAAATAAAATGGTAGGGGCATAGGGAGGGAGAAGACAAGAGAGGGATCTCTAGAGGGGAGAATGAAGGAATAGGTAAAAGTGGGGTATGTAAGGATGTTTAAATTTATGGGAATGGGAAGGGAGGAATCCTTGGAGAGGGGTAGGCAAGTCATAGCAGGGTAAGGTATCAGGTAGAAGTAAAAGCAGAGGAGCCCGGAGGGATAGGAAACAAGAGATTTTCACAAACATAAAAACAAAGATCGAGAATAGAACATGTTGGGGAAAGTATATGTCTATATACGTATGTATATAGGTTTATGTCTATGTATATATCTATGTAGCTATACAGAAACATATCTAAACTTTATTGTAGCCTTCAGGGGAGGGGGTGTAGGGAAGAGCGAAAAGAATAAAGTAAAAAAGTACACAGCAGAGAACAAAAGAAAACTCATAAGGAAGCAAAGAAAAGACAGACAATTCTCAACACGATAGGTATTATTTATCATACAGGCTTTCTTGAAATGAAAATCTATTGTTACATATTTTGAATTGTCTCTTATTTTTAGCTTTGCACACATGTTTTTTTTTTCTTTTTCTGTATTTAAGTTCCAATATTTAAGTTTTGACATGTTTTTGTTTCTTTTTTTCTATCCTATATTTGTGTTCTGGTGTTTGAGTCTAAAATGAAATTAAAAAAAAAAAAAAGAAATTGAGAGGCATTGTAGGAGAAAGTGTACAGAATATGGAGTCAGAAGATTTGGAATTGCTTACTAAATCAGCTATATTCTAATTATGCGACCCTGACAAATCATTTCCCATTCATCTTTCTAGGTTGCAGTTTATTTGTTTTTAAAATAAGGGCATTTTAATAGCTAATTTCTAAGATCAGTTCTGTTTATAATATATAAAGTTTCTTGAAATTTTTTAGTGTTCATTTACAGTGTGAGAAAATATTTTCGATGGCAATCTCAGTCAAAATCTTAAGTTGTCCATCATATTTATTTATGATACACTATTTTTTAAGTATAATAAGGAAACAGGAAGCAAATGTATATCTGTAGAACATCTGTCAAGCTATCTTATGACCATTCTTACAATTCGGGAAAACACATTTGTTTGGTTGAAGTAACAAAATGTTTGCCATGGCAACCACAGACAGCTAGTACAACCTTATTAACTGTAAAGCAGGGAAGGGACTTGTCTTCAAAAGCAGGGCAAGGCTCCCTGGCAATTATCACTCATATTGTTAATCCTGTCTTTGAGGGCTGTAAGTTGATATTCTTCAGCTTGGAAAATTCTTAATATGATGTGCTAATCACTTCTATGTGGCTGCAAGCAGCAGTCATTACATTTGGGTGGATTTTAAGTCATTAGAAATAATCTTTGTTTTGACTGTTAGCACAAGGGAGGGATAATTTTTTTCTACATTGATGAAATATTTTTAGCACCAACTCCTTTGACCTTTGTTGCTCTTTTGGGCGTATTTGATGTAAGTTATTTGGTCACATTGTTTTTTTCACTCACTTTTTCACTACTCAAATTTAAGGGAGTTTTCCTATTAGAAAGAATTAATGTGAGAGAACAAGGTGACAAATTTTCTCAAGAATTGCTTCTGGTTATTGTTGTGATTTATTAGAGACAATAGAAAGTTACTAGATACCTGACAATTTTAATTTCTGAAATATTATGTTTATTTAAGGTATTATTTTATCCTGTCATCTACCAAAAGCTATATTACTGAATGCTTATCCAATAAGTAACATAAAAACTTACTATGAAAAAATGAACAAAACGGATTCTAAAAATTCTTTGTCAGTGGAAGAAACTAGATTAAACTGAAGATACCTTTTAATTGAGACCCTGTTTCTAATACATTGGTAATATTACAGTTTCTACCCTCCCTCCCTCCTCACTTCAGAGTCATGAGGAGATTAAAATTATTCTGTATCATTTAATAATTGATTCTGTTCTGTAATTGACCTTATTCTTTAATACTGCCCCATTTTGTATAATTACTCAGGCCACATTTTTCCTTCCCTGAGTTAAGCTCTGAAATTTAGGCTTTCCTCTGAATTTGCTTTGAAGTTACAAGGTAACTTGCAATCATCCCAAAAGATATGTTGTCTATCTTTTCCTGTCCTTATATAATTAAGGGAGGGTCTTAGCTCCTTAACAAACCCTTCTAAGTGCCAGGCAGTCTGCTAACTCAGTTATGCCAACAAGGTCTGCAAGATGCTGTAAGAATTAATCCTTAATTTTCAGAGAATGGTGATCACTAGTCTCATATAAGTGTGCTAACTTACTTTCTTAAAAATAACCAGTCATGTTATCTCACACCCACAATGCTGTATAGCGTGACCCATCATAGTGTCTTCCCCACTTACCTAAGTCTGGAATCCCCAAAACTATATAAGGTTTAGTGAGGCCTACCTCTGGGTCTTTGGTCATTGAAAGATTTCATTGACCCAATTTATTGATTACTGTTAACCTGACTTTAAATTGATCATGCTCAGGTCACTATTTCTCAATTACTTAATTTTAAAATCTAACAGCCACAAGCACTTGCTAAACATTTTCTTGTGTGCTGGGCACTGTACTAAGCACAAGGGATATCAAGAAAAAGGTAAAAAAAAAATTCTTTCCCTTAAGGAGCTTACATTCTAAAAGGAATAATAGGATAAAGAAATTCATACATATAGGATAAAGAAGGAAGAAATTAAAAGTATCTTCAGAGAAATGGTGTCCTAGTTGAAATATCCCTTGAGCTGAGTGATTTTTTAAAAATATATTTATTTAATATTTTATTTTCCCCAATTTCATGTAAAAAACATTTTTTAACATTCATTTTTTTTTAAATTGTGTTCCAATTTCTCCCCCTCTTTCCTTATCCCCTCACTGAAAAGGCAAGCGATTTGATACAGGCTATACATGTGTAGTCATGCAAAACATATTTCCATATTAGTCATGTTGTGAAAGAAAATACAGACCAAAAAACAAAACAAAACAAAATAAGACGCAAGAGGAAAAAAAAAGTATGCTTTGATCTACATTTAGATTCCGTCAGTTCCCTTTGCAGATATGTATAGCATTTTTCATCATATGTCCTTCAGAATTGTCCTAGATTACTCTATTGCTGATAGCTAAGTTATTCACAGTTGATAATTGTAAGGTTCAGAATTCTCCTGCACAGGGATACTCTCATCTGTCCACCCCAAAACAGGTGAAACAAAAACAATAAACAAAGAAAAACAAGAACAACAACAAAATAGGACAAGTTTGATACCAAAGAAAGAGGCCAGGAGCTCCATGATGATTATGTAAACAGTTTAATAATTACATGGGTTCCTTACAATAGGAGCAGTCTGGGGTGAGGGGTGGCCAGATGATTCAGTGGATCTCAACAAAGACCCCCCCCCCCCCAGAAGCCCTTTGGTAATTATAGAAATCACCCAAAGGGAAGAGAAGTATGTCATCACAGTTTAGCTAATATTTTGATTTACTATTTAGTACTGGACTTGAGTCCAGAATTCTGGGCATCAAAGCCGGTGCTGCTGGGTAGATGTCCAGACACACAAGGTTTTAGACTGGTCACTGTGGCCTTGTTATGGCTTTCACCATTCAGGACCCAATATTCCACCTCTGAAAGCTGCCCATATATTCTTTACGAATACCTTGCTCAAGGTCCCTGGATGGGGGGGTGCACTCTATGCCGGGGTTTTTAGAGCCTTTTTGTATATAGCCAGAAGAAATGTTCCCATTTGTATGTATAACCTGCAAAAACAATACAAGCCTAGGTAGGGAAAAAAGTAAACAGACATGATCACTAAGAAAATTTCCATTGTTGTTACAATTTGTGAGTGGTGAAGGAATAATCAAAGGCATTTGGTGAGCTCAATTTCTGAACTAAGTACAGGCCAGCTGACTTTCTCAACTAGATTCAGAGATAAATAAACATGGCTTGGGCAGTTTTACAGCATATTAGGGGGGTGAGAATAGAATCAATTACAAAATGGGATTAAGATCATGTGATTTTCTCAATTTCCCTTTTCAATGGGAGATTTGTCATAAATTTTCCTGATATGTTAGTGTAAGGACAACGAGCTTGACCATTCACAGCACAAGCCATAGCAGGAATACCTAAGGCCATTGACTAATTTTAGGCTGGAAGTTTACATGATATTAAAATAACTGAGTGAACTCAGTATTCAGATATAGTGAAACAAACAATAGCAAGTAGTACAATAATGACCATTAACCTACTTACAATATCCATTTAATCTGCAAATTTCATTTTGCAACTCAGAAGTACCATGTAGTTTTCTGGTCTCCGGAACATCTTTTCATGGGGCAATCTGGAATATGTCTTGTCCTCAGGGGCACCTCTTCACTAGAATCATTTTTTTTGCTTTCAGGTTACTTATAGAGACTCCTCAGATGTTACTGCTAAAAACTCTTACAAAACAGATCTCAACACAAGTGTGTACAGCCTCTGAAAATTATTGTAACACAAAATATTCCGTAAGTTCATCCCTCTAAGACAACTGATGATACTAAAATTCTCTTTCCCAAACCAAACTGAAGATATTTCTAGTTCAACTTCAGTAATTAATAGAATAACAGTTTGGACCCACAAACAGTTATATCAGTCCCCAATTATTCTTATATTATTTTGAAACACTTAAGGACCTTATTTCATACAGAAATACACCCCCCATACCCACATGCATACATAAATATGTGTATGTATGTATGGGTGTGTGTGTGTGTGTGTGTGTACAGATAGGTAGATAGATAGATATAGTAACAGACCTATGACTAGGCCAGATGATCATTTACTAAATTGTTTAGGATATAGAGTCACTACACATTCAAATTGAAAACACCAAGATCTTACATAGTTACATTGTGCTTGTATCTTCTATTGACCACTTGTTCAGAATACAGAAATTTTCTATAAAAGGAAAAAGCAGGGGCATGATTATAATGGCATCAAACTGGACACATATATGGCAGGAGGGAACATCCTTAACCCTGCTTGACTTCAGATAAGAGGCACAATTGACAACAACCATGCAAGTAACAATTTCCACCTCATAGCTCGACTTAGGAATAACCAGGTGAAAAGCATTCCTGTTAAAAGGTCTGAGCCAGAAAGATCCTATCTTAGGCTGGGCCAAAGGTCATCGTCTTAGCTTTCTCCCAGATATAAACCTTCACCTGTGATGGACCAGGGTCACATTCTCTCTGAGTAGCTTGAGGCATTTCTCTTGAATGGTGGATTACTGACTTAATGACTCATCAGACAACTATACCTGAATTCAAACCTCAAAACAAAATCAGTTATAATCCCAAGAGCTTTTACTTCAAATGACAAGTTTTACCAATCTTACCTTAGGGTTGGATATAGTAATTTTTCCTCTCATGGCGTTGCAATGGGTAATAACAGTTTATACATGCACACACACACATACACATATACACACACATACACACACATATATATATATACACATATATCTCTGTATGTATATATGTATATGTATATAAGTATATATGTATTGTATAGATATATGTATATGTGTGTATTTTACTTAATGCTCTTCAATTGTCTTTCTTTTCTTCTCAATTTTATATTTGACTTGGTATGAAGAGATTATTTCTATAGTATACAAACCCTGGTAAATTCTCTGTAAACCAGTTTCATTATTTAGGAATTTTATGTCCCAAACAAACTCTTCCCAGTGCTGATGACCTTGCCCACACAGAGGGTTTCCAAACACCTGGCAAGTTTATAAAATAAGAGGAATCAACAAGGATCACAGAGAAGGGGCTGAGCCTGATGCCCTTATCTTCCAACCCCATTTACTCTTAGGGATACTGTGGGCTGTGTTCTTTGACGTACCCCTGCCTACCATCCACTCCTAGCATGTGCGTGGTATAATAGACTAACCCTGATAGACAACTTTATACCCCTCCTTTCTACACACAGTAATCAGTTACCAGCAGTTTTAGATTTTAACATTATGACAATAATATCAAATAACTTGGTTAACAATCTTACAACTTCCATAAGTGATAGACAAATAGTTGTAGAGGTAACTTCCTCTTAACTACAAGCAAAGGTAGAAATATACAGTTCCCTAAATGGCAGTTATAAAACAGGGTTAGCAAGGCAGATAAAATATCAAAGCTGGTTTTAAACATCTTCCACTTTTACTTGTTCAGTTTGTACTCCAAGAACATTCAAATTACTGGATGATAGCTAAATTTGGATTCTGTAATCTCAGAAAGAGCCCATTAGGTATCAATTCACTTCTGGTTCTGTTTTTTTTCTATGTTGGCTTTCAGATCAAACTACAAAATTTTCATGCTCAATCTTTCTACTTAAAAGTCAAACTCACTCATACCCTGTCAACATGCTTCTGTTCATAAAAAGATTCACACCTTTTCTTATTATCTTGAGATTCGTTCCTATAATTTTCTTTTATTTTGTTTATGCTTTAAGTTCTCATTTAAAAATTTAGTATACATTGTTGTTAAATAAAAACTAATGACTTATTAAAATCTTCCCAAATATATTCTTAATTTAAACTCATGACTTTTTACTAATTTACCTATTCACATTATATTTCTTTCTCTTGATTTGTCACAATATAAGAAAATTTGTCACAATATAAGAAAATTTGTAGAAACATAACAAACCATAAACAATATTATTTATTTGAAATATGAAACAAACCCAGTACCAATCAGGTAACTCAGTCCTGTTGAATGCATTTCCAAATTACGTTATATAGAAAATCAAGCATCACATTGCTATTGTCATTGTATGCTGATCACATTTAAAATCCCATATAAAGTTATCAAGTATGCAATTATACCTAATTAAGGAAAAAATAATAACAGTTAATATAGTATTTGTTCTATGGCAGGCATTGTTAGGCACTTTAAAATTATGTGAAGTAAACTGAGGTAAATAGACGTGAGGTAACTTGCTTAAGGTCATCCAGTTAACAAATGTCCATGATCCATGAATTTTCCCAGTTTGTCTTAATGCCAAATAATATAATAAATTCTGACTTATCTTAAACATCAAAATAGCAGAGACATATTGCTCTTAAAATGGGACCAAAATGAATTCAGTGGCTTTTTGGTTGTGTCCTAGTACAAACAAACAAACAAACAAAGGAACAAAAGTAAACTTTCCCCTTTTTTGAGAGCCAGGAAAGAGTTAAATGGAAGTTCAATTCCCAAGTGCAAGCCTTGAAACTTTAACTGACACAGCCCCCCAAAATTGTCTTTCTATAATCAGTGAAATGACCTTCTTCTCTAGCTGCAAAACAATAAACCAGTCATGGGGTGGGAACCTTACCACAGTTCAGAAATGCAAAGGAAGAGATAAAAATCTTTCTAAAAACATAAATGAGCTAAGAAGTGGCAAAGACGCAGATAAGCACAGATAAAACACCAATAGATCAATAACTGTTTCTTTCTAAAGTTTCCAAACTGTTTACTCTTAAATTCTCTATTCACACTGTCCATGCAAACAGATTACAATTCTCTTTCTGTCCATGCTCCTCTCATTCCTACAAGCTTAAACTTGTTCACTTTTCCTTTTGGATATGTATCCCTCTAGAGAACTTTGATTAAAGCCCCTTTAAAATTGCATATATCTTGTTTCTTTCCTATTCTGATCCAGCATTTCTTATTTTCTTCTACTTGTATTTACCAATCATACCTCAGGTAATCTTCACTGAATCTCTGTCTGTCTGTCTGTCTGTCTGGCTGGCTCTCTCTGTCCCTCTCTTTCTTACCACTCCTCTTCTTTTACCCCCTTTATCACCTACGTTCTTAGAGGGTAAGATAGATTTCTATACCCTACTGAATGTGCACGTTATTTCCTCTCTGAGACAAGTTTGTTGAGAATAAGGTTCAAACACTCCCCCATACTCCATCTTCCTCTCTCATTGCAAAAATTTCCATTCCTCATTTATGAAAGATAATTTACCCCTGTTGCACATCTTCCTTTAATGTACTTTGAGGCATTATTTAAAGTTATTTGGAGGGGAATTTGAGAGAGTTCAGACAAGTCTCTGCCTTTTCTCTGACATCTGACCCTGTCACACCTTGAATTGAGTCTTAAAGGAACCAAGAGTTACTAAGAATCTTAGAAGAACAAAAGAATAACACTCTAGGCATGCAGTAAAGACAGTGCTAGGCATGGAGATAGGGGATGGAATGTCCTATGTGAGAAATAAGTAGGAAATAAGGCTAGATGTTAGATTGTGTTGTTGAGGGTAATTTGTAAAAAGACCAAAAAAGTAAAAAGGGATGAGTTCAGGTGTTAAAAAGTTTTAAATGCCAAACAAAAATATTTTAAATTCATCCTAAAGATATCAAAGGGACAATGGCATTATTTGAGTAGGAGAGTGATATGATCAGATCTGAATTTCAGAGAAACCTCTTTGACAGTTGTGTGTATGCCAAATTGGAGAGGGGAGAGACTGAATATTATTTTTAAAGAGAGTAGATATGATGCTAGGGGACTCTGTTGGAAAGGAATGATGAGAGGCTCACGTGAAGGGCTGAACCTGACATGAAGACTAGATGAATCCTGGATCAGGCAATTACTAACTTTGTAATGTTGGATAAGTTATTTATCCCTCTAATCCTTAATGTCTGTATCTGTAAAATAAAACAGCTAATCTAGTCAGAGGCTGCTGCAAAACTCCCCATTCTAAATGAATTAGATTGTAATTGGGAAATGTTTAACAAAATAAATGAAAATACGATACAACATCAAAAAGGTTAATTTGTGGTTTTCTAAGTCAATATGAAGCAAACAGGGACCCAATTCTATTTGAATTTGACACAACTAGTCTAGGTGACCTCTAAAGTCTCTTAGCTCTCTTTTCTATTATACTAAATCCAATGTCATTTTAGGAGAGTGGCCTTCATTCATTGCCAAAATGTAAACTCTGTTGTAGGAAATGAGTTCTAAGGCAATGGTTTTTTTGTTTGTTTTTCTTTACCTTCTTTACCATGAATATATGAGATATGACTCTTTCTCACCTTTGTCTTTTACCAGGAGCTGGTGGTTGGTCCCCAGTGTATTCTAATGCTCAACAATGGCTCCAGATTGATCTAGGAAATAGAGTGGAGATTACTGCAGTGGCTACCCAGGGAAGATATGGAAGCTCTGACTGGGTAACAAGCTATATACTGATGTTTAGTGATATGGGACGTAACTGGAAGCAATACAAGCAAGAAGACAACATCTGGGTAGGTCATTACATTAATTGTCATTAGATAAATACAATTTATACCCATGGTATCCTTATACCACATAAGGATCCCTCATGATGTCATAGCTTGCTTGTGGGATTTTGTCTGTTGTAGATCTATCTATTTTTGCCAAATGATGAATAAAACATCCAAAACCTGATTGTGTTAGGTCAACATTACAAGGCAAAACTAACATTTTGTACCTTCTCAATTATAGCCAATACTTGATTAAATATGATAATAAATAGGCCTTTTGGGATATGGATAATCCAGAGTATATATATATATATACTATATATTTATGACATATATTAAGAACCCGCAAAGAGATGGAGAATGAGCAATTGGAGAAGGTGAATATGTAATTATATAATACATCTATATCTTACGTAATATTACATATAATTTTATATAATCTAGATTATATTATTTCTTCATGATGAATGGAAAGCTTTTAGCAGCCTCTGATGTTTATCAAAAACTTTTTCTCTGAAGTCTGCTGAGACAAATAATGATAATCATATTTATTTCTTCTTCTGTAAGATAGAGATTAGATCCTCCTTCTACTTTCCCAAGAGTGTAGTTGTGAAGGTCAAATAAATCTCAGAGATGTAACTAGGATGAGATAATCAACACTTTAAGTCAGAACAGAAACTATAGAGGACACCAAGAGAATTTTATCAGAGGACAGTGCTACTTTTGCTTCCTTTCCCTTCCTTCCCTTCCCATAGTATAGTAGGATTGGCTTTATCACAGGACAAGTGTTCTCCCCTAGGTCGACATACTCATGTGATGCCTCAAAAGATGTCTTGATTTTTCAGCAGCTTTTTATTTCCAGTAGCTCAACCCCAAATGTTGTTACACTACTGAAATGACTGGAGGGGAAAAAAAAGCTCATATCTAATGAACTTTTCCACTCTAGTTAACCAGGATGAAAAGTTGCTATTTATATAAACAATATATAAAATTTGAAAAAAAACAATAAAAATAAAAAGTTAAATCTTTGACAATCAAAAAAGATCTATATTATTACTTGATCATATGCTGATTTGAATTGTAGAGAGATATAGGAATTGTAGGCATGGGGAACCTAGGTAGTAACACACATGGTAAATTTCTTTTTTTCCTTTGGAAGAGAAACGTGTAAAGAAAATCTGGAAAATTGTAATAGTCCTATAGATATTTATGAATTAAAATTAATTTATTAATTCTTCAATTACCTTTCAAAAAGATTGGATACAATTTTTGCCAAATCTGTCTCACCCACATTGAAATAAAAGTTAAAGTTCCACCAAAGAGTTCTCCATCTACCTTTGGGTTTAAAAAAAAAAAGGAAAACAACATCAATTAAGAGTCTGAATTGCTATGATCTGCAGATATAATTTTCAAATGCTATCGTGAATTACTGGGGAGATTTACTTCTATTTCCTATTTGTTAGTATTTGTTAATTATCCATGTCACAGAAGTACAATCCATGCAGACATTCTAGAAAATGTCAGTTTTCCAATGGAAAATAGTAAGATTGATTATAGGATTGAATCTCAAAAGCAATATGGTTGTTTTGTTTCGGTTGTTGTTGTTGTTGTTGTTGTTGAAGACGTTGTTGTTCTGACTCTTATATAAAATATGATTGAAATTCTGATCAGGACCCTGAGAGTTTTTAGTTTGGTTTGGGTTAGTTACTTTGTTGGTTGGTTCATGAGAATGAAAAAGGGGGTGAAAAAGAGTTTTTAGGTTTCCTCTTTTTGATTTTCAGTCTTCACTAATTCCTGTGGTTTTTAATACCTTTAACATGGAAATATACATTTTCCAGTTTTGAATAACCAGATTTAAATTTACATATTGGCTGGAGGGACAAATGTGATGTTTGCTCATCAATGTTGTTTTTGTCTCAGGTTCCATTATAATTCATTGTAGTTTAGATTGAATGGTAGCTTTGGGTTATTTTGTATAGAAGTCATGGTGCCTTAAAGTGACATTTAATTTTGTTCTAAATGTCTGGATTTGGTGAATTAACTTTTTTTTAATATACCTGGCTAGTGTGTGTGTGTGTGTGTGTGTGTGTGTGTGTGTGATATTTCTCCAATTTTGCATGGATGGATGGATAAAATAAGATATTGTTTTGAAATTTTTAACACTTTTAAAAAATGAGTTTCAAATTCTCTCCCTCCCTATCACACTCCTCCATCCATTGAAAAGGCGAATAATATGGTAGCAATTATACACATGAGGTTATGCAAAATGTATTTCCATATTACCACGTTGCAAAAAAATGAGAAAAAGCAAAAAAAATATTTTTTAAAAAAGTATGCTTTAATATATACTCAAAATTAATCAGATCTCTCTCTCTTTAGGAGGATAGCATTTTTCATCATGGGTACTTTGGAAATGTCTTGGATCAGAGTACCTAAGTCTTTCACAGTTGATCATCATTACAATATTGCATTACTCTGTACACTGTTGTTTCTGTTTATTTCTCTTTGCAATGTTTCATATGTCTTCCCAGGTTTTTCTAAAAATATCCTGCTTGTCATTTCTTATAGCAAAGTAGTATTCCATCACAATCATATACCATATCTTTTTATGCCATTCCCCAATTGATAGGATCCCCTCAATTTCCAATTCTTTGCCACCACAAAAAAAAAATTAGATATTCATATATTCTTCAGAGCAGGTCACCAGTCTTCTGAAAGGAGCAGCTACTTTTAAATGCCTGAAGCTTAGCCTTGAGAATACTTCTCTGTCACTGTTTCTGTCTTTCTGTCTCTCTCAGTGTGTCTTTCTCTGTCTATCTGTCTGTCTGTTTCTTTCTCTCTCTCTCTCTTAGCGGGGAAACTGAATGGAATGCTGAAATCTTGTCAAATTTTATGTAGATAGCATCTTGTAGATATCTGTTGCTTCCCACAACATAATCCAGCTGGAAATTTCTATAAGCCACAGGGAAGAGGACAAAGGGACAGATTTATGTGATTCACCATTTTGTGTCCAACCTGTTAGCCTACAGAGAGATTGCTATATTCTTCTCCATATAAAGATAGGATCCAGCAAAGATCAGTAGAAAAAAATTGATATTTCATCTTTAGTAATTAGGATAATATCCAAGTAAAAGATATAGCCTACAGTCAAGTGAGGTCAGAATCATGCAACTAAATTATTTTTCAGAATTTTAGCTTCTTGATACTTAAAATCTATTCATTTTAAAGGTCCAAATTTGAAAGCTCCACATTATTATGCCTATTATGTGATAGTTGTGTTATGTACTTTGTTTATTTTTATCTATTCATTTTATATTAATGATAACATAACTTTTTATGAGTACTTTTCTCCCCCATCAGAATGTAATTTGACGGTGATTAGGGGTCATTTCGTTCCTTGTATTTGTATCCAAAGTTCCTGGAACATAATAGTCACAGGAATTACTTGCTCATTGATTGGTAAGCATAATGATGCTAAAATAGAAAATTAAGCAAACTTCATTTTATTTTGTTTTCTTTTTGCTTTTTTATTTTACAAAAAGGAGAATCAAGTTAGACACATCAATTTCAAGTGCTTCTATCAACCATAAACTAGGGCAAAATTCACTGAATCCTTTTCAGAAATTTATAAACACAAATCAGGTGTATTTGTTTTTGCTGATTCTCAGAAGAAGGTCAAGTTGACTTATTTATTTACAACAAAATAATCATATAGCTGGGGAATTTTTCTCATTTTTCACATTTTATTTTAAACTCTCAATTCCACATAAAATGTATATATGAATAGTTTCTGGTCTTAAAGAACAAGATGAGAGAAACAGTCCTCCATAAAATTTTTATAGACTCCTCGAATTTGTCTGACTTTGTCTTTTCAAAATAGGCACCACCTAAAAAAATCAGTAATAAATATGGACTTAAATAAGGTGTGCTAAAAGGTAGAAGAGAAGGTTTAAAAAGCAAAATTTCATGTGGTCCCATACAAGTATTCATCTCAGAGATGAAATATTTTAACACTAAATGCTTTGACCCTGTAGAATGCATAATGTTGGAAAAGTAATTAGCAAGAAACAAAATGGGAAAAGGTGTACCAGTTGACTGAGTTATGAGGATTTCAATTTCATCTTTGAAAAGATTTATTTTCTCTTTTATAAAATTTATTTCAGAATAAGGATTCAGAAAGGATGCCTTTCAAATGCACAGAAGCAAATCTCTATGCCCTAAGGATGAAATTTGGAGAGCCTTCTGATCTGCATTGCCCAGAATGTTCAGCAATAAGAAAGTGCCCATCAGGGTTTTAGCTGCAGATCATGAATGATGAAGCCAGAACCTGCTTCTGTACTGAATGAGGCATGAAGGTATTTCAGAAAAGACCTTCACAGAAATCTTTAGAAGCCTCAGCAGTTCCAAACTCTCTTGACTGGAAGGGCAATATTTTAAGTGAGTTGAGAGAAATACACTGCAGAAATACAAATAACAAGGATGGGATTTGATTTCTGTTGCTTCACTGATATAAATAAGTATTCTCATTATGAAAATAGAAAATCTCCTTCTGGCTCAGATATTTAGCTGGTCTAGCAAAGGATTTTCTTGCCAATAAAGCCTCAAATAGGCATGATCTGGATGTCATGGCTTACCATGGTTGAAAGACCACAGGACTAGATGGAAGGAAGACCTGTATTTGAATTCTGCCTCATATATTCATTTCCTATGTGAATTACCCTCAGAAAATCACTTAACCTCTCAGCCTCATTTTCTAATCTGTAAAATGAATATAATAATAACAACTACTTATTGGGGCTGTCATGAAGATCTGAAGAGAAAGTAGATACAAAGTGATTTATAAAACTTGAAGCAATATCAGTAGTAGTAGTAGTAGTAGTAGTAGTAGTAGTAGTAGTAGTAGTAGTAGTAGTAAAAGAAGAAGAAGAAGAAGAAGAAGACGACTAAGAAGAAGAAGAAACAGTAAAGTTACGGACTAAAAGATCATTGATTTGCTGCTGAAAGGGACGTTAGAAGCCATCAAGTTCAACTTCCTCATTTTAGAGAGAAGGAAACTGAAGTATAGAATTATGTGATATGTCTAGGTTGGAGTCACATAGCTATTACATATCTGATGTGGGATTTGAACCTAGGTCTTCTTGACTTGATCCCAGTTCCCCATCCACTATACCACATCTGATTTCTCTAAAGAGTATTTATGGCTTTGTCATTTATAAAGACTCCATGTCCTCCATGACAATTCCACGTAAATTAATTTACTTATTCAGTACCATACCAATCAAAGTACCAAAAAATATTTTATAGAGCTGGAAAAATAATAATAAAATTCATTTAGAAGAACAAAAGGCCAAGAATATAAAGGGAATTAATTTTAAAAAGGCAAAGGCAGGTGGCTTAGCTGTACCAGATCTAAAAAATATATTATAAAGCTGCAATCATAAAATCTATTTTGTACTGCCTAAGAAGCAGTGGTGGATCAGTGGAATAGGTTAGGTACACAAGATACAATAGTAAATGGCTACAGCTTCTTGGATAAGAACTCACTATTTGACACACACACACACACACACACACATGCACACACACACACACACATACACACACACACAAAACCAACTGCTTGGAAAGCTAGAAATAATATGGCAGAAATTGGGCATAGATCAACATCTCACATCTTATATCAAGATAAGGTCAAAATGGGCACATGATTTAGACATAAAAGTTGATACTATCAAGAAATTAGGGGTGCAAGGTATTATTTATCTGTCAGATCTATGGAGAAGGGAAGAATTTTTTACCAAACAAGAGATAGAAAGTATTCTCCTGCATTTTCATTGGCTGTCCCCTTATGTCTTCTCTCATTCTTTAGCTTTTGAATTCAAGTCTGAACTAAAATCCTTCCTTTTATAAGAAACTTTTCTCTCCTTTTCCCTTAATACTAGTGTCTTTCCTCTGTTGATCATCTCCAGTTCATCCTGTGTAGCTCTTATTTGTACATAGTTATTTATGTTATCTTCTCCTAAGAAAATGAGCAATCAGTGACTTGTTGGTGGAGTAGAGGAGTGGGCCAACCATTCTGGTGAAAGATTTGGAATTAGACCTAAAGGGCTATAAAATTGTTTATTACTTTTGACCTAGCGATACCATACTAGTAGGTTCGTATCCCAAAGAGATCAAAGAAAAAGGAAAATGACCTATAAGTACAAAAAATATTTATAGCAGCTCTCTTCATGTTGGCAAAGAATTATAAATCTAAGAGATGCTCATCAGTTGGTCTCTGAACAAGTTGTGTCATATGATTGTGATAGAATACAACTGTGTTGTGGAAAAGAATGAGAGGGGTGGTTTCAGAAAAAATGATTGCAAAACATGTTAATTGATGCATAGTGGAATGAGAAGAACCAGAAGTTCATTGTGTACAGTAAAAGCAATGTTATTATGATCATCAACTGTGAAACACTTGACTATTCTATCAACGCAATGATCCGAGAAAATTCCAAATGACTCGCGATGAAAAAAAATGCTGTTCATCTTCAGACAGTGGAATGATGAACTCAGTGCAAATTGAGGTATAATTTCCTCTTTTAAATTTTTTCTTGTATTTTAAAAACCATGGTTAATATGGAACTCTATTTTTGTATGATTTCACATATATAATTGATATTATATTGCTTGCTTTTTCAGTGGGTGGGAATGGGATTGGAAGGAGGGACAGAATTTGGAACTCAAAATTTAAAAAGAAAGTTAAAAGTAAATTAATAATAACTTTAAATAAAAAAGGGGTTAACTTTCCCCTTTCATTGTACCCATAGTGGTTAGCACAGCGATTAACACTAAATATATAGGTGCTTCATAACTTTGTGTTGACTAACTACTTTTCTAGCCTAAACTACCATTTGAAGGCACAACAGTTATCTTATCTAGTCATTTAAGATGTGAATGATTCTTTGTGACCCTATTTGGGGTTTTCTTGGCAAAGATACTGGAGTGGTTTGCTATTTCCTTCTCAAGCTCATTCACAGATGAAGAAACTGAGGCAAACAGGATTGAGTAACTAACCTAGGGTCACACAGCTAGTAAATGTCTAAGACTGGACTTGAACTCAGGTCTTTTGGACTACAGGCCCAGTTCTCTATCCATTGAACTGTCTAGATGACAAAATTATAGTTTACATATTGATAAAGGAATAATCTAAACTTTGTCCATTTTCTAACACCTTGACATCTATTACTTGCCTACTCAATTGCAGTTACATTCAGTAAGACAACTATTCATTTATTCCTTATATACATTGGTAAATTCTTCCTATGCTATCCCCATAAGCTTGACTTTTCCAAACATTGAGTATGAAGAAGCTACTTAATAAATGTATTATTCATTCTAATTCTTTTCTCTCATTGCTGCTACATATATTTTAAGCTAGGAGAAAACCTATGTAAAGTGGAAAAGACTCTAGATTTGGAGTCAGAGGAACTAGGGTCAAATATGAGCTTTTTTTCTTTCCCAGCTATGGGAGAGCAAATCACTAAACCTTTCGGGACCTTAGTCTCCTATTATCAAAATGAGGAGTTTGAACTAGGTAGCTGGGATGAGTCCTTTCAGCTCTAAAAACTATGATTCTTTGCTTCCTATCAGAATTGGTGGTGTGTTCTACCCAATGGAACAACTTCAGCATCAGCTCTTCTATCTTAATCTCTTATGAGCTCAAGATTTTGTTTAGCAAAATGTCATACATGGTTTCATCTATATTAGGATGAAATTTTTTCAGAATTATACATGTTCACAAAGCAGGACAGAGAGAAATAGAGAGAGAGAGAGAGAGAAAGAGAAAGAGAGAGAGAGAAAGTCAGAGGCAGAAAGAGAAATAGAGACAGAGACAGATTAGATGTTTTATCAACAAAGGCATTCATTTTTCTTTATGTTTTAAGATTTTTTTTGTCACTTTTCTGTCCACTTATAATTGATTTTAATTTAACAAATACTGTTTATCATATAGGTATTTAATGGGTTTCCCTCCTTAATCTGTCCCTACTGTTTTGAATCTTCTTTATCAAGAAGCAGTGATTCATAATAAATAGACTTAGTCTTGGAATCAGGATGTGGGTTCAAGTGCTATCTCTGATGCATATTTATTGAGCAGAGCTGTGCAGATAGATATTTCACAGCAGACTCCTGAAAGCATAGCAAACTTCTGAGCTTCATCTACAATTTTATCATTTTTCTATCACCTTCAGTCAAGAAAATCAATAAAGCAATAAATCAAGTCCTGATTTCATATTTCTGGTATAAATCCTCATTAGGAAACTTTAACAATCAGCTCTCATAAGACATTTGAATCTGACTCCAACACACCCTTATATGTAATCTTGGTTAAGTCATTTAACCTCTCCAGGCTCTAGGAAATTCTCTTATACTGTGTAGTTGTAGGTAGTGCTGACCTGCATTAGAAGAGGCAATTTCTTCATTCAGGAATTCTCTCTTCCATTGACATCACAGGTCCAATCTCCATATCATCCAAGAGAGTTTACTGTTATTTATAAGCTGTAAGATAGCACTCTCTTCAGTTCCTCTTCTAGGTTATTTTACAGAGGTTCAAAATAAAGTCAGCCTACACACTGAACCCTAAGGAACCATACTCTTTTTATTTCCTCCCCTAAGTAATTACCCCCTTTTTTTTTTACCTTTCACTTTTTGCCTCTTGGCAAGTTCTGAGTCAGTGGGAAAATATACTTTTCATTCAATGAGGACTTTAAAAACATAGCATTTAACATGGACTTTTTAGAAAGGCTTTGAAAAGTCTTAATTGATGACGATCTACATTGTTATATATTGAATACATAACATTCTCTTCAGTTAAAATCATTAGAAGGAAAGTCATTCAGTCTCTTAGCCATTTTATTTTAACATTGTTTTTAAGTAATAATCGCTACACATATTAAGCATTTGCCAAATAGATGTGCCAAATTTTTATTACTTTGCATGTTCATGCTTTATCACTGGAGAGAGTGTTATAAAGAGTTATTCATACATTAACTCATAAGGTTATATTTCTAGAACTGTGTCCTATGACTAAAATAGAAATGTAATACAAATACAGATTACTTCGATGTAATTGATTAACAGGATTGGCTTAAGGTCAGATTCATAAGAGCTGCAAGTGATGATAATGACAATGATAAACCATGTTAAGAATCATCCCATCATATTCCTAAAGGGTCAGGTATCTGTTGTAGACAACAGATTGGTTCATCTCAACATTCTGACGTCCTTGCAAAAAGAGAGTTTTGTTATTATTATGTTGTTTATCAAGTATAACCGTAACTCATGCTAACAATTGATAAATCTGTGGAACTTAAGGTTTAAAAAATTATTTCCTCACAATATCCCTGTAAGGTATCTAGCATATGTATCATTTTCTTCATTTTACAGATTAGGAAAATGAGGTTCAAAAAAGTGAAATGATATCCACAGTCAGGAAGTTTTGTAGTTTGGATTCAATAACAGGTTTTGGGTTTCCTTTCCATTTGGGCACCCTGCCTGAGATAAGACCATTCTCCCCTTTTATAACCTCATCTTCCTCTCCATGTAGAACTGGGGAGGGGGCAAGGGAATAAAACAAAACACAGCTATAACCTTTATTACCTAATTCTGAATTCTCCAAAGGTGCCCCAAATGACATAGCTCACATAAGATTTTGTCCTAGACCTCAGAGTCAAAGTAGTTGAGGCCAAGAAGCCTGTTAAGACCCTTTTCAACTTCAAGGCCACCACCAGAGTCAACTGTCCCATAAGACTTGCTTGGTCAGCTTTCTGACTCTCCATGCTGCCTTTTCCTAGCACTTGTTAGATGTCAGCTAAACTAGACTCAATTTCTCAGCTTTCAGTTTTATTGTCTTTTACCTCTTCTGGTTTGATATCTTGATTCCTAAGAATGATCTGGTTTGGATTGAATTAGATTAGATTAGATTAGATTAGATTAGATTAGATTAGGACTGCATCTTGCCTGCTCCCTATGGGAATCAGAAGGAAAAGTGGAAGCTTCCTTTCCACTCTCTACACTCTATACCAAATTCTTTCCTTTTACTGTTCAACATAGCCAACAGTTGTCAACCTCCAAGCATTTACCCACATGCCTGGTCTCTGTGGTTGGGAATGGAACTTTAGGGTTGTGATAGATATGAATCATCAGAGAAATTTAAGAAACCTATTACAAGGGCTTGAAATAGTATGATTAATAGAATGAGGGTAGCTGTTAGCAAAAATACATGTGGGAATGATAAATCAACTCCTAATTAGTCCTAACTGGTTGAAGCAAAAGGGTCATTTGAGTCAGTTTCCTCTTTGGTAAGGAGAGAGGGTTGCACTAGATGGCTTGTATGGTCCCTTCCTGCTGTAGCTCTATCCTAGGACCCAATGATATATGTTCTGATCCAATTATAAAGCAACAAAAAAAGTGTGAGGTGTGTCACTATCTGGTGATTTACTCATTTCATGAATTCCCTTGGTTCCCATCTTAGACAACTCCCCTTGAAGCACTCTGAAGTGATATAAACAATTGTCACCTTCTTGCCTGAACCTCCCATTTGCTTTTAATCTTTTTAATCCTTTTAATAGGAGAACTGACAGATCTACTGTTCAGTTTTTGCCTAGTGCATCTCCCCATGCTGTTTAACCTCTTCAAAGAGCAAGTGCTAATTTCTATGTGCTCATATGTCAGTTTAGCATGCAGCACAAATAGGGAGGAGACACAGACTTTTCGGAACTAATATTCACGTGGAAGCCTTTTAAGGGAGAACAGATGTGTTCAATATACACCCCACAAACTGGTCACATTTAAAACAGGATGGAATTCAGCACCTGGCACTGAAAACAAGGAAGAATACTCAGCTCAAAGCCAATTCTCCCAAATCTATTTGTATTTAAATGATCTTATTATGAAAATATTTGGTGATGCACAGGAAACTAGGCTTATCATTGTATTTTCAATATGAATAAATATATACAGGTTGTTAAATGCACTGGCTATTGATTAGAAAGCATGCCAATTAAACGAAACCCTTTTCCCCAGCAGCCACACTGAAGCATTTAATTAAACAAAACCCTTTTCCCCAGCAGCCACACTGAAGCATTTTTAAAGGGTCTTGTAACAACAGCTGCAGTAATAATTTCAGCTTCAAGTGCCACATAGGTCTGACTACAGCAGAAGTCAACTGGTTAATTTTCTCAGAGAGGAAAAGGGACAAATTGGGGAGTAACAAGAAGAAGCATTGTTATAATCCATCTTGTACCTATAAATTCACTTTTATTTCCATTGCTTCACTTCTGACCTAGATTTGTCTTCTCATTCCTCTTCCCTTCTTTCTCCAAAGTCTTTGTATATCTCAGCTCCTCCCCCTTTCTCTTCCACCTTTGCTGCTTACTCTCTTAACTGTTTTCTTTTTCTCTCTTTTCTGTCTCTCCCTATTGCCTTCTCCCTTATTTTTTTGATTCTGTACTCTCTTTTATCCCTCTTTCCTTCCCTTCTCATTCTGCTCTACTTCATCCTCTCCTTACCACTCATTTTCTCTCCTTCTTCCTCTTACCGCTCTCAGTCTTCGGTCTTGTTTTCTCCTCTAAATTCAAACTAATAAGGAGATAGAGAAGTAGGGGGAGAGGAAAGGCCCATTCTGATTCTATTTTGTCACTATTAATCAAAAATTTCAAAAAAAAAAACCCCAAACACCTCTACTATTTATATTTTGATATATTTAACAAAAGTCTGGAAAAAATGGGGGTGGTAGTAATTGTTTTCCTTCAGATCCCTAAAAATGGATCCAGCCTAAACCAAAAACACAAAACCTAATGAGAGATCAGAAGCCAGTTGTAAAAGGCCATTGCCACTTTCCAAGTTATGAGTAGATACCCCTGTGACCATGGGCAGGCCAAAACAATCAGAGGGAACATGATAGAAGGTAAATCTATCTCTGTTCTATGCTACCTAGAAGTTAAGGATCTTGGAAATGAAGGAAGGTACAATATACTAAAGTTACTATCAAGTGGATTTCTAGTTCCCTCCATTTAGATCTATATGGGAAAATAAGACCCAGCAGAAAAGCAGCATCATTTAAAATTGAAGTCTCAAAGGGGAAAAATACTAACTGAGAAAACTAGACAATTAAACTAATGAAGGTAGTTACCAACTGGTACTAGCAGTAGACAAAGTGGCTAGAGAATAAGCCTGGAGAGTTTCTGACTTGGAAGGTGGTAGGTTTCAGGTCAAACTTAAATGTTCCAAGCTCTAAAAGTATAGTGATCAGAGAGAAATAATAGAGATGTTCCAGGAACTCCTGGGAGGTTAAAGGTTCCCAGGCATCGTAAGACAAGTTTAGAAAATATGCTATATCTTAGGAGGACAATAGACTTGATTGCATTAATAAGGATAAATGTTAATCAAAAGATAACAGGAATTACTAGTGGATTGAGAGGTGGTTTCATAGTCCTACAAGAATACATGAAATCCCACCTTTGGGGGTATACTGGCTGTGTGACCTTATGCAAGTCACTTAACTTCTCTCTCAATGGTCTCCATGCAACTTTCTAAAAGTATAAATTGCATAAGAATTGTAAATCTCTATTGATAGATGAAGTCCCTCACTGGGAGCTCCCCACACCATAAAATCATACGTAAGTCTCTATCTAAAAATTCAAAACATTTCATCATAGAAAATCATTAGTTGGTGCCTAGATTTTCCTTTCTAAGTCTTACTATAAGTTCTAGGTGCTCTTGATGATATCAATAATTAATGTTACTTTTTAAAATTACATGATAATTTTATTATATATTTAGAAGGAATAACAAGTTGTACATAATAGATTTGCAGTTTCTTCTACAATCATCTTTTTTTTCTATTCTACTATGCTGTAGAAATGTCTTATTTTTTTAAGTTCAAAATCAAATAAAAATGAAAAAATAATGTTTAATCAATGTTACTTAAAATGGAATATTTTATTTTTTTAATAACAAACAAGTGGCAAGATATGTATTTAAATCTCTCACCAATTTCATTTTTCCATACCTGACAAAGAGCTGTATCTCCTAGATCCTAAAGTCTAGGAGTGGGGAACCTGCAGCCTCGAGGCCACATGTGGCCCTCTAGGTCCTCAAGTTCCCCACACATGTGACCTAAACAGTACCATTGTCTAGCTGTTAGCACCTACCAGTATAAGACAGCTGCCCTTTGGACAGAGTGGGGTGGAGTTGTCTATGCTTTCCTAGTTCATCTCAACTCTAGCTACACAAAATTATCAACAACTTTAATTCTAGGCAAGTTTCTCCATAGGTTCTTGAACTCCACTCCTACATTACAATAGAGTCAGTGTCGGAGTCAACGGGCACTAATTAAGTGCCTCTTATGAACAAACCATTGCCATAAATGCTGGGAATACAAAGAAAGGCACAAGACAGTCCTGGTTCTCAAGGTAGTCATAACTTAATGGAGGAAGACAATCCCGCAGACGTACATGAACATTGGGCATGTAGGTGGTGCCGTGAATAGAGAACCAGGCTTGGGTGAGGAGTTCAAATCTGGTCTCAGACTCTTTCTAGTTATGTGACCCTGGGCAAGTCACTGAACCCCATTTGCCTCAGTTTCCTCATCTGCAAAATGAACTGGAGAAAGGGATAGCAAAACACTCCAGGATGGTTGTCAAGAAAACTCAAAATGGAGTAAGAGTTGGACATTACTGAACAATAACAATATCATTTATTTGGCTTAGGGGGGAAAAAGTTATGAGTCATTAGCCACTTTGAGAAAAATCTCAATTATTTGAGCCAAATGAGACACAGGTCAATCTGAATTATCAAGAAAGAAGAATAGTTTTGTTTCTTTTAGAATTCTTTTCCTACTATTTAATCACATTATTTGACAAGTATCTGACAACAAAATGTACAATGTAATAATCATATTGATAATTGGTATGTAGGTGTTTTGAAGTGCCTGAAGTTTTTCTTCCATAATTTGACTCAAGCACCTTGTAATCCTATTTGCTCTGTTTCTTCAACAAACACATTGTTTCGTAAATAGAACAGCCCAGATTTTTGCATCAATTGTCCCCAAAGTGCGTATCAACAGATCTTGAATGAACAAGATTTTAAAGATACTTCCTAGCAATCTTAATGTGATCACACATCAAAATGACAAAGTCAAGTTTGACCCTTGGATAAAGAATAACTCAGAATTACAAGCCAGAGAATTTAAGAAGTGCTATTAGGAAAAGAAAAAGAAGGATCTTTCATAACTGCCCCACCACCACCACCTTGCCTGTGTTTTATCTATTGCAGATAATATTTGTGGAAGCTAATATAATGTGATTTAAATAAAAGAGAGTTTAGGAAATTCTAACTTGGTATATCTCATATCAAAATTTTAATCTCTTGGAGTTGCTAGATGGCCCATTGGACAGAGCATCCTAAGGACCTGGAATCATAAGGATGGGAGTTCAAATTCAGTCTAAGATGAGTGACCTCAGGGAAGTAACTTGATAACTCCAGTTGAGACAGAGAGAGAGAAAGAGAGAGGCAAAGAGAGAGAGACAGAGAGACAGAGACAGAGAGACAGAGAGAGACAGAGACAGAGAGAGAGTTAAAGACAGAGAGAAGATTTTAATCTCCTCTTGACAGGGCTATCACACCTCATAATATAAATCATGTAGATGAGTTGAGTAACATTCTTATAATGTGGAGAGAACAAAGATAAAATTGATAAGGAATTAGGGCCGTGATTTTTTTTTTAAGCGCATAAAGCTAAAATTTCAAGGCCCTGATTTTTTTTTTTTTAGCACATAAAGCTAAACATTTTAACCCCAACTTAAATGAAAGAAGGGAAAGCTAGAAAAAAAAATAGTAAAAACACTTCTATACAAATCTTTGAATTAGAAGTCAGAGTTCTGCTAGGTTCCATGTTCGCTAATAAAATTTTTATGAGCTCTTCTAACATTTACAAGCTTAGATTTTTCAGGGTCTGCAAAACTAAAAACATTTTAAAAACACTCTACTATGTTGATAAAATGAAAGGACTTGTCTTTGCTAATTTCTCTGTCCATGACATGCCTAGGGTTTATATTATTTCAAGAACTATTGATCTTCCATTTCATTGTCTCAGAGATTTTGCCTCAACCAATTATAACTGCTCTCTGAGGAGAATTAAGGGGAAGAAGAGAGGAGAATAGAAGAGAATAACTAACCAGGAATGAAACAGCCCTCCCATACAAAGAGACACACATCATCCCACCCCTACTTTCTTAACGCAAAAAAGAAAAAAAAAATATTTTTATCAAGGACTTCTCATCTTCATCTTCTTTTATACAATGATAGTGCCAAATGACTGAGGTAAGGTCTTAGGGAAAAGCATAAAAGGTTAAGGTATGCTGATGACTCCTTTCTAAAAACCAGTTGTATAAAGTTCATGTAGACTTATTAATATAGACACCTGTGAGTTCTCCATATTCCATCAAACTCACTAATTATAATTGGAGATACATAAATAGATATATACAGAAATTAGATAGATGATAGATAGAGAGATACATAGATAGATAGACAGACAGACAGATATGGATGAAAGTCCTGTGATTTTACTGGTGTGAGGGACTCTCAGGTGAGAAATGTCCTCTTCTAGTACAGGTCAGAACATTTTCTCCAACTTGCAGTCTTAGGGAATTGCCTAGACTATTGAGAGGGTTAAGAGCCTTACCCAGGATTGGACAGCAAATATGTATCCAAGGTGACCCTTGGACCCAGGTCATCTTGAATTTAAGGCCAGCTCTCTATCAGCTATGTCGACACAGAGGGGGAAAAAAACATGCCAAAAATAACATGTGACAAACATGCAAATTCATATGTGTACATGTTCAATAGGCTACACAAGCATCCAGATACACAGCATCATGTATGTATATAAGCAACAGATAAAGACCTAAGGATACAGCTTAATATGATGGAAACAAGACCATTGTTGACATCCCCCAAAAAAGTTATAGATTTGCTGCCTACCACTCAGATCAGTTTCTCTGTTCTCCACATCAAAGGCTACCCCCTGGCTATCTCTCTTACACATATAGTTTATAGGCAACTAGGTGGAGCAGTGGATAGAGTACTAGTCCTGGAGTCAAATTTAATCTCAGACACCATCTATATTATGCTAGGTAAGTCTTTTAACCTCTCTGTTTCTGTTTCCTCATCTGTAAAATGGGTATAATAATAGAACAACTCCCCTAGACTTCCTATGAGAATAAAATAAGTTGATGTTTGCAAAGCATTTTGGAAACTCTTAATGCACTATATAAGTGTAGGTTATTTATTATTATTTTTCTTGTTGTTGTCATTGTTGTGATCCTATACCATAAAGCACACATAGGGATCGAGGCAAAAAAGGGGATGAATAAGTATAAACGCATTATGACTATTGTAAAACTAATTCACAGCATATATTTTATTGATGCATTGAAAAAGATCATCTAGTTTGGTATGTGAATTGCAGATCTAGGACACTTTTATATGCCATCTTCATATTGGTCTCTAAATGTTTCATGTCTCTAGATCTTATCTTTCTCAATTAAATTTTTTTTTCATTTTTATGTATTTATTTATTTATTTGCTCATTTACTTTTAATTTACAAGATTCAGTTCCACAATCACTTGAGTTTCAGATTTTCTCCCCT
>CM053588.1:181477169-181492896 GCA_028646515.1 Pseudochirops corinnae | reverse complement strand
CCCCCTTCCTCAGCAATTTCCAAGCCTGGGGCTTTTTCCACCAATGCAGGAATGTACTCTAGGTGGGGCTTTTACCTCTTGATTTTGTGTGTGTGTGTGTGTCGGGGAGGGGGATGAGAGCCCCTAGATTTCATTCCTCCATCCCAACTTCTGAAAGTCTGGGCATGTAGCTTCAAGAATCCAGGCCGTGGGCTGCCAGCCCCAGGAAAAACCGCCGACCCTGCCACACACTCTGTGCTCCCTCCCGCCCAGCTCCGTTGTTCCTCACCTCGTCGTTCCTCACCTCAGCAGTGAGAGGGCTGCAGAAGCCCCCAGCTGGATGAGTCCGCTGGGTGGGGCCTCCCAGTCCGCCGCGCCCTCAATTAACTTTTAAATACAACAATCCTTTGAGGGCACAAAATCTGGCTTAGATTGCTTTTGCATCACCCACAGCATCTAGGATAGTGCTTGGATGTTATCAGTGCAATGATAGCTTGTTGTCGTGTTGTTGTGTCCAGCTCTTCCTGATTCAACGTGGGATTTTCTTGACAAGGATATGGCAGTGGTTTGCCATTTCCTTCTCTAGATCATTTTACAGATGAGGAAACAGGCACATAGGATTAAGTGACTTTCCCCGAGGCACACAACTAGTGAGTGTCTCAGACCAGATTTGAACTCAGGAAGAAGGGTTTTCCTGACTCCAGGCCTGACATTTTATCTCCTGCACCCCCTTTGATCAAATAAATGACATACAAGCAATAAAATAAAGTAAATTTTCTCTGCTTTGGGCCAAAATGTACTACACAATTGCCATGTACAGTTGACTAGATATGAAGAAAGCTGAATTATTACTCTGAATTAAGTAGTCTCTCAGTCAAAGCCATAGTGTATATTCCAACTCTGCAATAGATACTGCTATTAGAAATAGGCGAGATATGCCCACAAGGATGTATTTGGTATTGAAAAATTTGGGGGGGATGGGTAATGTGAAATTTTGGTTCTTTAAAGGTTTAAAACACAAATAAAACCCTGTTGAAAAGAAACGTGCTAGAAAAATGCATTTGGTTACATTGCAGTTCGAATGGTATCACCTGTATATATGGAGTTATAGAGGGGCATCTCTGTTATTAAAAACATGGATTAAATCTTTTCCAACAAAATCAGTTTTAACACAATGACATTCTTCCACATATGGCTTGTTGTCTCCTGTCTTTTATGAGTCTCATCACTTTAGTCCTGATTTTGATTTTATTCTTAGATCTCTTGCACAGCCTTTTAGCTGGCCTCCCTGTTTAGAATCTCTCTCCCATCCAATGTATATTGAACTTTGTTATTTCTTATACGCCAATTTCATCAGAAAACTTTTGCTTAAAATCTTTTAACAGCTCCTTTTTTCTTATTGCCCATGGTCTAAACTCTTTTGCTCAGCTTCAAGGTCACCTGTCTAGTTTTGTTTCCTGATATTCCCAAACATATGTTCTTTTCTCTGATTATGCTGTTATCTGGAGTAGTATGCTTAGCTGCTATGTTCATTCCTTACATTTATCCTTATTCAGTTTAATATATTAGATTCAGACCATTGTTTTAGTCATTTGAGATCTTTTTTTGATCCTATTTCTGTCATCCGAACTTTAAGCTTTCTTACCTTAATGTCATTTGCAAATACAAGCATATTAATCTAATTTTAAAAAAACTGTCACTACTCAAAACAGATCTGAGTATATATAGAATGACTGTTGTCTTTGAAATCAGTAACTTGAGAATTTTTTTTTTTTTTGCAGGGGGAGAGGCAGTCAGTTATTAAGTAACTTGTCCAAAGTCACACAGCTAAGTAAATGTCAGGTGTCTAAGGCCACATTTGAACTCAGGTCCTTCTGACTTCAGGGCCAGTGCTCTATCCACTGTGCCACCTAGCTGCTCCCAAATCTGCATAATTTTAAGAGAATTTCTTTTTCAGGTCCTTGGCACAATTCAATTTGCAATATGGCAGTAGCATTCCAAAATCAATGAGCCCATTATGCAAAATTCCAAGTCTGTGAATAAGAGTAGGGTGAAAACGTAGTGATGACTGAACACTCCACTGAGTCCATTGCTGGTGGTGACAGTGCAGGCGATTGGTCCCAGGATAGATAAAGGTGTCTCCTATTCTTGCCAGGTGGACATGGGTTATTTAGCGCCACAATGGGAAATGTAAGCATCACTGGAAACAAAGTAAACAAACAGGAGGGCCAAGAACTTAAAATCAGTAGGTCTTAAGCTGCTGACAGTTTGTGTAGATAAGCACTTGGGAAAATCATTTGAGTTTAGCATCATAACAAAACCAGAGCTGCACCATTAGAGAATAAGATGTATTATATCTTGCATTTTACTGGAGGCAGAGAATATCAGACAGCATTCAAGAGAGTGTGTCCTTACAAGCTTAGGCTATGCCGGTGAGCAATGGATAGTGACGATCTGAGCTCACCTTAGGAAAGATTAAATGGCTAGTCAAAACCATTCAGCCAAAATACTGACTTTTGTCTAAATTACTGAGACCAGAGAAAATTGTGTGACCTCTCCTACACCAATCTATTGAAATAGGTTGACATTAACATTGCCATGTAAAAAGGGAAGTTATTGTAGAGGTATATCCAATCCAAAAAATATTACAGGCATCTAGGGGTATGTATAGTTGACCAGAGCCTATGGATACAAGGTGAGAAGTTAGGATCTAGAGTTGAAATAAGGCTGGAACACAGGGCATGGAATGTTATAGCAGACCAGACTTATAAAAGTGTCCAACACTAGGAAATAAAGGCAGAACCAGAAGTTTATAACTAACTAAATAGTATAGAAACTGGGTACATATTTTCATACCAAAGTTAGAGGATTTGGTGAGTCAGGAGTTCAAGGACAAATGAAAATTTTGAAGAATAAAGCAGAAACAGGTAAAGGGAACTGGGAGGCATGAGATGGGGTTTAGGGGTGTGGTATCACAAACCTGAAGTATATCTACATCGACACTGACACTGAAATATATTCAAAGAATGATCATTGCTTATACCTAACAGTAATGAAAGTACACCCAGAAAGCAGATAGCATGTCCATATTTTTATAATACCAGTATCCGTATCATCCATGGAATCATTCCTAAAGATTGACCGTGCTATATAAAAATGTATGTATGCAAATTTGCAATATGATCCTATTAGAAAACATGTCTTGAGAACAGCAGAATTTAAGTAGCATGTGATCATACCTTTATGTTTGTATTTGCATCCCCAATGTCAAGAACATAGTAATTCAATAAATGTTTGTTAAATTGAGATGAATTAGAATTTCGTGTATGTACAAACTACTGTTAACTCTTGTAATACATACTTTATACATTGTGTTTACTATTCTATATGTATAATATGACCTATAAGGTTCTAAGATCTATGAATGTACAGTATTTCTACTCTTTATGTATTATGTGATGAAATGAGCATTGGTTCACATATGATACTAAATATATAAGATGAGCTATCATGCCTTACCAAAATCCCATAAGTCCTCTGGTAAGTTGCTTAAATGGACAGCTAGGTGACACAGTGGATAGACTGCTAAGCCTGGAGTCAGGATGACCCATTTTCTTGAATTCAAATCTGGCCTCAGACACTTAGTAGTTATATGACCCTGGGTAAATCATTTAACCCTGTTTGCCTCAGTTCTTCATCTGTAAAATTAGCTGAAGGAGGAAATGGCAAACCACAATACTATCTTTGCTAAGAAAACCCCAAATGGGATCACCAAGAGTTGGACACAACTGATATGATTGAACAACAGAAGTCACTAAACCACTTTGATATCTATCAAAGATGCAATAGCAGCACCAACTGTGTGATTTCCTCAAAGGATTAATATTTGAAAGATAATATAGAATCAAAAAGAACAGAATCTTTAACAAATTAGTTTGATGTTCTGAATTATCTCCCCAACCTATTTGTTCTACACTTAGGTCAAGGGAAGTTTTACATTTCTGCCATCCTATCCAGGTTCTAAGTGCCAAAATCCAGTATCTAGAGAAGCCAAAATTATATATATATATATATATATATTTTTAAGTTAAAAACATAAAAAGACCCCCTTTTCAGAATACGTTAAAATAATCACTTTTTACCATATAAGAGAATGAAATCCAAAGTCAATTAGCTCCTTTCCATTTTTTATCCAGCTCAAGGCATCCTTGGTGGGGATGTCTCCCCTTACCTCTTCAGTTGACACTGATTTCTATGCAGTCTAAATTCCCTCAGTACTGATTCTCTAGTCAGACATAATTTAACATTTAATCGTATAGTCTTACAATCTTTCCTGCTGTTTCATGAATATTATTCTTGACTTTCCAAATAGAACATATCCTCCTGAAGGCAAGGACCATGTCCTGTACTTCTTTGTAAACATTTCTCATGATACCCAGAACAGAGTCAGATCCATCATAGTAATTAAATGAATAGTTATTATTTTTGGGCAAAAATGATTGCCAGGCATGGCAGCATCATACTACAATCAATGACCTGCTAGTAATAAGAATTCAGATGTTTTCTAAAATTACTTTACTGAGATAATAAATTTGATTGCAAAGCCAAGCCATTGATAAATTTTCTAGGGATTATCTTTCATGCACAGCTTGGTAAATCAGTTTTCATACATAACAAATATTCATAGGAGTAGATTAATGCCTCCAGTGAATGAATGACCCCATGCAATTGGATGGAAATGAGAAAAACATACACAGTGATAGATATTGTAAAAGCTTCTTACTGTGACTGGGGAGTAGATGATAGGTAAGTGAGTGTATGTAGAGGGAGAGTGAAATGGATTATTTCATTAATTGGTTCCCAGGAATAATTTGCACCTGCTATATAAAAATATGTGCCTCAGACAGGCACTTTATAAATGACTAAAGCTGATTTGGCCATAGTCAAGAGTCCTGTAGGAACAGACCTTCTTAGACTGAATAAGAATGCCTGATATCTGATTGGGTATTGATATCTGATAAGTGTGTGTGTGTGTGTGTGTGTGTCTGTCTGTCCCTTTGGAGTAGGAGAACAAAAAGAATATAAAACATCAACAAATTACTTCCTATGAGTTCATTTAAACACATACATCAACACAAAGTTGATTACTTTGTCTAACGCTCATGATTATGAGAATAAGATTAAGACACACACCTTTTAAAGTGCGAGACCAAATTTGGGGTAACTATATATTATATCAAAGTAAAAATAATGTGGAACAGCTATAGTTTTTGCCCCAGATTAGGAAAAGAGGAAGGAAAAGAAACATTCATTAAGCACCTACTATTTACTATGCACTGTGCTAAGTACTTTACAAATATTATCTCGTTTGATCTGCCAGATCAAAAGAGCTATAA
This sequence comes from Pseudochirops corinnae, assembly GCA_028646515.1. NCBI lineage: Eukaryota > Metazoa > Chordata > Mammalia > Diprotodontia > Pseudocheiridae > Pseudochirops > Pseudochirops corinnae. The sequence continues at coordinate 181,487,521 of CM053588.1, read as the reverse complement.
CAGAATTTGCCAGCCTTGTGTAAATTAAAAACGAAAGAGAGTAATAATAAATTAGCAAGAATGATTACTTAAAATAGGAAACCATCAGATGGCAGACTATGGAGATCTCTTTTTCTTGCTGTCTCTGTTACACTCCTCACCTCCATTGAAAGCACACTTTCTGTTGCTTAGCCCCCACACACAATCCCACAGGCAGTTTTACTATGCATTGGAACATGGCACCCACATCGTACAGTGGAGTGAGCCAGAGGGCAGAATCAGAGGATCTGCTTCAAATCTTATCTCTAGCACTTATTGCCTAGCAGTGTAACCTTTGATAAGTCACTTCAACTTTCTGAGAGAGGTAAAACAGATGACCTCTGCTGTTTCTTCCGGATCTAAATCTGTGATTTTACCTGTTTTCTTAAATATACACGGTACCTCTGCATGACTTAAAAGGGAAAAACCACTTTATAGAAAGCCATACTTTAAGGGGGAAAAAAAAAATCAACTTTTACATCCGTCCTTTTAATAGTCCCTGATACCTGTATCATTGTAATAAAAAAAAAATTAGCTTTCACATTAAATATATACCAAAATAAAAATAAATAAATGCATACAGAGATAACTGCTAGCTGTTCTCAATCCAAATGATAAGAAAATTTACCTAAGGGAAAATTCTCAAGATGGACAACTAATGCGGCACCAACAAGGCATGATCAAACTACATATTTATCTTAGGTTAGAAAAAGATACAGAGAGAAAGCGTTAAAGGTCAGACTAGTATATTAAGGAAAGCAATAAAATTAAAGCTTTAAATCCTGGTTTGCCCAATTTTGTGACCATGAACAAATCATTTAACCATTATGGACCAGTTTCCCTATCAGTAGAATTAGGAACCTGGACAAAGTTATTGTTAAGCTCCTTTCCAAATACAATTATGGCATTTCTTTTATCCTTGATTCAGTACAAGAAGCCCAAGTCATTTGATATGCCATGATGAGGTTGTACAGAATAACCTCTATGGTCCCCTACAACATTCAATCTCTGATCCTACAGTGCAGTTTAGACACACACACACACACAAAAAGAATCTAAAAAAAAATTTTTTTTTAAAGGAAGTCTAGATAACTACTGCTAAGAACACCTAGGAGCTGTGGATAGACTGCTGGGCCTGGAGTCAGGAAGACTCACTCATCTTTCTAAGTTCAAATCTGGCCTCAGTCACCTAGTAGCTGTGTGACCCTGGGCAAGTCTCTTAACCCTATTTGCCTCAGTTTCTCATCTGTAAAACGAGTTGGTGATAGAAATGGCAAGCCACTCCAGTATCTTTGCCAAGAAAATACCAAAGGTAGTCATAAAGAATCAGACATGACTGAAAGGACTGAATAACGAAACACTGGTAAAGTATGAGTGGAAGTTATGGCATGATATCCCCAGGAGATCTCTCTATTATGAGTACCCCTATATCTGAAGGTACTTTGCATTTAGTTTTCAGATCAAAGTGTGATTTGAAGAATATGGAAAGGACCTTCACCTATAATCTCCTTCCTGAATGGATCATTCAGCATTCATTCAAACTTTTATTCTGTAACTCTTCTGTGTAAAATAGGACTGAGGGTAAAAGGAAAGAGAAAAGCCTTTCAAAAACCACCATGCTGCTCAGCGTTGCCCTCTTAGCTGTGCTTCTGACTCTCTCTCAAGGCTTTGCCACCATGCCACAGAATGGGTACTTTCCTCCCCCTTTCCCCCCACCCCCTTCAATCTTCCTTTTATACCTCATCTTATCCAGGCCTCTTTTAGAATGTCTTTGAGAGCAGGAACTATCTTTCTTTTTCCCTGCATTTGTATCCCCAGTGCTTTGCACCATGCCTAGCACATATTAAATACTTAATAAATGCTTCTTACCTTCCCAGCCTTCACGTTTAAAGTGCTTAGAAACTGGTAAGCTTGTGGAGATTGGAAAAATACCAAAAATAACCTTATTGCAAAATACAATGCAAGTTCACAGGTGAGATACCCACCAAAATAAATAAATAGAGAAAAATAAATAAACAATTGAGCAAGTAAACAAGAAACTAAATAAATAAAAAGCTAGTAAATGAATAGATGAATAAGTAAATGAATGAACAAGCAAATTAATTAATTTATTAATATGTCCTATATAAGATTCAAGAAGGGAAAGCTTATTTCCAGTTGGCACATTGAGGGAAGGTTTCATTGACATGGGCCATGAAACACTTCCATAACTCACTTCAATTAGATTTTCTTTCCTTTTCCTCCATCCAGATACATAAAAGGTTACTAATGGGTTTTCTAAAGACACCTCATCTGAATTCTCCCTAAATAAAGAATGCATATTTCTAAATGACAAGATAACGTTGCTCAATTAGGTCAGTTTTTTCTCTATACCCACAAGTTCTTTGATCTTCCATGTCCATTTAGTTCTGAATGGACTAAAGGGTACCTCAAGATACTTGGTTTCCACTGATACCTATCTTGTTATGATATCCCTCTTTGCTATTCATGGCATGCAAACTGCCACTTTACATGCATTGATTGCTTCTATACTAATCAATCACTACTTTTTATAATAGCAAGTCTTAACATTGAAGGAGTTCCATTAAAATAGAGGAGGTATGTTCCTACTTCATTAAGAAATGAAAAAAATGAGGTATTCTCCTACATGGGAGGAATCAGGTCAAAATTTGCAGGATAGCTGACCTTAAGACATATCTAAAAATATAGAAAATGAATGATACTAATTTGATTATAATGGATTCTGATGAGAAATTGGAGATAGTATCATCAATATGTGTAACCTAGCTTATCTAGATAACTAAGGGTAGGTCTGCACATTTGGGACTTGTTTTCTGATCCAGGAACTCTGGCTGACCTACATAAAATTACTGCACCTTCACTTTCCAGATTTTAGGAGAATATTTTTAAGCAATGTGCAGAATTTGTTCACCTGATTGAGTAATGTGACCTGTGGGAATCAAATAGCTAATAGATGTTTTTGCAAATACTAGGCACCACCAAAATATTGAATTCCATTGGCTAAGGGTTGTTGTTATTGTTTTTCCACGAGAGATGTAAAGAAAATTATGTGACATGCTTTGCTATCTCGGATGAGAGACTATAATAAATTCTCAGAACTGTGACATCATCGCTCATGAGGTCTAAAATTAATTATTAATGCTAAGATGACTTACCAAATAACCAAATCCCAGTATTTATTCATAGGACTGCTGGCAAATGAAAGACATCCTGAGGGCCCAGCAGTTCTCAACCTGTGGGTCACGACACGTTTGGGGGTCAAACGGGGTCACCTAAGACCATCAGAAAACACATATTTCTGATGGTCTTAGGAACTGAGACTCCACTCCTCTATCCATCTCCAGGTGGGTTTGCCCACATGCAGACACACCCACCTATGAATATTAAAGGGTCATGGCTTTAGGAAGGTTGAGAACAACTAGGCGCTTGAAAGTATGTAGAAGTGACTCCTTGACTGCTTTCAAAGAGCTTATGGATGACCACACAGCCCTAACTGAATTTCCTAATTTCAAAGGATTGCTGTTTTCAAATAAATCATATCTCAAAAAAGAATTAATTTGTTTTTATTTAAGAATATTTGGACAAGGAAACTTTTTAGTCATCTGCAGTTTTATCAAATGTTTCTAGGGGATAAAAAAAGATAACTGTAGCATGACCTTAGCTGTGTTATCAGGTGTTTTTGAATTAACCTCTCTGATCCTGTCTGACACTTGTGTAAAAGTCTGGTTAAAGAAAATTCATCTTCATTTTTTTTCAACAATGTATCATTTTTTTTTTCCTTTTGATGTTTATTCTGAATGGATGACTTGATGATCCCAAGTAAACTTCATATGTGGCACAAAATTTTTCACTAATTTTGAGGACAGTGGTGTAACATTTACTAGGAACCCCATCTCCACAATATCAACCCAATATGGGATAAGTCTTTGACCTTCCTGGGCCTCAGTTTCCTTGTTGGCAAAATAAAGAGGTTGTGCTTGATGACCTCTGAGGTCCTCCCCAAATATAAATCTAAGAACTTATGACAAGTCTGGAAAGAAGCTGAACAACCAGTGCCTTTTGAGCTCCATCTGGCCAAATTATAGTTTTGACAACTTAAAAAATATTAAAATTGACAAGTCAATAGAATTTAATGAGTAAACCAAATGGTTGTCACTGGTTGGATATGATATTCATCTTCTTTTAGGGTAAGGAACCATGTTTGCTCTGGTTTGGATTTTGAAGAAAGTTAGATTTGTGGGGGAAAAAAATTAGGCAGCCCTCAAGATGATTTATGAATAGATCCCTGATGCATAAAATCTCATTTTCTTTAGTGCATTTGTCAAAACATTACTCACTGTGTTTCTCATGTGCTACTTGGTTTGTATTACACACCAAACGTCCTGTGAGGGCAGGGGATTTTTACAGAAACTTCTGACAGGTCTTGGGATGAGCATATTTGACTGATGCTTTTGCTGTTCTTCTCTTAACTCCTGTACTCTGAACTTTACAGCATGGTTTCCTTCTCTCCATAGTCATGCCCAGGTCTTCATGTGCAGATGAAGTGGAGTTATAAAACTCAGCCAGTCATCCAATTAGGATTCATCTGACAAGCGATACTTTGTCTTTTTTTGTGCTAACCCGGGAATGGTGAAGAGACAGCATCTTGTTTGCCATTCCAAAAATACACCCTCATAGAATAAAAATTACATAGACTTTTTGCTGGGTTCAGCATAATATGAATTTAGCATGCAGAAGATAGATGAGAGATGTTTTTTCTACGAAGGCTGAAAAAGCTTTAAAATTATTTACGGTCTTCATTATCATTAGGAAACAAACATTATCTGAACTATCTCTGCTTTTTATGGCTAAAAGTCTATTTTGAGATTCATAATTTTTAAACATCACTTGTTCTAGTGTAGAATATGCATGTTAGATGAAGAGAGAAATTTCTAATGGTCTATTGCCTTAGCAAATAATTGTTAAAAGCTGAGAACAACCCACCCCACACACACCTCATATTGGCATCTTGGGCACAGTATTTGAAATCCGTTCACCGTTCATGAGAATTATTTCATGAAAGGGCTTTGGAGTAACAAATCATGAACATTTGAGCTAAAGATCCAGTTGCTTACCTTTAGGGTCAATGCTATAATTTATCTTAATTCTAAATTTAGCATTCTTATAGGTAAGAAATCACATACATATTTCCTGATGACTAACATCTTTGAGGTTAGCAGAATTAATCTTGTCAAGAAAGTTACATGTTCCCCTGCATGTCACTTAATTGTGAAGTCTGAATATGCATCTGACACATCAGGAAGACTAAATACATTAACATTATGGGCTTCACCTGCTTCTTGAGCTAATTTTTTCAATTTTGAGCAAATTAGGTGAAAATCATTTCCCTGTACAAATATACATTTATATAATACTCCTGGAATAATGTTCTGTACAGTTTATATCATATACATATGTATATAGACACACATATAAAACATATATACTTATACATATATATATGTATATATTTATATTTATAATATATAGCTTTGGAAGTTATAAAATGTTCTGTATGTAAGATTATATTCACAAGTTGTGAGAGGTTGGGGAAAAGTTGCCTGGAATACAAGCTGTTTTGGAGGAGAAAAACTAGAGGAACTCATGAGTCAGGGGGAAAAAAAAATAATGCAACTGAGTTTATTTTCAAATACGTGGCTTCCAACTAATTACAAATCCTGGAGCGATCTCCTTCAAAGAATCTTTTCACCTGACACCCCTGAGAGTCAATTTTGGTATAGGGAAGTCAACAGAGAGTGAGGAAGTTTGAAAGTATATGTAAGTTTCAACATTATGTTTATTTCTTTAAAGAGATATTTGAATTATGAGAGGAGCTTATTTGGAAATTTCTGAAATATGTGTTGTGGTCATTGCTTGACTCTGGGTCACCCCACACAGACTGCTGAACACTTTTGCTTAGGTCAACTTGAACAGCAGATATTGGGATGGCATGCAGAAAGGGATCTCAGAAGCCATCTAAGTTAACCTGCTTTGTTTACAGGACAGCTAGGTGGTACAGTGAGTAGAGCACCAGCCCTGGAGTCAGGAGGACCTGAGTTCAAATGTGACTCAAGACACTTAACACTTAATCAGCCGCGTTATCTTGGGCAAGTCACTAAATCCCAAATACCCTCAAAAAAAAAGCAAAAAAAAAAAAAAAAGAGAAAAGTGAACCCATGGAGGTCATGACTTACCAAAGGTCACAGAGATAGGCACAATGAGAATCAAAGTTTCAACACAGGTCTTTGACTCCAGAATATGTGCTTTCACCACTATACTCTACTGTCTCCTTGCTGATAAAAGCAACAACTAAAGATTTTAACCACTGATTAAAATGCCAGCATTAAAAATGAATAAATGCTGGTATAGTTTAGGATTGTGATTAGCCTGCAATGCCATTCACAACCTTCACCCAAACTACCAAAAATCAAAAAAGAATTGCTTTGCAATTCTTAAAACAAACAAACAAACAAACAAACAAACCTTTATACTTGCTAGTTGTTATTATTGTTGATCACTATAGTATAGTTTCACTGAACATTAGTCCCACACTCGGATGAAACCACACTGCCTTTCTGTTCCTCACACATGGAACTTCTTCCATTTCCAAATTCTTGCTCTGGTTATCCCATGTGTAAAGAATCTCGTCCCTTCTTAATTCTGCCTTGTGGAGGCCCTCTCTTCCTCACTAGGAAGTTTAAAGTTCTATGTAGAATTTTTCCTAATTCCCTCAGCTACTGGTTCCCTTCCTCTCAAATTATCTTAAATTTATCTGAGAATGTTTTTGCATTTATTCTCTTTATATGGATTCTTTATATGTGGTGTGTGTGTGCCGCACGTGTGTGCATGCATGCTGTCTTCCAAATTAGAATATAAGCTTTTTGAGAATAGGGCTTGTTTCATTCTTTATATTTTTGTCCCCAGGACTTAGCATAGTTCCTAGAACACTACAAACCCCTAATTATTGAATAATTGGTTTTTTTTCCCTTATGTCATATGTAGTATATCAGGGATGTATGTAGACGGCATCGTTTCATATAAATTATTTCCTTTAATCAGGAAATCTTAAGTCCTTGGGTGCCTGAGGATTTCACAAGTGCTTGTGGCTATAGAGAAGTATTTCCTGGATTTGATGCTTACTAAAATGATCAAGGGCAAGTTATTACATCTCCCTGACCCTCAGTTTCTTCATCTATAAAAAGAAGCTTATTGCACTGGATTATCTCAAGGATCTCTTAGTTCTAATTCACCTAATTCATTTTTTTTTTTTAGTTCTTTAGAAATCAATCATGAACCTAACAAGTTGCTTTTCCCATTTTAGTCACAGATTCTTAGTTAAGTCCTAATGCTTAATTGTTTCTTTATTTGGGCGTTTGAGGTATTTGTCTCTGATAAATTCCTGGAGCATTAATCTATAAGATTGAGGAAAGAAAAAAATGAGACCCAGTGCTCCATAGATTTTTCAACAAGTGGAGAAAGACAAAGAGAGACAGAGAGACAGAAACAGACACATGAAGAGTGACAATGACAGAGACAGAGAGACAAACAGAGTGGTAATCTCTTTGCCTATAGCCAGTCTGTAAGGGGGGGGGGGGTGGGGGGGGAGTGGGGGAAGATTAGATGAAAAAAGAAAATGATAAGAGTTTGGCGGCTATTTTTTGTTTACAGGCAATCCAAAGACCAAAATAGGTAAGAAATCATGGGTTCTGCTAACTGACCCAAAGAAAATCCAAAGAAAAAGAAGTATTGAATAAAATTTTTAAAAAGATAGCTGCTTGTGGGATCTCAATCAATAGGCATTATATTCAACATTAAATTCCCTATCACCTCACCACTGACTACAAAAAGTCACACAGTACCAGATGTTTTAATACATGCAAATTGACCCATTCAATTTTTTAAAGCCACACCTTGAATAACTTTGAATTTAGTTAAACTCAACCAACCCTTACTAAGCATCTACTGTGTATGTGTCTCTGAGTACAAAAAGATAAGAAATCTCAATCACTGTTTTCAAGTTTACATTCTACTAATGGAAAAAATGATAGATCCATAGAGTAAAAAAAAAAAAAACGTAGCATGGTAGAGGAAAACCGAAAAATGGAGAGATCTAGACAAACTTTTCTAGGAAATTTGAAGGATTGGAGAAGTTAGTTTCAGGTAGAGGGGGAGGGGACAGTTTTAAAGTGGAGGTAGCAGCTGAGTTAAGCATTTAATGAAGAGGATTCTCAAAGATAGAATTGAGGAAGGAGCACCATGGAACAATTTGTCCAAAGGAATGGAGGTAGGAAATGGTTGTACAATTCAGTGAACATCTTGTAAGTTCGTAAGTTGGGGAGGGGAATAATGAAAAATATTTGGAAAATTGGTTTGGAGCCATACTAGGAAGAACATTAAAGGCCAGGCAAGTTTATCCTAGAGACGACACAAATAGGGAGCCATTGAAGATCCTTTGCAAGAGTATCTTTACAACTGCCTGAAGGATGGGAAGTACAAAGTAGATAACACAGTTCAAGAGAATCGTTTAGGACATTTCTTTTTTTAATTCAAATTTTTAAAAAATTGAGTACCAATATGTGATGAGCATTGCATTTCATTGCTAGTTGTAATGAGAAATTCCATGTTTTCCCCTTGTGCATTCACAAGAGAGATGGGGAAATGAAATTCAAATGCATAAAACAAGTAGAAAGCAAAGTAAAGGAAGCAAAGTGAGTGTTGAAAGAGATCAAAAGGAGAGAACAATTTATGATGAAGCCATTAGGATGAAGTCAGTCACCAGAGATGGTGGAACTGGAGGCTAGACGTTAGGTAATTGAGGGGTTAGTCAGAGAAAGGAAAGGGCAGAATCTTAAAAAAAGAAAAATAGTGTAGAGATCCTAATGTGCAGAGCATTTGATGGAGTGATTATGGATACTGACCTGGGATGATCACAGGGTACATATTGAATATTTATAGGCTATAATTTTGGCTACTTAGGGTGAGGACATTTATGAAGCCTCTTGATTTACAGAAGACAGGAAGTTTATTTAACATTGGTATTAGGAACAATAGAAGGTTCAGAAGCTAAAGATTGACAGAATGGAAGTGGGTAACATTTTAAAAAAGAGAAGAGAGGGTTAAAGGACCAGAAACAGAGAGACCACATTGAAAGAATATTGTATTTATTGATTCAAGAACTTGAGTTTCAATCCTAGCTCCTCCATTTAACACTACCTAGATCATTTCAAGGAAATTATTTAACCTTTCTAGGCCTTGTTTTCCTGTTATAAAAAATAAAGAGAGTGGATTAATACCTTCTAAGACTCATTCCAGTTCTAAATCCAAGATCTTTTGGTTGGAAACTTTGACAAAACCTATACAAAGCTAATTTTCTCATTACATTCAAGTAACCCATCTGGGCCTCCATTTTCTCATCTTGAAAATGGGAGTACTGGACTAGATGATCACCAAGGTCTTTTGAAACTCTTCCTTTTTACTGTTTTCATTTTTGTCTTTGTTTTTATTTTTGTTTCTGTCTTTGTTCTAGTAAGAACTTTGTTTTCTGATTTGCGACCCAAGTCTGTATCTACAGGAGTTTTAAATCTTGCATGACTCGCATTAACATTTTTTTCCACATTTGATACTTTGGTATATGTAGCTGTCATCAAACATTAAAAAGAGAAAGTACTTATTTGCTCGATACTTTTAGTATTCCCAATGCCCACACTAGGTTTCTATGTTATCATTTATTCTGTTTTTCCTGATGTAGTAACTGTGTAGTGGCTTTGTTTTTTTTTATTCAAATATACATGTTCCAAGAGTTTGAAGTACCATGGTGTAAATAAGGGGCCTTCTAGGTCCTTGGGTGCAGCCTTTTGACTGAGTCCAAGTTTTTGCAAACAAACTCTTTTATTAAGGGGATTTTTTTCTGTGGAGTTTCGATTTAGTCAAAGGGCTACATTTGAGGACCTAGATGGCCACATATGGCTTTGAGACTTCAAGTTCCCCAATCCTGAGACACATCTAATTTTCTATATGATGTATATATGTACCTACATATACACACAGATATGTATGTGTGTATATACATGTATAACACAGAAAAATATATATAACATATGCACACTTACATAATTTCCAACTATTAGGTACCATGGGGGAGTGGATAACAACTTGCTTTGGAATCCAATCTTGCCTATAACATATCCTGCCTATGTGATCCTAGGCAAATCATAATCTTTCCATGCCTAAGTCAACTCTATAAGGATATAAATACCACTACAAGTGCCAAGCTC
>CM053588.1:181464177-181477069 GCA_028646515.1 Pseudochirops corinnae | reverse complement strand
CATTCATTTAAATACCAGAAGACTGAGTCCCAAAACCAGAAAGTCGAAGCCAACCCAGTAGTGATGAAATTGGCACATGTGGTCAAAGTAGTAAATACCCACATCCTAAAGCCTTCAAACAGGACAGGCTACCTCAGGCAAAGATCCTCCTCTCCTCACACACGCAACTGCTCAGCATCCAGGCAGCTTGGTCCCAGCTGCTCCAGCCCCTGGCAGTTCCTGCCCCAGGCAGTCCTCAGCAGGAGTCCTTAGCAGAGATTCTGGCCCGCTCAAAGCAAAAGGAGTTCGTAGCCGCAGCCACTGCCTCTGACGCCTCTTCCAGTCAGCACCGCAGGGAGCCTAGCTTGGTTCGGGCGTTCTCTTGCTCCACCCCTTCCTGCTACATCAGCAAGCTCAAGGGGCGTGGAAGATCTTCAAATTCCAGTATCGTTACAGTATAGTGGTATGTGCAAATATTACATATATGCATGTGTATAGATATATCCACATGTGTATAAGCTTTTTTATTATGTAAATGTGATTTGTGTTTAATAGATGACAAGAAAAATCATACCCACAAGTGAAACAGATAGTAGCAGAACCGTCTCCTCCAGAAACCATCTTGGCCCATTTCTTTGTCACTAGGGAAAGAGATAGAGAAAAGGAAGGACTTTTAAAGAATCCTTCTTAAAGGAGCCAGTATAGATATAATTTAATGTATTTCCTTAATTTTATAATGAAGAAACTGAGGCACAAATGTGAATGCTTTCCCATAGGCAGGTTCTGACACAGCTAGAACTTTAACATTCCTCATTCTTTCTCATTATACTGCTTACACTGTGTCTTAAAAGTATGCATTAAATTAGATCAGTCTGAATGACTTCACATTACCATGCCTGAGGAGACAATGATATATAAAGTTCTTGAGCTAAAGTATCCTAAAGAATATATGTTTTGATATTCTTTTTTCATATTCTTTTTTTTTTTTTTGGTTCAAAATCTTACCACTAGAACATTTCTTTAAGACTCTAGAAAAATAATTTTCCTCTTCTACCAGTACTCCCTAAGATTGAAAAAGTCATGCAATCCTAGTCTATGTCGAATTATAGAATCATAAGATTTTAAAGCCAAACAGGATCTAGAAATATGATACAATAATAGCTGGCATATTTTAGCACTTTAAGGTTTGCAAAGTGCTTTCAAATAGTCTCATTTGAGCCTCACAACAACCCTGAAAAGATAGCTATTACTTTTATACCCAATTTATAATTGAGGAAACTGAGACAGAGATTAAGTGATTTGTTCAGAGTCACACAGTTCATATTATCTGAGAGTGAATTTGAACACAAAACTTCCTGACTCCAGGTCCTCTCAATCACCTAACTGCCTCAAATTCAAATGTTTATTGAATTGTGTGCTTCTCTTAATTGGATAACCCAGTTTTATTTATCTTTGCACTTCCCTCACTCTTGATTACAGTGCATTACCTAGATAATAGGTACTTAATAAATATTATTGAGTAGATGAATGAATGATTCTAGTCCCTCATTATGCAAATGAGGAAATTTAGACCCACAGATATCAACGATGTTTCCCAAGATCACACAGTTAATGGATACCAGAAATGGGACTAGAACCTAGTTCTCTTGCCTCCTTGTCCTGTACATTTATTTCCCTTCTGTTTGCCCCAGGTTCCTCAATTGTAATAGGGGTATAACAACAGTACCTACCTCATGGAGTAGTTGTAAGGATCAAATGAGATAGTCTTTGTGAAGTGCTTGGCACAATGCCCAGCACATGTTAGGCACTACATAAATGCTTATAGAAGTTGTGTATGAGCTGTTTTCATTCATTCATCCAGTTTTTTTTATCCTGTTGAGGTTTTACGAGAATGTAGAAGAAAATTTGTCGGAAGGAAAATATGCATATTTATATACATATATACATGCAAAACTTGTATATAAAGTAGGCATGCGTATCTTTCTAGCCAGCTTGTGAAAACTGCCTCATTTTTACTTGCAAATTAGGAGAAAAAAAAAACAACTAAAGAATAGGAAAGAAGAAAAGATGATGATATTTGAGGGAGTATTTGACTATATCTAGGGGCTAAGAGAATGAAGAGAAAAAGAAAAGGCCAATATCACGATGGAGTGAAACTCTCCCTCAATTATATTAAAAAATTATTTCTTGAGTATCATCTATGTGTCAAGTCAAATATAAAATAAGCTATAATATGTTTTCCCTACCTCACCCTCCACCTTTACCCTCCACTCCAGAAATTTATAACCTTTGTAATGATATAAGATCATAGAATCATAGATTTCTAATTGAAGAGGACCTTAGGAGTCATAATTCTTTCATTTTGTATATTAGGAAACTGGGGCCATGAAGGGCTGACTTGCCTATGATTACACAGGCAATAAGAGTATGAGGCTGGATTTGAACCCAGGTCTTTTTAACTCCAAGTCTAGAACTCAATATAATTCATTATATTGCCTCTCCAATATGTATCTAGTAAGGGAATTGAGAGTGATACAAAGACGATTTTTAAGAAAATTATGAAGTATAAATTAGCAAGTACACGATATGTTAAATATAATGGTTAGAAAAGGAGAGGGATTAGTGTTGGCTTGAGTTAATGGGAAACCTTCTAGAAGAAGGTGATAACGAGGGATGATGAGAGGTGTTTCAGGGACCCCAATGACCAGAGTTCCTGGAGGGCAGTCTGGAATGAATTCTCAGGCTCAAGCATTCTGAGTCAAGCTGGTAAAAGTTTATTGTTATGCTATAAAGCAGGAAGGAGGTCTTAGGGAACCTGCAACCTTAAAGGAGTCATAGGTATATTTTTGTAGAATAATCCATAGTATAACCTGTGCTGATTATGCTAACTAGGTGAGTAAGGGTGGGATTAGGGAGGAGTTAAGGCGTGGTCAGTGCTTAAAGGGACATGCATTTTTAACATCAAATGCACAGGCCTATTGCCCACAATTCACTGGGAAATAGCCCAAGGGCGGGGGGGGGGGGGAACTACATGGAGGTGTGGTTTTAGGCTTGAAATGTCATTAAGTCAACTAAGGGCCAGGGCTGACTGAGAAGTGCCTAGTCTGTTACCCATCAATGTCCTGTTTGACAAGATGGATGTTTGGAGTACACATATGTCCCAAACTGTCAAGGGATCCAGGATGTGTATAATGAGCTAAGGAGTATACATATGACTGAGTCTACGATATATATGATAGATAGATACCTGTACACAGCTGCTTCAGCCAGTACACAGTTGGGTCAAACCACTAATTTCTATAGATGCAGCTGTCCACTGTAACAGGAAGAGAGATAAGTATTTTATTAGGGCATGCTGCCCTTGAGCTAGGGAGAAACTGCCTGAGACAGTGTTTTGGGGCTTGGGAGACCTGAGGCTAGGGAGAAATGTGATTTTGCAAACTATGGTTCAAGCGCAGACACCCAAGCATCCCATCATTGAGACTTGAGTTCTGTCTGGAAAGGTGTGAGTGGTATCTAGACAAATAGAAAGGAGCCTGGGCCATTCCACTTAGAGGATACACCACAGCAGGAGGATCACAGTGAGCTTAGCAAGATTGGGAAATATGCTAACTTTATATATAATATAGACCCTTTTTACACATGGGATAAAGAAACATTGTTCCTAGAAATACACAATCTGAAAATGCATTTTATCCTTTGGCCTTGTCATTCTTTTTTAACTGTACATTATTAGCTAAAGTAATGAAATAAACAGCAAGGTCTTCCCCCAAAAGTAGCTTCCTCTCCCACCCCTAATCAAGTTTTGAGCAGTAGTAAGAATTTGCATGGATATTGGGATATGAGGCCTTTCCCTCACAGATACTTGCTTTGACTTAGGTGTGTCATAGGGTTGAAAAACTCTTTTTGCCCTAAGTTACAACATAAATTAGCCTAAAAGTCTGGCCTATCATTCAAAAAAATTCTGCCTTTCTGTTCTATAGAATCAACATGATATAGAAAGAGCTTTCAAAAGACAGAGGTCTTGGTTCTGAGACATCTTTCCTCTGTGACTTTGGTCAAGAAACAACCTTTCTAAGACTAATTCCTTATCTTTAAAATGAAACTTATTCCTTCCCTACCTAACATGCAGGGAAAGGAGCAGGTGTTTGAGAGCTTTGTAAATTTCAAAGTGCCACACATATTTAATAGATTATTATTCAATTTGTGAATTCATATATCCCAAGTATGAATTTTTATGTTCACTATGATAGTTTTGCATGTGATATTAATGATGTTTTCTGATTAATTAAAGCATCCTATATTCCCTCTCTTTACCTTCTCCCTCCATAAAAATTGATAGGAAAATAGAGGAGTAAGCAAAATGAAACATATAGGTCAGATCAAGCATTAAGCATGCATGTGTGCACATGCACACACATGCACACACACCACACAATTTTCTGTTACTGTGAGTTATTCTAAAGTTGAAATAGATTACTGAGAATTGTCAAAACTGAAGTATTAATTAGTAAGTATTTATCAAATGGTGCTTATCATGTTCTCAGCCTTGTGTTTGGGTCTGTAGAGGTTTCCTAAATAAATAAGTAAACAAATAAATAAATGAATAAATGACACATTCTCTGCCCTCAAGTAATGTTCTTCTCGGAGAATCATGACTAATACATGTGAAACAGAATTAGAAATGCTAACCAATATATAACTCAGTGCAAAATCGCATAAGTGATATAGAAATTCAGAGGAAGACAAAGAGATGAGTGTTACACTAAAGGATGAAATTTTATAGAAGAGATGAACCAACATAGAACCATGTCAACTTAACAAGAATATATTAAGCACCTACTATCTACCAGACCTTTGTAGATAGAAAGGAAGGCTTTTTGTCTTTCCCTATTCTCAAGGAGCTCACAGTACAGTGTACAGTGAAGGGGACACCATATGAATAACTATGAATGAATGAGATACATACAGGAGAAATTGGAGTATGCTAGTGTCAGAGGGAAGGCATTAAGATTTAGGAAGGCTGGGAAATGCATGTTTTCTAAGGTGTGACTTTACTTGAGACTTGAAGGAAGCCAGAGAATCTAAGAGGTGGAGATAAAGAAGAGCCTCTGAAAATGCTCTGAACTGGGAGATGGAGTCTTATGTACAAGCAGCAGCTTCCAGAAGGCCAGTATAACTGGATCACAGACCATATGGAGGAGAGGAAAGTATAAGAAGACTGAATGGCATTGACATTACCTTCCTTTTGATTCTATTCAAAGAAGAAATGTATTAAAAATAAAAATTCAGAATTGGATATAATACTTATTTCACCAAAACCCATAGTTAAAAACAACAGCATGAAACTGTCAAATGTCATTGACATAGGCTGTCCCATCACATGATTTTTGCACTTTGTTTCCTGTTGCTTGTTGGTTCCTTCTATTGTTCTTACCAAATTCTAAAGTTTATATACTTTCTAGTAGTGCCTAAACCTAGAGCCAGCCCACAAAATCTGGAAAGGATTTTGAGTCCCTCTGCCTTCACTCATACAAACAAATTAACCACAGTAGCCACGTAACAAAGATACTGAAGAGGTGTCTAGATCGCACAGTGAATAGAGCACCAGCCCTGGAGTCAGGAGGACCTGAGTTCAAATTAGGCCTCAGACACATAACACTTAATGGCCACGTGACCTTGGACAAGTCACTTAACCCCAACTGCCCTCCCCATTCCCTCCAAAAAGAACAAAAACAAAAACAAAGATACTGAAAAGAAGGATTACAGTAGAAAAAGAAACTGGTGGCACCTAAAACCCTATAAAGAAAAGGGCATTTCACAGCAGAAAAAAAAAAAAAAGCTGCCCAAATTATTGACAGAATAGATGAACACACCTGGGATTTAAGTATTGTTTCTAAGCATCTCTGCTTAATCAGTTATCACATTCCTCTTCAGACTTGACTTGAGTTAGATGCATTTTAATGGAGTAGGTTGTGATGTAATCCGTTATGTGTGGGGTATTAATACTCATTAATAGCTACTGAAATAGTTAATAGAAGATATTAAATCTAATGGAAGAGTATTAGAACTCAGATCAAATGACCTGAGTTCAAAATCTAGATATGCTATTTATTACCTATGTGACCTTAGGTAATTGATTTTATTTGTCTGTGTTTGGGATGAAAAATAACCCTCATCCTTAATTTAGTGAAAAAATAAACATGAAGATCTCTTAGGATAAGAACAGGAGTTTATTCTCTTCCCTGGGAGAAGAGGGCAGTCTTCCCCATGACTCATCATGGAGAAGAGGCAATACAAAAGACAGCGCAAGAATTTATACCCTAATGTAGTCAAGGCCCCTTCCCGACTGTCTCCTCTCTCATTGGTTGAGAGGCAGACTTCACCAAATTCTTCCCCAAATGGGACAGCAAGAAAAGGGGGGGGGGAAGGGTCCCAAAGCAAGGGAGGAAGAGTGAGCCTGGGCTGTCCCTGACTAATACTGGCTGGGAGGAGGGACCCACTGAGGTGGGGAAAAAGCAGACAAAGAAATGAAAGTTACTGACAGCAGCAATGGAAGAGGAAAAGGGATGTTAAGTTGCCTGAGAAGTTTTCACTCATCACATACATCTGTATCATAATTTTATCATTTATAAAGTGTGCGTGTTGAGGTGGGGGGGGCAGCTGGTAGACCACATTGTCTCTTAGATTCAGAGTTGATGGAGCCAGCTTTTAAAAGAGCTTATTGTTACACTTTCAGGGTCAGCATTCACATCTCAGAAATCAGCAAACACTATAAATTAGATGCAGTGGTTCTCAACCTTCCTAATGCTGCAACCCTTTAATACAGTTCCTCATGTTGTGGTGACCCCCAGCCATAAAATTATTTTCGTTGCTACTTCATAACCGTAATTTTGCTACTGTTATGAATCGTAATGTAAATATCTGACATGCAGGATGTGTTTTCATTGTTACAAATTGAACATAACCCACAGGTTGAGAACCACTGAATTAGAGTCTGATATATTGTTTTGGTGATTTTCTCAACTTAATTAAGTGATGAAAAAATGTTAATAGTATACTTTAAACTTTAAAAAGTGCTGTGCATACATCTTCCCCCCTTTCCCCACCAAAGCTTTTTTATCAGCACCCTGAGGCTCAAATTCCTTCTAGCTCTAAAGCTATTATCACATCAATTAGTTCATCTTAATGGATTAGTAGGGCTGTAGGTGGCACAATAAGTGCCAGGCCTGAAGTCAAGAAGACTCAAGTTCAAATCCATCCTCAGATACTTACTAGCTATGTGACCCTGATAAAGTCACTTCACCCTGTTTACCTCAGTTTCCTCATCTGTAAAATGAGCTGGAGAGGAAAATGGCAAACCACTCCAGTATCTTTGCCAAGAAAACCCCAAAAGGGGTCCAAAAAGTCCGACACAACTGAAAAGACTAGATAACAACAATGGACTAGTAGAAGTTGGGTAGGTAGAGAGAGAACATTTTGAGTAAAGGGGCAGAAAAACATAATAAAAGCAAAATGGTTGTGACATGTTTTCCAACACTAAGATGAGGTTGTTTTAGGGGAAAATTCATAGAATTATAGAATCTGAACATAAGAAGGAGGCTCAGAGATCAATCCGTTCTGAATAGAAATCTTCTTTACATTAACCTTAAGGAGTACCCTTTTAGTATCTTCTCAAAGATGTCTTTTATGGGAATTCCATTAATTTCCAAGTCAACCCATTCATATTTTATATACCTGTGACTGTTAGGAACTTCTCCAACTTATTTTCATGATATTTTCAAAGGAAAGAAAAAAAAATCTCAACATAATAACATAATGTGAATGAAAGATGTTTTTGTTTTTTTTTTTTCCTAAAAAGCTTGGTTCCTGAGGTTAGACTGTGAATAGTGTAAATTAATGGATATTGGAAAAAGATACTATGTGCAGCACAGCAGCTTAAAAACTCATGATTGCAGAAATTAAGGTCCCTTAGTTGTTGGAACACTTTTCTTTGACCATCACACTCTTCAAGTTAGCTGTGTTCAATTTGAATAGCATGCTACAGATATCTCCGTTTGTCTGTCATCAAACATTTATTGAGTGCATACTATATGCCAGGAACTGTCCCAAGTACTGAGCATACAAAACCAAAAGCAAAATAGTGCCTGCCCTCAAGAAGCTTACATTCAAAAGGGGTTGGAAGACAATATATACACGTATATCCTGAAAGAATATTCAGAATCAGGTGACATAGTGTAACACCACATACCAATAGATTCAGTAGCATTCTTTTGGGAATCTGCTGGTGCATGGCAGTATACACAGTGGATAGAGCACCTGCCCTAGAGTCAGGATGACCTGAATTCAAATGTGACCTCAGACACTTGACCGGAGCTGTGCGACCCTGCGCAAGTTACTTAACCCTGATTGCCTTACCACCCCCCTTCCCCAAAATCAGAATCTATGCAAAATAAATACAAACTAATTTGGGAGGAAGAACAATAACTGCTAAAGGGATCAGGAAAGAGCCTCATGTATGTTGATGAACATCAAATAGTGAGGGCTATGCTGTAGACTGGTAGTAATGTGTTAAGAAGATTCGAAGGTGGGAAGGAATGAGGCTGGGAAGAGCTTTAAATGTCAAACAGAGGAGTTTATATGTGATCCTAAAGTTGTTAGAGATGGTGGAGGGTACTGAATAGGGAGAAACATAGTTTTAAAAAAAATTGGGAAAAGTTTTCATTCGCCTCTTTTTACTGTATGGTATAGATGAAATGAATTCAGTGTAGGATAAAGAGCACTGCCTGAAAGGAGTCTTTATTCTAGTCCCAGCTTTGTCACTAACTAGCTGTATGTCCTTCAACACATCACTGTTCTTTATAAAGTTGTTTCTCCATCTCTAAAATAAGGAAGCAGAATGATCTCTTATATCCCATCCAAGTCTAATAATTCTGGCATTCTCTAGAGAAAGGAGGATATCAATATGAAAAGATATTCACAATTAGACATTGTCTTGATTAATTAAGGAAAAAATACATCAACATGGCCTTGAATCTTGGTCAGTGAATGAGATGAATAGATTTCGAGATATTCATGTACCTGATAAACTCCAGTTTTTAACTCTACTTCCTCCCTCAATATGTCAGTGATCTGCATCAGATTTATATGGCTTTTTGAAACTACTATGATTGTTTTCTTATCTAGACCACTAAAATTTTTGATCACAGAAATACCATGATTTCTCTCATACTCTAGTGGGAATGCTGACCAAAAACTATGTTCTAGGCACTAATTGTGAGTAACCTTAAGCATGTCTTGTACTTTCCATCTTTGCAGCTCTGAGCCTGAGATAAACAAGGGAATTTAGCATTAGCTTCTATTTGTTCAGGAAAAAGAAGTAACATTATTATTTTCTAGTTTCCCTCCACAAACTAGACTGATGAGGACCACCATGAGGGCAGGAACCATCTGACACAGCTAAGCTTTCCAATTCTGAGCATATGTCTTGCATGTACATAGTTACTTAATGTGTAGTTTTCTCCATTGCAATGTGAATTTATTGAATGCTGGAACATGTAGCACATATCCTGGCACATAGTACTTAATAAATGCTGGTTAACAGACTATTCTGGGTCTCAGAGATGCTTAATTAAGGTGTTTAATTAAATGTTTGTTAATTTTATTGGTAATTGAATACTTGCATTTGAATTTACATATAGCCTGCTTCCCCTGTCCCCAGTAGGTTATTTATCTTTCTTTTCATGCATGGAGAATGGGTATGTATATTCACTTTGAAATTTTACTTTCCTGAATATAATCCTCTTTTTCATCCTAATCCTTTTTTTTCGTTGCATTTGTCTTTAAATACTTCTGCTTCTCTCCTTTTTTTAAACTGGATATAATTACTTACCTGTGTACGAACTCCTACGCACTGTTTTTAGTTCCATCTATAACATGTTCGCTTTAATAGAAAGCATAATGAATTTAGAATCTGGGTTTATATTTTGACTCTGCTATTTAATCTATGAGTGACTGGGAAAATCAAGCCTCTTCTTTGGCAAGTAGTTTCCTCATCAATTAAATGACAGGGGAGTGAAGAGTAGAAATGTCAGAGATGGGGAATGGGCAGTGAATTAGATGATCCCTTAATTCCCTTACAGCTGTAAACTTTATAATGTAGCTATCCATATGTTTACATACATACATACACACACACACATATATATACACATACATATGAAACTATGTCTAAACCTTTACTCATATAAAGAAACTACATTTTCTCATATTTAAACATTTTTGATGGGTAAGAACAGGCCTGTACAACATATGATCCATGGGCTGCTTGCAGTCCACCAAAGTATTTTGGATGGCCTGCTAAGAATTTAAGGTTGCCACTGTACACTTGCTCTTGTTTGTCCCATGACCCATAGCAGCCAACTATTGTCACTCTGTCTCTAGTCTAACCTATCTATGGCCCCAAGAAGTTTAGCCTATTTTATTTTTGGCCCCTACCTACTGCCATCTTGTGCAGCTCTGGACAAGAATCTTCCATCAATCTTATCCCATTGAATCCTCCTTGGTAATTCCTTGTATTGACATTTGTGCATGTTTGTCTATACTCTTGACCCTCAATTTCAGTGTATCTTCTTGCAGCTCTAAGGTCTTTAAATGTTCTCTCATTTGTTTAGATGATTTATGAACAATTTGATACAAGCCTCTTCCTCAAGTGATTCTCTCTAGCTTTGACTGCTACCCCTCCCCCCACATTCATATATGGGCTCCTCATTTGTCTCAGTCTCTGTCATCAATGTATCACGTTACCCTTGCCTGTCCCCCAGGCCATTGACTTTATTATTCCCAATATTCCCCCTATGTGGATGCTTTGGGTGACTCATACCCCTTCTGTCCTCAGTTTCTATCCTCTTCAGGTCTCTCTCTAGTCCTTAGAGTTCATGAAGATCCTTTAATATTTGTAATAAGCAAAGTGTATTGCTTAATTGGAAATCACTGAGAAGAAGCTCCTGAGAGATAAGTTGAGCCTTAGAACAAGTTTTACACTTAGGAATAACTATATAATGCTTGGAAAGGATCTAAAAAGTGGAAAATTTCAGAATTGTATGTATTCTCATTATAGATAGTCCCTAAATATAGACCATATCCTTAAAATGAAATATTTTTAAAGGAAAAAGACATATGTTTATATACATATATAGAGAATAGATTGATAGAAATTTTTTTAATGTCAATTCCTACAAAGATATTTTATTTATTCATATTGTTCTTGTTTTCCTTATTGTAGTCACATTACTAGTTACCCATGTTGTTCTACTAAAAAGTCATCTTTGTCCTATTAAAAGTCATCCACTAGCATGAGGAGGATGACTATGTACTTCCCATCTGGTTTTGTACAGATCAAATTTGGGCAATTATTCATTGCAATGAATTCTCTGATTATTGTGCAAAAATTAAGTGGTAGAGCTCCATTAATTCAAACACTGATTATGACAGTCTCAAGTAGAGAGAAATTTGAGAATGAAAGAAAATGAATGTCCCTAATTCTTTCAGTGCCATGAGCAATGTCAAGTCTGATTCTGGTTATGTGTGGAAAACTTGATCAGTAAAAAGCAATACCCAAAGGATATGAAGTTGTCTGAGATTTTGACAGTGTTTTCAGGAAGCCATTCAAAATAGGATCCAGAAAATAAGTCTTTCTATCAAGTGATTTCTTTCACTAACACACACACACACAATGAAGAGACATGCTTAGATATTACCAGGCTTAACTATCTCTTTTCTGAATAATTACTAAATTTAGACTTAAAAAAAAAGTGTGAATGAATGGAAAGCCTTCATTAGAAATAAAAATTTAAAAGTAAAACAAAGCCTTGAACCTGCGGCTTATTTTTTCACAAATAAAAGATGATACATATTGTACTGTAAAAGTCAGGTTGCCCCTTGGTGCCTTCTTCTAGCCCCACTGTCTTATCTTTCAGGAGTGGAAAAACTGGGCCCTCTTCTGCCTCAGGCAAACCAACCTTATCGATTGCACTTGTCAAGTACAATCTCAAGCTAAAGGAGAGAAACCCATAGGACTCCTATAAAACAAATGTGGCATGATCCTGCATTTACCACATTTTCGAAATAGTTACAATATGAAAAGACTTTACAGACTCATAAAGAACCAGTATGCTTACTCCTGGCTTACCACAAACCCTGCTGTTTTTTCCAAAATAAATGGTTGGGAAAAATCAATTCTCATTAACTTTAGTTTATATAGTGGCCGATGAAGAGAGAACTTTTATTCCCTCAGCTGCTATTGTCTTTCATACTATATTTTCAGTTTCAAAAAGTTTATGATATCATTGCACTTGAGTGCTGAAAAAAAGTTGGAGTAATTTCACCTCAATTTAATAAGCATTTATTAAGCACCTAGTAGGTACTGGGGATTATGCTCAGTGTTGAAGAGAAAAAGGAAAGGAAGGCAGGAAGGAAGAATGGAAGGAAGTTAGAAATGAAGGAAGAAAGAGTCAATCCTTGCCCTCAAGGATTTTACCTTTGACTGGTTGGGGGTAGCTAATAGAATGAGGAGTAAATATAACATTTTTCAAAGTAATTTATTAAGGGTGAGGTAGTAAGCAGGAAAGCACTAACAAATGCACTGGAGGAGATAAGGTCCAATTCTTAAAGCTTTCCCTGATCTCACACATCACATAGTGACCAGTACCTAGCACAGTGCCAGTCCAGACTAGGTGCTAAATAAAATATATAAATAAATAAATCACTGATTATCAGTTGACTGATTTCTCCATCCTCCAAAATCCTACATTACTTCCTTTCTCTGCTCTTTATGTGGGGGTTAACCTAGCACTGCCATGTGAACATTCTTACATTGTGGTCTTCCTTTTAACTCTGTTTCAAAATAATAGTA
>CM053588.1:181435824-181463677 GCA_028646515.1 Pseudochirops corinnae | reverse complement strand
ACTCTTCTCAAAGTGAGCCCCAAACCAAAACCTCACATCAGGGCGTATATATAGCCTTCTCCCGGCTTAGAGAATGTCACAGCCCTCTGGACCCACTGCCCAATCACAAAGCTACAAGGCACGGGCATTCCTGGAAAACAAGCCTGGCGCCACAGGCTCCATGTGACCACATATTCCTAGGCATTTTCTTTTTGGGATCTTTTTCAAGAGGTGATCAGTGAATTCTGTCAATTTCTATTTTGCCCTTTGGTTCTAGAATATCAGGGCAATTTTGCTAGATAATTTCTTGAAAGATGATGTCTAGGCTCTTTTTTTGATTATGGCTTTCAGTAGTCCAATAATTTTTAAATGGTCTCTCCTGGATCTATTTTCCAGGTTTGTGGTTTTTCCAATGAGATATTTCACATTTCCTTCTATTTTTTCACTTGTTTGGATCTATTTTATAGTATCTTGATTTCTCATAAAGTCATTATCTTCCATTTGCTCCAATGTAATTTTGAAGGAATTATTCTCTTCTGTGAGTTTTTGAAATTTCTTTTCCATCTAGAAAATTTGGCTTTTTAAGGCATTCTTCTCCTCACTGGCTTTTTGGGCCTCTTTTCTCATTTGGGTTAGTATCTTTTTTAAGGTGATTTTTTTCTTCAGTATTTTTTGGGGTCTCCTTTAGCTGGCTGTTGACTTACTTTTCATGATTTTCTTGCATCATTTTCATTTTTCTTCCCAATTTTTCCTCTACTTCTCTTGCTTGATTTTCAAAATCCTTCTTAAGCTCTTCCATGGCCTGGAACCAATTCATATTTTTCCTGGAAGCTTTTGATGCAGGAGTTCTGACTTCATTGTCTTCCTCCCATTCCATACTTTGATCCCTTTTTGTCCCCCAAAAAAAGAATTCTAGGGTCTGTGCTTCCTCTGCTTGCTCATATTGCTAGGCAATTACTTGACTTTTGAGCTCTTTGCCATGGTAGAACTCTGCTTCTAGAATGGAGAGAGCTTTGTCCCAAGCTACTATGGTTTTCATAGCTGCTGGAGCTATTAGATGAGCACCCTCTCTATAGCCCCCACAAGCTCTGGTTTACTGGTCACATACCCCAGGCCCACCACTGAAGACTGCAATCTAGATCCAAGCAGTCAAAGCAAGAGCAATTACCCTCTAAATGGTTGCTTATTCCCCCTACAATCTGCAGGCCAGGAGATCTGGTGGCAGGCACGTGGGCAGCAGCTGCAGCCAGTGTACCTCTGCCACTTCCACTTGGGGGCAGGGGCTGGACCATCCTCTTCCTTTACCCTTCCAACAGAGTTCTCCACTGACCTTTTACTTCCTTTTTGGAATTAACGGGTTGAGAAGTCTGGAAACTGCCACAGCTGCTGGTGATTCACTCTCCTGAAATCTGAATGGGCCCTGCTGATTGTGGCCCCCCCCTGGGGCCAGAACTGTGTAGCTACCTCAAACTGAGCTGGGCTCTCAGCATGCTGTGATAGACCCTTACTGTTGACGTGCCAGGCTGCCTTCAGTGGGAGATTTGTTTCTCTCTGTCACTTTGTGGGTTCTGTAGCTCTAAAATATGTTTAGAGTAATTTGTTTTTACATATATTACAGGTAGTGGGAGCAAGAGCCATGTAGAAATTCTTTTTTTTACTCCACCATCTTGGCTACACCTCTCCCCCAGAAATTTTTTGGCAAGGTAGTGGTAATATCAGAAGCCCTTTGTTGCTGTCTCCAAAGAAACATCAGTGAGGTGTCAGACATTTGGGCTGAATAATTAGAACTGACCTGAGCAGATTTTTGATCAGGGCAATGTCAGGAAATCCAGACTGAGGTCAGGAAAAGGATGAGTATGGGTCCAGAATGGAATAGAAATCGGCAATTGATTCCCTATTTGAGCAGATAAACCAAATGCAGCTAGGTGGTAAGAAGAATAGGCTGGTATATGTTCAGTAGCTAAAGTCAGAATTGGAAAAGCAGAGTAGATGAGGAAGTAGTGCCTTCTTGGAAGTGAAAAGCAATATCTGGTAACTTTTTCAGGGGGATAAGCGTGGACTGACAAAAGCTCTTAGTGAAGGACAATATTTCAACAGGATACTTGGAACTTGCTGGACAGCTATTTTCTGGTAGGGAAAACGCGCCCCAATCTTAAAGAGGCCCAATTATTCAAAGCAGTGACTTGGCAGGATTTGTGTGGCAGAATTTATATTTTCATTTTCTACTCCATAGATCTTTAACTTAGATGCTAGGGGTAATATTATAACCATGTGGTAGAAAAGGAGCTATGAAAGGGCACCTCTCTTGAGTTCTCAGCGTTCCCATTCTTCAGTTTCTCATCCTGAGGTAGGACCAGAGCAGGTATTAACTTAAAATCTGTGACTCTCTCAAAAAATTGAGACTATATTTTGGTTGCTTGTTTCCATTATTGCTACTCCATTTTTAGCCTTCTTTAACAGCTTGACAACTTACCCCAATTCAGGAGTGGCTTTCTTTATGCTATCCACATCTCCTCATCCCAGTTCTTTCCTAAACCCAAAAATAGTTTCTATTCTTTTCTATACTGCCCTCTTCCAGTTTTCTAGTTGGCAATTCTATTCCCCAATAAATGAATGAATAGCTTAAAAAGCCTAATTAAAGAAAATGTCAATGACAAATACCACTTTAATGTAGTTACATTTTTTTGAGGGGGGAAGGCAAGGCAATTGTCCAAGGTCACACAGCTAGTTAAGTGGTAAGTGTCTGAGGCCAGATTTGAACTCAGTTCCTTCTGATTTCAGGACTGGTGCTCTATTAACTGTACCACCTAGCTGCCCCAACTGTGACACCTAGCTGCCCCTGTAGTTGCATTTTTTTCTCGGCCTTACCCCAAAGATGTGAAAAATAAGGAAGCTTTAAGCAACATGGCAATGATATTGGAAAATTTATTTTTGTTGTGAAGTGAGGTCTTTCATTAAAGATGATCTTTTATATGATACTAACAGCATTCAGAAAGGTCTGTTTTTAACAACTCTTCTTCAAAACGTGCATTGTTCACTCATCAAGAAATTCTCAAAATATGATTCCATAATGTCCACTGATAAAACATTCTTGTCCTTTTCCCTCTGAATTTCAGCCAATAATATTTTTTTCTGATTTTGTGACATCAATTCTCTCATGCCAAAAAAAAGGAAAATAGACACCACCACAGAGGCATAGAAGGATGACATTGGAAGAAAAGAATCTTAGAAGTCACCTAGTAGAACCTCTTACTTAATGACAGAATCCCCTTTTTAGCCTCCATCGGATACTGAACTTCAGTTTAAATATGTTCAACTCATTATATTTCGACATAGCCTATTTCATTTTCACTTAGGGAAAATTTGTTCAAAATTTCTTTCCTACATTGAGCTAAATGTACCTTTTTCTAACTTCTACCAGTTCTTCTCATTTCAGACTTTGAAACAATATAAAACAGGCCTCTATCTTACTGTTCATCTAGAGTGGTAGATCTTCTATCAGGCGTCAAAGAAAGAAATGTCTCAAGTCTCATTGTCTCCTTGGATAAAGTGACCCAGAGAGAATGAAGATCATGAGGTAGACCTACAGTCTAAATATTTAATGAGAGAAGATGCTCTGAACAGAAATATTGAGCCAGGCATGGTAGCATGTACCTGTATTCTCTGATATTAGGAAGAAGGAGAGAGTGAGGCTGATTGATTACATATAATTTATTCTGCATTTGGCTTTTTTATACCAGAATCTTTGCTAAGAAAACCCCAAATGGGGTCATGAAGAGTTGGACATGACTAAAAAAATGACTGAACGTAGTAGTTTTCATATTGTCTCCCTCATTAGATTATGAGTTCTTTGAGAGCAGAGAATAGTATTTACCTTTCTTTGTATCCCCACTACTTTGTTAGCATATTACCTGGCCTAGAGTAGAAACTTAATAAATGTTTATTAACTGACCAACTGAATGAGTTGCTTGAGTTTGGAAGTCGTGAGCATCAGTCAGTCTAGAGATGATTGGATGTCTACACTAAATAAATAAGGGATGCTGATATGGTGATGCCTCCAGGGGTATAAAGCCACCATGCTAAAGATGAATGCACCTGTCCAGGTTCGAAAAAGAGCAGGTCAAATCCTGTATGTCAGTCAATAATATGATGATGCTCTTGAGAGGCCACTGTATTTCTAGCCTGGGTGAGACTGGAAAAACAAAATAACAAAAAAGAAGGGAGGTATTGAATAATAAGACCTTGACAGGAGAATATGGTGAGGGTTATAAACAAACTTCATAACTCTGAAAAAGGGCAGCCATTAAAAAAAATTGTTAGGACCATACATAATAATAATAAGGTAATTTGACTGTTTCCTCAGTACTTCAAAAGAACTGTGATTTCATCCTTGTGGGTTGTCCCTTTACCAATGCAGACCAAAACATCTAGATACTTAAGTAGTTGTTTTCATGTGTTGCTTGTACCCAAATAAATAGCCGTTTATCCTTCAGCCTTCTAGTAATGTGCCTCAATGAACTTAGCTAAGACAGTCTCCAGACTGCTGTATTTATTGTTCTTCCAAATGATAGTAGCTACTAGGACTTATGGTGGCACAACTAGGTGATGCAGTGAGTACAACACTGGCCCTAGAGTCTAAAAGACTCATCCTTTTGACTCCAAATCTAGATTTAGACACTTACAAGCTGTGTGACCCTGGGTAAGTCACTTGACCCTGTTTGCTTCAGTTTGCTCATTTGTAAAATGAGCTGGTAAAGAAATGGTAAAATACTTGATGCGCAAAAATGGGGTCACAAAGAGTCAGACACAAGTGAAAAGATGAAGGTACACACTGGAACTCATTCTTGGGCATAGACTTCATCATTTCCATGGTACAATGAAGCACTGGGGCAAAAAAATAAAATAAATATATATATAATATATATGATATGCATGTATATATCTATAATATACATGTATGTTATATATTATATATTATATATTATTGGAGTAGCAGTGCATTTTAATTGGCTCAAGTTATGCTTTTCATTTTAACATTTTCTTCATATCCTAAATTCCTACAGGATAGGAATTTTGCTTCACTAAGAAAACTTAGGGAAAGTAAAGTCTTTGAGAGTCCTCAATGCTACAAGGACTTGAGCTCACACTAGAATAACTCTTTAAGGTATACAAATAACTTTCCTTAAAGCAATCTTGTGAGATAAGCAGTTTATTGTTCTGCCCATTTTACAAAAGAAAAACAAACCAAAACAAAAAAAAAAAAAAACCTGAGCCTAAGAAAGGGACTTATTCTGAAGTCCCTTAGGCACTAAGCTTTAAAATTCCTTTTGAAACATTACCTCCTTGAAACCAAAATCTTATTGCTTTCATGAAGAAAAGCTATAGAAAACATTGAAAGTGTTCTATTCATTAAGTCACAGCATTATCTAGAAAGGAAATTCTTATTCTTTCTTGCTCTGGATAGATTTTGTGACATCTCCAAGCATTTTTACCTGTTCTTCTCAAATTTCCCTAATCATATTCTCCAACTCTCTTATACATACATATATTGTCTTCCTAAAAATAATAGAATATTTCATTTACTAACACATAAACATTGACTAGGATCATACTATGAACTAAGTCAACTAGGTTTTCAATGTTTACTCAAGGAGCTTGAATGTAGTCGTAGTGAGATAATAAATGTCAACTATTAGAAAACATTTAAGAAAAGAATGCCATTAGATGGAACTTACAAAAAATAGTGATTTATTTTTAAGATGATTGATCCATTTTAGAGAGAAAGGGAAACAGTGGATGAGGAATTTTTTTTTTAAATAAAATTATTTAAAACTTTATTTCATTTTGAGGGGGAACTTTTTTATATATCTCTCATGATAACTAGAAACACCTTCATAGATTACAAAAATCAGGACTGAAAATAGTTGATTTGTTAAGTATCTTAATTATAGAAATAGACTTTGTGAAAATAGAAAATACTGAAAATGTTTTTAAAAAATTATAGTACCCTAATAAAGATGTCATGGATAAAAAAAAAAATATGTGAGAATATTAATAGTGAGAAATCTGGGGCTAAGGAAAGGACATTTTCTCACTAAAAGCTCTCTTATATGGAAAGCAGGCCCCTATGGAAAAGGCAGCTAACCAAGGAAACAAGACAAAAATGAACCCTCCTGGGATCCATTAGCTACATAAAGGAGGAGTTGGGCCTGTGTCCTCCTTCTCAATAGTGAGTTAGCTTATCTCTTTAGAGACCACTATTGACACATCCTGCAAAATACTCTTGGATAAGAAAGTCAAGGGCATTTTACATTTTTATTTCATGTGTCAAATCTTATCACTGTGGCTCCTCTGTTTCCGCAGTGGGCTTTTAGGCTAGTGGGATGATCCATCTACAAGCAGAGACGCTGACTCTTTCCTTTGAGTGACTGAGTTCATCTAGGCCTCCCTAGACCCCCATAGGATATTTTTGTGCTGCTTCCCTCACTATCTGAAAGCCAAAGTATCATGGATAGCATTACTGTACAGGATAGAAGATATTTAAGGCATCATAGATTACCATTTCTGTAGAGGCTAGATAAGACAGTTTTGTCTTTTTTTTTGGAGGGGGGGTGTAGGGGGTAGAAGGGGTAAATATAGCTAGGACTATTTTCTACCAGGTAGTCTTTGGGTTAGGGGCGAGAACACTGGACAATTTACCTCTTCCATGACTGGTTTTCATCCATTGGTCTATTGTTTTTGATATTTTGTCTCCTTGTCTCCCTTTTGTCGCCCTTTTCTGCCTGCTCACTGGTGGTCAAATACTTGAAGACTGCTATTGGTGATGGACTTAGATAGAAAAGAGCCTAAATTCTAACACTAAGTCTAAAAGTGATCATCCATTATCTGCTTCAAAATTTCCAATGATTAGAAACTCTCACAATCCAAGGCATTCTGTCTCACGAGTTGTTTGATGTCCTTGAGCCTTTATTCCCTTTTTAAAATGGAGGGGGGGACCTTGAAATACTCTATCCCAAGGATTATTATAAGAACAGTACTTTGCAAACCTTAAATTAATATATAAATATAAACCATTTTTATTTTGCAGATGAAGAAACCGATGCCTAGAAGTTACATGGTTTGCCCAGCATCACACAGCTAGTTAGCAGTAAAGTTCATTAAAACACAGGCTCCTGGATCAGTTCTGTGGTGTTTTAAATGCATCAGGTTACCTGTTGTGAAAGCCTAGCTTACATGGGTTAAAAAAGAGAATGCAAGCTTATTAGATTTCCTCCATGCTGTCTGCTGACTTTTTGTTTGGCTCTGGGCATAAGGTGATTTGTATGCCTACAAAACCCAGTGCTCTTCTTCCTAGAGTTTTACATCTTGCTGGACTGGAATGTGGGATGCTTTAGTTGCCATCTAATTCACTTGATCTGGTTTTCTATAGGAGAGAGCTCTTTCGTTGCATGTTTCTGTCACTGATTCATACCTTTTTTTTTCCTCTCTTTTTTTATGTGGAAACATAGCTCATAAGCCAACCCACTGAGGTAGCATGAGGGTGTTGATTGTCAAGAGGTTAAGTAAAAGAGGCTGCAAACATTGCCAGCTCAGAGAAGAGAGAGGTGAACTATCTGACCATGGTGACTACCCAGGCATCTCAATGTTTTCTGTGGCTGAAAAGATCTTGGCTGCCTTTCCTTTGGATGTTGGTTGCTCAGCACTCTGAATCATGTGCTCTTGGAAGCATAGCAGGGATTCAGGCCCCAGTCAGATACAGTGGGTATAACTTTTATAGTATGCCAAATGAGAGAAATTCAGGAAAGTATGCTGAAGCTCTTGTGCTGTCTTTAAAACATCCAGAGAAGCAGAATAGTATAGTGGAATCAGCAATGGATTTGAGGTGGAGAAGCAGGGTTCTGCTATTCTGAGTTTCATTCTTTACTACCTAATGTCTCTGGGTAAATGTAACATGTTTGGGCCTGCTTTCTGATCCATAAAAGTAATGGGATGGACTCACTGACCTCCAAGGTCACTTTCTGCTCTAAGTTTGATGATCAATGTATAAGCCACTGTTTAATATTGGGATTATGGATGGTATGAATGTTGGCATTTGGTGATGACGGGACTTGTTTTCTCTGGGTACTTTGACTAGTTTTAATTTATGATAAAAATAATAACAACAATAAAACAGTATAAAAAACTTTACATATATTATCTCATTTGATCTTCATAATAATTCTGTAAATTAGGTGCTATTATGCCCATTTTAAAGTTAAGGAAACAAAGACTGACAAATCAAGTAACTCACATGTGGTTACAGATGTAAGTATGTAAGTCAATATTTGAACTCAGGTTTTCCTGATTTCAAGGGCACAACTTTATTGTACTACCTTGTTACCTCATACGTAGCATAGTACTTATACCTACTAATACACAAGGATCCGTGTACCTTAAGAGCACAGGAACATACCTCAGAGGCCATCATAATATCAATTGCACTTTAAAGAGAGCCATGTATAACGAGATAAAACAAATATCTGTCACTTAGCTTAGAAATTGGTGCTTATCCATCAAGGTCATAAATTTAAAGCCCCTTATAAATGTCAGTTTGTCCTACCAACTCCTTGTCAATCATCTCAGATGGAAACATGACTGAGAAAAAAATATGGTTAATCTCAAATCTAATGCCAAAACTAAAAAGAAGACAAATCAATACATATTCCCTTCTGATAGCAGTTCATCTCTAGATTTCTGTGTGTGAAGGTTATTTATTTAGGTACTCACTGAATGTAAATTGGTGATAGTAAATGATACACAGCATAACTAAGCTAAGTAGCTGAAGAAATGTATTCTTCAATACATGTCTTCTGATTGCTTTTCAACGCTATGCTCGGGTCTTTTTTTCTCCCTTTTTTTTTTTAACTGAATAGCTATCATTTATTTTGATATAAACAGCAGCAGAAATCTAGGAACACAAGTTCTGTTTAGGTAAATGACACACCCAAGGAATTACTAAAGTCGTATAATAGTTTTGCTTTTTAGTACTGAACTATTTCAGATTTAATAAGGACTAGTATTACCTTTCAATCAAACAAAATTACCAAATATTCAAGAACAGGTAAATGATTTCACAGTTATTTGCCAGAAACTGTTGAAACAGAAAGCACAGATATCAACATGGTCAGGTGTAATGATAATAGAAATTTGAAGATCTTCCCTACCCCTTAATAAATGTAAATTGAACTTGAAGATCTTTTTTGATTTGAAAATATACTCTGCCTCCTATTAGGCTACATGTGGTCACCTGGAGCCTGTGGTGGAAGGCTTGTTTTTAAGGAAGGTACAATTATTGTTACTTTGTACTCAAGTGAGTCAGGAAGGTTGTAATGTTCTCTGACCATGGAGAAGGCTATATATACCTCTGTTGTGAGATTTTGCTTTGGAGCTTACTTTAGGAAGAGTTATGTGATTTGACTAGATGAGACTCTGGGCAGCCGCTGAGCCACCAACTTTGAAAACCCAGATGTTGGTGCTTATCTCTCTGTTGACTAACTAGGTATGGATGTAATGGTCAGACAGCTAGAAACTCTGTCTGCTGAATTGTGTTATTTTCTCTGTATTTTTGTCTGCTTGTAACTTCTGTTTGTATTCTCTGAAGTTCAGGGTGCTGACTTTTCACCCTGAACTAGGTAACTAATATATGTTTGATTAAACTAAGATTGTTAACCTTTTTTGAGTTGCTTTCCTTTAGACAAATAGATCAAAGAACCTGTGCTAGCAACCATCCTGGGTATGCTAGGGTGCTTGCTACTACATCAGGTAAAAGTTATACCTGGCACTTGCCACTCCCACCAAAAAGTATACTAAAAATAGAAGTACTGAGGGCAGATATTTTGTGCCTAAGTTGAAGTAACTGGCTAAGGCAAAATCTGGAAACAAATTGTTTTCAATCAAATTACATATTTTCTGAACAAAGTTCATTGATGTCCAAGTGGTATTTTTCTACTTCTTTAGATTCTACCAGGTCAAATCTTTTTTTTTTTTTTGGGGGGGGGGGGTGGGCATTCTTTTTTTTTTTTTCATTCCTCATTTTATCTGTTTTTGCTTTGCCTTGTTATCTGTCCAAACTGGGTCTATCCATGTTGACCTAAAAGATACTTTTTGTTTCTCTTGCTATCAACCTCTATTTTTGAGTCATCCTCTTGATCTTTTATCAAATGGTCTTTGAATTTTCTAGATGCTACCAGTTGATATGATTTTAACCTCTTCCATCAAAATATCACCCTCTATTTCAAGTCTATTTGTTAGATGATTGAGTTTCTTTGGTGAATTCTTCTTTCTTTTTTATGCACATATCTTCACTTTCTATTTGCTTTGTAAGCATTTCGCCATTTTTATCACTCACAGTCACAACAGCCAATGAGATATCCAGAAGAAATGGAACAAAAGATGCTAGCAGCGCACATATCATATTCCCAGCACCTCTAAAAAGTATGTTTGGCTGAAGCACTGTCCTCCAATAACAGTATGATTCAGGCCTACATTATATTCAAAATTATATAAAGATGTAGCACCAAAAACATTCTCAAGTTTAAACTATAGCCTCAATTTCAGTTTAAACCAACACTGATTAAAGAAGGGAATAAGCATTCATATAATACCTACTATTTTCTAGGCATAGTTATTTCATTTAATTTCCTAAAATATGAAAGACACCAGGATAGATAGAGGGGATGTATACAAAGACAAAAATAAAATAACTTATATCTTCAGGGAAATACAATTTAATGGGAGATGGTATGCTTACAAAATCTACACAGACAAATAAATAGAAATTTCAAGAAAGAGAGTCTACTAACATCTAAAACCTTCAGGAAAGACCTCCTTTAAGGGCTAGCTGCACTCTGAATAAAGCTGAGATGTCAACAGCATGTAGCTATGTAGGTAGTACATTCCAGAAATGGGTGATCACGTATACAAAGGAGGGAGATGGGATGTCATGTAAGTGAAATAGCCAGTGGGCCCATTTGAGTGGACCAGACAGTGCCTGAAGGGAAGTCAAGTATAAGACTAGCCTGGTTTCTTTTGCAAAAATTAAACAACAAAGCATGATTACAATTAATCTTTTTTTCACATTGTCAGTATGATCTACCACAATTTGTAATCATTTCAGATTTTACTTTTAAACACTTTCTGAAGTCTTAGGAGACTTATAACTTGCTGACAGAGGACTGCAATATATACCCAATTCATAGATTCTGTTTTACTGTGGAAGGCAAACTGTAGTCTGTGGCCCTAAAATTAGATTTAAAATAAAAAGGAAATATGTATATGTTTGTCTATAGCTATACCTTTTGTCTCTAATCTATATCTATTCATACATCCATTTTACCAAGTCTCTGTCTGTATTTTTATACATATATGTAGATATATGTATAAATAGATGTCAAATAAAATTAATTATAGACTTCATTTAGACTTTATACAAATCAAATTTAGAAAAAAAAATATTGTGGTCTATATTGATGTAATGTTAATGGGAACTGAATATCTTCCTGGCCCATTAATAGGGCTCATCTGGAGCTTAACAGGAGATTCTTGATTAGAGGAGGCTCGGTTTTTCAGGAAGGACCACACCTTGTTACTTTGTAATTTGTCACTGGTTTGGGTTGGGTTGGGAGGGTTGAGATGTTCTCTGACCTTAGAGAAGGCTATATATACACTCCCTGAGGTGAGGTTTTGCTTTGGGGATCACTCATTGGAAGAATGCTTGTGTGATTTGGCCAGACCAGACTCTGGGTAGCCATGAAGGACCCAGCTTTGAAAACCCAGATGTTGGTGCTTCTCTCTCTGGTAATTGTATATATAGCTTTGGTCATACAATTATAAGCCCTGTCTGTTGATTTGTGTTATTTTCTCTGTCTGTATTTTTTCTGGTTGTAATTTCTATTTGTATTTTCTCTGAAATTCAGGGTATTGCCTTTTCCCCGTGAACTAAGTGAATGATAGATGGAAAGAGAGAGAGAGAGAGAGAGAGAGAGAGAGAGAGAGAGAGAGAGAGAGAGAGAGAGAGAAAGATAAGTTATAGCTATATAGATAAAGATACGTATCGATATAAATCGATAGATACATATCTATGTATAGGTAGATATAGATCAATAGATAGATGTGTATAAATACAGTAAAATTGTGGACCCCTTTGGAGTTGCTTTTCTTCAGAAAAGCAGATCAGGGAACTTATGCTAGCAGCCATCCTGGGTATGCTAATGTTCTTGTTAAAGTTGACTACATGGCATTTCAGTGTGTGAAGGCCTTATAGAAATGCGTATCTGGAAATTGAGGTTTTTTACTTTTATACTTTTATGCTTCTGGGGTCAGTGGAATGGAGGAGAATCATGTCTCCCACAAAGCATCTCTGTTGTGACCATCAGGGACAGAATATTCTAGATGAACCATTTGTTTGACCCAGTGTGTCATTTCTTATATTCTTAAAATGAACAACTGTACCAGTCAAATCCGATGTTATCTCCAATTTTGTGGCAGTCCCTGAAACTCAATAGCTAATAAAATGCCATATTTAATGACATTGAGCTATTTAATGTGTTTTCCCCCCAGTGCTTGGAGTTTGAAAATCACTAGATAAGTTATTACTACAATTATTTTCCCCCTCCATCTGCCAAAAAGAAGGGAAATCAATTTAATCCACATTTTGACTGCAAGGCTATTCTGAAAGATCTATTGTCCTCACCAACCCTATACATAGAACTTTCAAATTGGAACCAGTGATGCAACATAATCATTTAAAAAGTGATCTCCTGGAACCAGTTAGGAACTCTGAGTGTTTCAAGCATGCTATAGGAGATGTCAATCTCAATTGTCAGTAGCTGTGACTACTAAACCTGTTTGGGCAGGCATAATGAAAGGAACACTAGGTTCTGGGCCTGATTTAGCTACTAGTCAAATAACTAAATGCAAGACAACTTTCTCTTCACATAAATTGAATTTATTCATACTGTTGAAATTCCACATGCAAATTTTAAGTGGGGAGGGGTCAGGAAATTAAACTATATCTTATATGGTGTCTAGAAAAACTGGTGGGAAGATAAGGAGAAATAAAATCTATTGATTATGTTTCTAGATATACTTTTTATAACCATTTATTTCTGCCATTCTGAGAAAAAACCCAGGGTTTTAAAATCATATTATGGTGATTATGGCCCCTTTTTCTTGACATCTTGAATTTGTTTAGGGATTGGCCATTTAAAAAAATATATTTTAAATCTTCTTTGCTTCTACATTTAAGATAAAATAAAATACACTGACTAATATTGATGGACCATTGCAAAGAGAATCTTGTTCCCAAGTGGGCAAAGAATGACCCTTTCTATAATGATATTTTTTTAAAACCAAGGTGTTCCCTTTCATGGACAGCACTAGTAGAGTGAGTGGTGGTTGAATAGGTTCATGATGGCAAAAATTAAAAAGTGATAGTATAGAATGTTTTTTAGTTACTTTGTCTATGAAAAAGAAAGTTGACGCCACCCCCAGACCCCCAATATGAAGGGCCAACGGGAACTATTTTATAAAACAGCAGAGATATAAGTTATATAAGGAATCCAAGGAAGACTATAGATCCTAAATGACTTTTCAATCAGACTGTGACTGACACCTGGAAGACTAACAGGAAAGATTCATTTCTTTAGCTGGAAGGAATTGTTTTTAGTTAATTGCAATATGCCCTTGGGAAAAACGACAGATGAACTAGTGTTAATTCATAGATTTAGAGCTAGAAGAGATCTCCAGACAAGATGGTATCTTGTCCAACCCTCTTATTTTACATTTAAAGAAACTGAAACCCAGAAAGGCTAAGACATTTTTCCAAGGGCACCCAGATCATAAGTATTAAAGACAGTATTTGAATTCAGGTTCCCAAACTGAGATCCAGCGCTCTTATTAGCAGCTTGGGAGACTGAGTTTCATGGCTCTGTGGGGAAAAATTGAATACGAGATACTTTGTGAAGAATGATCAGTATACTAGCCAAAATGGGAAGACAGAATGATCGAGAACCAAGCTCTATCCAGAGCAGGGAAAGCCTAAAGTTGGGGCTTAATCCTAAAGTCAGAGCATCTGGTTACAGACCTTAGAGATCAAGTGAAGACACTAGCTCCAGCTAAAGGAGAGAGAAGTGCAAAGTGAAAGGAAATTAGTGGATTAAAATAGCTCTTTCCTCTTAACTGTAAAATATATGTGGGGGGGGGGCGGCGAGAGAGAAGGGAGGGAGAGAGATAGTATTGACTAGACAATTCCTAAGATCACTCCCACCTAGTCTAATCATCTGATCTCAAAGGTTCCTTATAGTTCTAACATTCCTGGTCTATCTGTTCTATGGTCCATTATCCAATGGCTCTGAATGGGGGAGATGGGGAGGATAGGGCAAGGTAATAAGCATGAACTATCTTGTACATTGAGTGGGTGGATCCAAGCCGTTACCTTCCCTTTTATAAGAGGTCATTTTTCTCAGTTACAAAGAGCTCAATAAATAGCCTTTTCCTTTTATTAACAAAGATGTAAAGGGCATTTCTGAAGGGCATCACAGAAGCAGGTTGGACTACCAGATGGGTCTTTCCCATCCTTTTAACAGGGGTTCTTCTCAAAGGTGGCACAAATTGCTTTTCTCAAAATCCCTATGCTGCAGGTGAACTGCAAATTTCCTTCTACTATATTGCCTGAATTCTCTCCCTGGTATTATACATATCTGCATAATTTTCCCTATTTATTAGGTTAGTTCTTTGAGAACAAGATCTGTACTGTATTTCTCTTTATATGTCTAATGCCGTGTGTATGTGTGTGTGTGTGTGTGTGTGTAATTGGAAGGGAAATCTCCCTGCGAATCATTGTGTCAGCAGTTTGCAATATGGGGACATGTTCCTCCTATTAAGCAACTCATCAGTAACTTTTAGTCTTAGAAGGCTACCTGGAACACTGAAAGGTTGTTACTTATCCATGGTCACACAAATAGTGCTGACTTTCAGAGGTAAGATTTGAACTCAGGTCTTCTTTCCTTCAGCACTCTTTATCTACTATGCCATCCTGCTTCTCATTTTGCACACAGTAGTAGGTACTAGGTGAGTAATAAATGTTCAGTTTCTTGGATTACTGGATTAATTTACATTAGTCTTCTGGGGACTGGGGTGGGAAGGAAATCTTATTATACTTTTTAAGTATAATATTATTATTTACTTAAAATATTAAATATAATATAATATTATTTACTTAAAATATTAAAAATATTATTATTATTTACTTAAAAGTATTATTATACTTTTAAGTAAATGCAACCTGACTTTTCTGCCAGAGAGGGGGCTTGGGTCATTTCAATCAAATTTCTGACATTGTCACTAATAGAGAATGATTTTTTAAAATTATTATTTAATGCAAATGTATTATCTGAAGTTTGCCAGGGAAAGTCATGAAGCAAGGGAAACAATTACAGTCATGGCACGAGGTGGTGGGCAGCTTTTGGATAAGATAGACAAGTTAGGCCTAGAACTTAATGATGAACTGCACTTGTAGATCAGAATGTCTAAAAGTGTCTCCATGTAACTATTATGGCCAAGGAAGTCAATTCATAGAAAAAGTTAGAGTAAGGAGTTTGGGTACGGCTACTGTGAAAGGGAAGGACAAAATGAGGTCAGATTTGAAGTTGGTTGATCAAATTTGAAGATTTAGGAAAAGTTTGAAATTGGAATCGAATGACCCTCTCAGATGCTGGACATGAGATCTACACTTGAGAAAAAGGACAGGAGTAGAGAACATACTAAAAGGGCTGGGGTATGGGTTTCTGGTTGGACATGGTTCCTCTTGAGACTTGAAATGGCATTTGAGATTCTGGAAGGGACAAGCAGATCTATATAATAGTAAAACAAGACCATTTGACTACTTTTTCAGCAGCCTTCACATTTAGCAAGAACACATTGCTTCTCTTAAGAGAGGCTAGATCAGACCTGCACAACTTGGCAGTAGATAGGGACCAAAATTAAAATAGGTTAAACTTATTTGGGCTGCAGATAGGTTTTTAGTGGCTCACTTTCCAAGTGCAAGTATAATTAATGCTTAAACTATTTTACCAATATACTGTATTTTTAAAAAAGGAAAATTTCAATTATTATCAATTAATTACACTTATTATTTGACATTATTTATCAGGAAATCACATTAATATTAAAAATTATTTTGCTATGTAATACATGTTTTAGTACATTTTTTAGGGCTTTTTTTTTTACCGTTTACATTAATTAATGGGACATATCACACTTCTTGTCAGAATCAGTTTATTATACTCTGGAATCATATCTGAAATCAATTTCTTTAAAAATCTGTAAGCTAACCTTAGTAGTCACCTCACTGAGTTTACTTTCTTGAAAAGCCATTGTTCCAAATTTAGAATTTTCAACAGTTTGAATGCTTTAATTTGTTTTTCATTGGTGTCCAAATTACTTAAGTCAAGATGTTTTGATTCAAAATGGCAATGAAGATTGTATTCCTTCGGTATGACTATTAGTTCTGGGCAGACAAGACAATATTTTTGTCTCTTGTATAAGTAAATAAGTATCTATTTGTCTACTTCGAATTAAATGTTCTATGTTCTGATTGAATCTTCTGTTTCTTTTTATCATTTATTTTACAAAGTTACCCCCAAAACTTTAATGTTAGAAACAAAAAAATCTCCACAGCAACTGCTCACATACAAAGAAATACTGTACTGAGTTGCTTGACCTTGGAGAGAGAGCCAGACACTCACATAACTTGGAGGGTGGCTGTGCAGTGAGGGAGGGGAAGAAGCCCTCACATTGTTGACACTCATCACATAGCTGGCTCTAGCTGCGTTAGTGCATGGCTGCGCTCACTTTGTTCCTGTTCAAGGCCAGTAACAACCAAAAACACAGGGAAAAGATGACCCTCTCTCCTCTCAGACTAGAGACAGACTGAAGATGGTTGGTTGCCAGGGGTCACATGACAACCAGGAGATAATGCTCAGTGGCCACCTGTCAAGTTATATGATGGGCACAATAGTGACTAGTGGAAGGTGGGTTAAGTGGGGCAGGGACAAAGCACTCATTACATCTTCTATGGCTTTACTTTCTTTAACATCCTCTACATTTTTCCACAGGCCAGTTACAAGTGGCCCACAAGCCATATGTTGTGCAGGCCTGGGTTAGATCCTAATGTTCTGGGACTTGGTGACAGGGGTTAGGTTCTTTAGGCAACCCTCAAAGTATAAATACTGGGTCAGAAATATAAACATGGTATCAGATATATTATTAGAATCTAGAAAAACAAAACAAAACAAAACAGAAATAGGAGGTGGCTAGGTGGTGTACTGAATAGAGCACTGGTCCTGGAGTCAGGAGGACCTGAGTTCAAATATGACCTCAGACACTTAACACAAAACTAGCCCTGTGACGTTGGGCAAGTCACTGAACCCCAATTGCCCTTAAAAAAAAAAAAAAGCAAAAAATAAAAATCCCAAAAAATCCCAGAAAAATCCCAAAAAATCCACTGTGCCCAGTGGAAGTGGGCACAAGAAGGCAAAATCAGGATGCAAGGGAAAATACAATGATTAAGGTTCAGAGTCTCAGGCAGAATAGTTAGGAGGCTTCATAACAACAGAAAGCAGAGTGTCTGAGAATTTCATTTGATTTAATGTACGTGAAGGTGTGACCTAATATAACTGACTCACAAGTTAGCTTTTCTCTTGGGTACCTGTTATTCCAAGAGAACTGCTACTTATTTCTAGGGTATTTCATTTCAGAGGTCTTAGAGCTATCTAGGACCTTAGAGGTTGAAAAGTTCAATCCCCTCCTTTTATAGAGGAATAATCAGAGAAATTAAATGACTTTCAAAGTCATACAACTATTTAGTGTGTGAGAAAGGATATGAGCCCAGGACCTTTTTCCCTCCAAGGTCAATTGAGCTTGACTGTCCCTCTTATACCTTTACCACTGAGGTACTTCAGCAACTGTACCAGGGAAGCTTAAGAGTTAAAGGATCTTTAGAGTTAAAAGAGTTAAATCTTAAAGAGTTAAAAGTTGTAAATACAAGAATCAGTTCTTTAGGAAATTTTTGTTGAAGTTTTTCTTTTTAAGTTGTTTCAGTCATATCTGATATTGGAATGGTTTGCCATCTTCTCTAGTTCATTTTACAGATGAGGAATTGATATAAGCAAGGTTAAGTGACTTGGCCAGGGTCATACAATTATCATCTCTATTCAAATGACTTCCATATTTATACATAAATCCTACTTTCTTTTATGTGGTACAGTCACACATCACTCTTGGTCTTTTGGACATCTCAAACCAGATATCCTATAGGCATCTCAAACTCAAATGTCCAAAACAGATGTCATTTTCTTTCCTTCCCAAGCCCTCTCCTCTTTGGAACTTTTCTATTAATATAGAGAATACCTAGGCTCACAATTGGTGTCATCCTCCTTATTCTTATGCCATATCTAATCAGTTGCCAAATCTTGTCATTTCTACCTGTGCAACATCTCTCACATTAGTTTCTTACTCTCTACTCACATAGTGACAACTTTACCAGAAATTCATCACCTCTCACCCTTATTATTGCAATAGCCTTTTAATTGGCCTCCCTTCAAGTTTCTTCCCCCTCCAATATATCATCCCTGCAGGTGCCAAGGTAATTTTTTCTAAAATATTGCCCTGACCAGTATACTTTTACTGTTCATTGAGCTCCAGAGGCTCCTTATTGCCTCCAGGTTCAAGTGTAAAATCCTCTGTTTGACATTTAATACTTTTTGTAACCTGGTTGATCCTACTTTTCCAATTTTTTAATACTTTATTCTGTTCCATGCACACTATAATTCAGCTGTACTAGCCTACTTGTAGTTCTAAAGTTCTCCATTCTCTGTTGTTTTGGGGTCTTGTTTTTTTTTTTTGGTTGGTCATTTTTTTTTGGGGGGGGGGGGTGTTTGTTTTTTATTGGTTATCACCCATTCCTGAAATGTTATTTTTTTCCCTTGTCTTAGCCACAGTTTCCTTGAGGTCCTTCATGACTCAGCTCAAATTCTATCAGAACCAGATCTTTCCTAGTCCTCCCCCTCCCATTTTGCCCTCTATTCATTCTCTGTAAATCTCACAGGTATCTAGTTACTTATAATTGTCTCCCCATATTCAACTGTAAACTCCTTGAGGGTAGGGCTTGATTTTGTCTTTCTGTGTATGCTTGGTGCTTAGCACAGTACCTACAAACATGAGAAGTGCTCAAGTCATCGTTCTTGGCCTACTGATAAATGGTCTGGTCTTCGTTTCCTCCTCTATAAGATAAAAAGGTTGGACCACCGTATGATCTCTCAGATCCCTTCTACCTTTGGAGTCTCTAAGTCTATGATTTTTCTAGTATTA
This sequence comes from Pseudochirops corinnae, assembly GCA_028646515.1. NCBI lineage: Eukaryota > Metazoa > Chordata > Mammalia > Diprotodontia > Pseudocheiridae > Pseudochirops > Pseudochirops corinnae. Next base: position 181,444,291 of record CM053588.1, on the reverse strand, counting down.
TGATTTATTGTTATTTTTTGGTAAGCTACTCACACTCTACTATAGAAATTTTGCTGACAATGCAGGGTAGTAAATGATAAAGTAAGTAGTGAGATAGTCATATAGATTGTGTTATTACAGCTTGGATAAGGAGAGAGGGAAGTCATTATAGGCCAAGTGCTCAGGGAAGCTTTCATGGAGCAAATAGAATGCAAATAGGACTTTTTAAAAGATGAGGAAGATGCATATGGGTAGAAGAGGGGGAATGGACATTTTAGGAGTGGAGAAACATAATGATACAGGTGTGAATGTACCAGTTGTGTCATTTTTCACAAGCTTTATAGCTAATGAAAAGTCACCTTGTGTCCTCATCTTGTAACTGTGTATTAGAAATGTGAAAATTTGTTTTTTCTTTTTCACAATGTTTTAGTTAGTTTGGGGAGTTCCCCATGGGGAAGCATTCATTTGCAATGCAAATGTATACCCGATCTGTAACTAATCTTGTTATAGAATTTCCCTGAGTAGGTGGAAATTAAATGACTTGTAGTCTTAGAGTTGCCTTGGGCACTTAGAAGTTAAATGACTTGCCCCAAGTCACCCAGCCAGTATGTGCTGAGGCTGATCTTAAACCTAGGCATTCTTGATTCTGAAGCTGCATCTCTATCCAGCATGGTATGTTGATTCCCATGAATGTCAATGATTGCAGAACAATTTTGTAAAAGTCAAAATGATATAGCTGTACTAGGATAGTAATGATCCTTATATAGACTAGAAAGCCTATAGGCTTGGTCATAAAATTCTGTATTTCCTCTATCTACCTGCCTATTGTCTACTTAGTTATCTGTCTATTTATCCATCTATTTATCTCTTTTTCTATCTCTTTGGATAAATTATCATATGCCCATGAAGCACCAGAATCTGAATAAGATTGCTTGGAAATTTATTAAAGCAGGACTATAAGGACATTGAGATGAAGCAACTGCATTGAAAAATACTTAAATGCCCAACACATTCAGAACACTATGGGAGACACTGGAATATTAAGACAGAGTTCATGTTCTAAAAGAATTCATGATCTATTTAGTTGAAATGAAGTGCCATGGACTCCAAAGAAATTTACTGACTGGCTGTTCCCAAGACCTCATACTCCATCTCTCTGGAGTCTCTGCTTTTGTACAGGCTGTCTGTATACCACAGCAGTGGACACTACCTTCTCAATTCTTACCGTTAAAATCTGTCATGGTCTTCAAACCCCAGAGCAAAGGTCACTGTCTCCTCTTGTGGGCCAGTTTCTCAAGTAATTTGTCTTCTTTCCACTCTTCCTCCTAATCTGCTTCTATATAATTTTTATATTCATTGTATTGGCTTATTTATTTATCTCTGATAACCACTCAGCTAAATTGAAAGGAAGTTCTTGAGGGCAGGGATTGTCTTTTGCCTCTTTTTATCTCCATAGACCTTAGCTTTGTGCCTGGTGCATAGTAGTTGCTCTTAATAAATATTTATGTGTTGATTAATTAATCGTTATTCTTTTTTTTTTCTTTTTTTTTTTTGGAGGGGGGAAGGCAGGGCATTTGGGGTTAAGTGACTTGCTGAAGGTCACACAGCTAGTAAGTATGTGAGGTGTTTGAGAACAGATTTGAACTGAGCCCTCCTGACTCCAGGTCCAGTGTGCTCTATTCACTGGGCCACCTAGCTGTCCTGATGGAAAAAAGTGCCTTTCATTTAATGGGTAAATGGAGATTTAATAAAATTGAACTGAAGAATTGTATCTTTGAAGATGGTTTAAGATTTATTCATTTTTTATCAGTTTTAGAACAATTAAAGACTTCTCAAATCTTAAAAGGTGATATATGACACAGTTTATGTATTTTTGTTTTTAATTGTATATTGATATTATTTCAACTAATTAATTTGGCATTTAGAAGTAAGGCAAAAACCCAATGTCATCTTCAAAAGGGGAAAAAAAAGTAAATCTTCAGGCAAATGGTATCATGGTCTCTGATCCTTATTTATTACTGCATCAAGGTCAAAATGTCATCTATAATTTGATCACTTTACCAATCCAATCTTATTCTTTATTATTATCCAGTGAAAGGGTATCCTCTAATTTAGTTGTTTCTTTTCTGTGCCAGTGTAGCATCTTATCAGCAAAGAGTCTGATGGCAACTGTGTATTCCCTCTTCAAACCACACACCTCTCTACCCCCCAAAAAACACATAAAACAAACAAACCCTAGAACTTAGGGAAAGTGGGGGATCTAGGAACTTTGGAACTCCCATATGTGCGTCTCATCTTCTGATTGATTGGTCTTACACATTTAAGGTATATTGCATACATGGGGTCACCCCACTTCAGAAATCAATCTTTAGGTGATTGGTTTCACCAGAGATATGCCATATCTCTGACCTTGACTCCTAAAATTCTTCCCTGGCTCTTGAAAGATTGCCATATCCCACTCTTATTGAAACTGACATTACATCTTCAGCTTCCATTTTCTTTGGAACTAGATAGAAATGATTCATGATATTGGTATCTGGATTGGGGTCCCTAGAAAATGCCATTTTATAAAATAAGCCTCATCAGTTATGTCTTTAAGGCAGAGACAATTTACACTGGTTTAAAGTAATGACAAGAGGAATTTGATGGATTTTTTATTGTGTTTTTGAATGGCAGAAACATAAAACTGAATTGGAGTGGCAGGGGAAAAGGGAGGTCTTTCCAAGGAATTATCAGTAGCTTCAATGTTCCAGAAACCCAAGGTTCATCAAATAATGCCTATTACTGAATGCATCATACGCTGTGTAGAAAGTGATATAGATATCTCAAGGATCTAGTATTTCTGTTATGTTGGGAATATTTGTTTGGACAATTTAACTTTTCAGGGAATTTTAACATCTATATCATTATTTCACTTGAGCCTTATAGCATTCCTTTGAGGCAGCTAGGTGAAACAATGGATAGATTCCCAAGCCTGGAGTCAGGAAAACTCATCTTCCTGAATTCAAATTCTGCCTCAGCCATTTACTAGCAATTTGATTCTGGGAATACCATTAAATCCTGTTTGCCTCAGTTTCCTCATGTGTAAAATAACCCAGGGAAGGAAATGGCAAACCACTCCAATGTCTTTGCCAAGAAACTCCAGATGTTGTCCCCAAAGAACAGTACATGACTAAAAAAAAAAAAAAAAAAAAGACGGAAGAGCAAAAATTAGTCCTAGTTGGCGGATGAGAAAATGAAGATAGGAATGGTTAGGGTCACACAACTACCATACCAGTAGCAGGGTTAAGGTTATGACCCCATTCTAACTTTCAAATCTAGGTATTTTATATTTCTGTGGATAGAACAGTAGGGGGTTATAGTAGAAAAAGCCTCAGACATAGAGCCAACATATCTGTGCTGTTGTCCCTTCTCTGCCACTCATCAGTTGTGTGACCTGGCTACTTAACATTTCCAAATCTTGTTTTCCTAAACTCCAAAATGGGGATAATAAAATTGAACAACTTATGTACTTCATGAGGTTCTTGTAAGGACAATTGCTTTGTAAACTATAAAGTGTTAATACAAAAGTGAATGGTCATGTTTGGCATCATTGAGATATAGTAAGACATACATCTAACATGCTAACTCTGTGACACTGGGAAAGTCACTCAGTCTCTTGGTTCTCCTAGCAACTACCTAAGACTAAGTTGTAGAAGAGTTGTGTATCTACCTTAGTAGAGAGAATTTCCTAGTGGAGACTTCTCTACACCAATGAAATCATAGGTCCAGACGAATACATGCTTGCATACAAACATACATACATAAAAAAAATACAAACACATGCACATACATACATATATCTTATGGATGTTATGAATTTTTTAAACATTGCTGCCACTCCTAGCTGCCTAGTGACCTACCCTTAACATAGATCATCCTTGTAATAAAAATATATCATTAGCCAAACAAATCAACAGTTTGGCCATGTCTAGCTATATGTGTCATTCCACACCTACAGTACACCACTTCCCTCCTCAATATAGGAGGGATATTTGATTGTCAACAATAACCTTGATAATAATGATTTTACTAAAGTACAAGTCCAACTCCCCCCATTGACTTTTGATTGCTTCCAGTAACAAATACCAACGGCTCTGTTTGTTATTCAAAGCCCTTCATAACCTAGCCCTTTCCTACATTTTCAGTCTTCTTACACCTTATGCTCTCCTTATACTTGTTCATCCAGGAACAAGAACAAGATACTCCGTTTCTTGACTTTAGGCATTTTCTCTGGCTGTCCTCCATGCTTGGAATGCCCTCCCTTCTTTGCTCTGAACACTGACCTCCTTGACTTCCTTTAAGGTCCAAATCAAATTCTTCTTGTTACTGGAAGCCTGTCCCAACCCCCCTTAACTTTAGTACCTTCCCTCTGTTAGTTGCTTCTCATTTATCCTGTGTATATATTTGTCTGCACGTCGTCTCCTACATTAAACTCCTTTAGCACAGGGACCGTCTTTCGCCTCTTTTTATATCCTCAGCATTTAGCACAGTGTCTGTTGGCACTTAATAAATATTGATTGATTCACTGATTGCCATGTCCAGGGCTCAATAGCTACTATCCCTCTCTAACCAAAAGTTTCTGTCATGGGAAGACTAAAAATGCAAATAATAAACAGACAACTTTAATTAAAAGTAGAAGGTAGGCATCTTAGAGCTACTTTAATTCAGTCAATAATATGAATTTCATGAGCACTAAATGCATCCCATTTCCAGGAGAGAAAAGAAACAAAAGGGAGAGGTTTTTTGCCTAGTGATTTTGCAAGTTTTTACAACTCTATTAATAATAACCTTTATCTTTACCTCCCAGAAAGAAAGGTCAAGATTGGCAAGAATCATAACTTCACATTATAGAATTAATTCTCCCTCTCTACTCCCCCAACCACTCATAATGAGCCCTCAGAGATAGTGAGGAAAGAAAACAGGCCTCATCAATTTCTCTAATGACTCCTTTCGAAGATTTCTTTTTTTTAAGTTTTTATTTTTAGATCTTTTGAGCAACTTTCCCATTATTGGAGTGTCAAAAGCCCCATGAATGGGATTTATGAGATATTATACAAAGAAAAATTAGCTATGATTTCAAGGACAGTGTCTCATGTCATACATTAGATTGCCCACCACCACCCTTCCTTGGATAAATGGAAGAACTCTCCATGGGGTGTGTGTGTGTGTGTGTGTGTGTGTGTGTGTGTGTGTGTGTGTGTGTGCATGCGTGCGTGCGTGCATGTGCATGTGTGTGTGTGTAATGAATTAAAAGTTTACTTTGAGGTTTAGGATTGGATCCACCCAACTCACATATGCCTCTGTCTCTATTCTACCAATAACGATTTATTTCTCCTTCAAGTTTCTATTAAATAATGATGCACAGGTATTCTTGTGCCTCTCTCTATTCTACCAATAACGATTTATTTCTCTTTCAAGTTTCTATTGAATAATGATGCACAGGTATTCTTGTTTGGCTTTCATCCAAAAGGATAGGCAATACTTGGGTATTTAAATGTAGTCTTCTTCCCAATATAGTATATTTACTTTCTTTTGAGAAAGCCTCTATGTAAGTGATCATAGAATACTAAGAGTAGAAATAGACTTTGAAAAGAAAAGTAGATAGGTGTCCATAGATTGGTGAATGGCTGAATTAATAGTAACATAGGAGCATGATGCAATATTGTTATATTATAAGATACTATATGTATGAAGATTATAGAGAAATCGAGGAAGATTTATATGATGATGAAGAGCAAAGTGAATCAAAGCTCAACAATCTAAAACATGACTACAATAATATATAGTATAGGAAACTGAAAAATATTAGACTTCTGATGAATTCAGTGAATAATTGAATCTGGAAGAGTCAAGAATGCCCCCCTCATCAAAGAGGTGGGAAACTATAGTTACTGTTAAGGGTGAGAAAGATAATGATATTTTAAAATTTTGATATGTTGATTTTGGAATATTGATAAAACATCCTGGTACAGCTATTCATCAAGAAAATATAGATTAGGGACTGAAGTTCAAGTGATCAATTATGACTGGATATACGAATTTCTATTTTTTTTATTGAGGGGGGAAGGCAGGGCAATTGGAGTTAAGTGACTTGCCCAAGGTCACACAGGTAGTGTGTCAAATGTCTGAGGCTGAATTTGAACTCAGATCCTCCTGACTCCAGGGCTGGTGCTTTATTCACTGTGCCATCTAGCTGTCCCAGGAAATGTGGATTTCTAAGTCATCTGAATTAAGATAATTGAACCTATGAGAACAGATGATATTATCTGTGAATTAGATATAAAGAACAATGATAAAAGTACTACTGGCAAGCCAAAACCTGGAGTTACAGAGAATGTCTGTTTCTTCTTCCCTTCAGATATTTGAAGATAGAAATGTCTCCCTCACATCACATATTTTCAGTAGCTCAGAGCCAAAGCCCATTAGAGATCGCAACATTAATACAACATCCCCATTTTGATGTTTCTGTTTTGAAAATAATGACATTTATTTCCTAGTCAAAAAAAATTTATTCCAGCCCCCATTGAATACACACAACCACACAATCTATCTACACACACACACACACACACACACAATGACAACTTCTAATTTCCTTATTTTTGTGAATAATACCTTCTTCCCAGTTGTTAAGATTTAAAACTGTAGAGTAATAATTTTTCAGTCTTCCTTTAGAGTCACTTACCAAGTCCTTTGAATCCTTTTTTTCTTAATATCTCACATATCCATTCCTAGGGCACCAAATGTTACAGTGGCAAAGTCCAACATAATTCTTGGATTCAAATCCCACCTTTAGTACTGAATGCCTGTTTGACTTTGGGTGAATGATTTAACAGTATTGGGCCTCATTTTCTTCACTTGCAAAATGAAGGGCTTCACCTCTGGTCCTTTCTATCTCTAGACCTATTATCATGTGACCCTTCTTTGGCTCCTTTTGCCATCTCCAAAATTCAGGCCCTGATTTCCTCTTTATTCTACTATTCTATATATAGTAGAGCCATACCATTTGGCTGTTTAACTTAAAGTGTTTTCAAGGAATAGAATGGGACAGAATCATTTAAATAGCACCAGTGACTCAAGATTCTGCTTGATTTTCTACTTCATGAGCCCATGCCCTTGGTTGATATCAGTCCCTATGTTCTAATTGTGTGAGTATCTCACCTGTTGAGTGTGATTTTTAGATTCTCCTCTTCTCCTTTCCCATGGACCACTAATTAATTCTACTTCTAGCTAATACGGATCGTCATAGTTAGCCATTTCAGCATTCCTATTCAACTTGTAGATGTTTGTTGTTTTCACATTTCTTTGATGTTCTCACCTCCAAGGGAAGTATGAAGAAAAATTAGATGTTAGGTGGATGTTAGATGGAGGGGAGAATATGCATTTATACCGTGCCTACTAGGTGCCAGGCACTGTGGTAGGCATTTTGTTGTAATAAATAGTATCTCATTTGATCCTCAACAACCACAATGGTTGTTCCCATTGCACATTTGAAAAATCTCAGGCAAACAGATTTAGTGACTTGCCCAGGGTCACACAGTTATTAAATGCTTGAGGCACGGTATAATTTTCATCTTCTAATAATAATTGTAATATTATTATCATAATCATCATTTTTCTTAATAGAATTACCTCCCTCCTCCCGTTCATTTCACTGGTGTGGGAAGCTACTAGTGCAAATATATAGCTGTTCTACAACTTGAAATCTTAAAGAGTTAGTTAGAATATTGAATGATTAACAAATTTCACCAGATTCAGAGGCAGAACTTGTTCCTCTGTTTTCCTTACTTTGAGCTTGGCTTGCTATCTACTAAATAAAGCTGCTTTTCAATGTCTTCTCTGTTAGAGGGATCTTTATGAAAGCAAGGATTTTGTCGATTTCCATTACTGTATACCAATATTGAATACAGTTCCTTTCACATAAATCCATATTTATTAAATAAATAATGAGAATAATTTCTCAACATAAAATAATGTAAATACGTTAGTAATTAGATTTTGTAGATTCGTAAAAAATCAAGCACAAGAATATTGACTTATAAACTATTGAGATGATATCTGCCCAAAGAGAATAGTCACTTTTATTTAAAGTAAATGTGCTTTGAAGACAGACTAGGACCATAACAAAATGTATGTATTTGATAATAGCATAAGTAAGCAATGTTTTAAATCAACAAATATTCATTGTATACTTATTATTTACAAAAAACAATGTTAAGTCCCAGTGGGATATTTGAGATAGGTGGAGGAGTTATACTGTAAATTCACTATAAATATGGAATGAATATGTGATATAGCATAGATACAGCATGCAGTCTTGCGATTAGGAAATAATGAACTAATTAATTACATTCTTCTATTCTCCACAGTCAGGTTTTCATATTTTGAAGAATATAAAAGATTTTATTAGTTTTAATTATTGAAGCCATTAATAAACCAAGGGAAA
>CM053588.1:181417116-181435324 GCA_028646515.1 Pseudochirops corinnae | reverse complement strand
GCCCAAGACGACGATCCGGATCCAGGCCGCTCAACGCGAGAGCACTGGTCTGAAAACAATTGCTCAGTCGCCCTGCTTTTTGCAGGCCGAGGGTGGGAAGCTACAACGTGGAGGCGGGTGCAAAACCTCCGCCTTTTGCTTCTCTGCTCTGGAGACCTTTCGGCCAGACGCTTATCTCCCTCTTTCACAATCCCCACTCCCGCAGCTGGTGCTAATCCCTCACCTGAGAGCTTTCTCTGCACCTCCCACCTGGCCGCCCCCGGGGCACAGCCGGGGCTTCAGGCCAGGCTGGTTTCGGTTCGCAGTGCTGATATGGTTCCTTGTAGCCAAGCTGACTTTAGTGGGAAGTATCTTTGTGTGCTTTTGAAGTTCTAGGATTGGTCCAGAGTCCTATTCCATGGATGTTTTTGGGGTGGCTATGTGAGAGCTGTGATATATTGCTGCTGCTACGCCACCATCTTGAGTCAAAACTATTTTCATAATAACCCTAAGACATTTTAATTTTCAGTATAGTTAATTTTGATTGATATAACCCACATAAATTAGAACTCTTTTCAGAACTATATATATTTCAGAGGTCCTCAATTTTGTTTTAATGTAAAGGGATCCTCCTGAGACCAATATTTTGAGACATGCTATTCCAATTCATAGTCATTCTCTGCTTTCTCGGGCTCTTTGGAATGTAGATGATGATCAATTCTTCCATTTATATTTGATATCTCTTCTACCTTTGTCATGATTCCTAGATCTCTGAGTTTGGACCATTATATCCTCACTCATTTACTAGTCCCCTAATAGAAAATTGATTAGTAATTCTGAACCTGTATTCCTGTGAGTATGCCCATGAAAAATGATACATATAATCTTAATGTCTTCTTTCTACCCTACCAGTCTTCACACTTTATTCTTTTCTGTTCATTCTGCGATCCAGTGACATTGGCCTTTTTGGCTATAACTTCATCATCTGTTTTTTCCCTGGCTGTACCCCATGCCTGGAATGCTCTCCCTCTTCATGTCCACATCCTGGCTACCCTGGCTTCCTTTAAGATTTGGCTCAGATTCTACATTCAGTAAGAGGCTTTTTCTTGTCTCCCCACTGCTAGTGTCTTTCCTCTGGGATGATGCCCCTTTAGGTTGTATATGTATACAAATGTTTTCACGAGTTTCCACCTTGAAAACAAGAGCTCTTTGAGAGCAAAGACAATGTGTTTATGTTGGGGTGGCTTTTAAACTTTCTTTATATCCTCAGTATTTAGTACACTGCCTGACATATAACAAGGGTTCAATAAAATGCTTGTGTATTGATTGATAGAAGAAATAGATACTTTCTGTTTTTGTTAACTAAACCATAAGCCAATGTTCCCATTGGGTCCCTCACCTTTGCACCCTCTGCATTCATCCCAAAGATAAGGTATTGTTATAATATTTACCACGCACACACACACACACACACACACGGAAGGGGGGAGAGAGAGAGAGAGAGAGAGAGAGAGAGAGTGAGAGAGAGAGAGGAAGAGAGAGAGAGAGCCAGAGACGACCATTTTCAATAGTTTCCCTATTACCCCTACCATTTCTCCCAAATCCCCATTAAGTGGGAGGGGTCATTTCAGCATTCCCAAAATGACCATTTTTCTCTATATATTTATGCAAATATAAGATTAAGAGATGATTATTCTGTTGTTTTCATTTTTCTCCTTGTAGAGAGGCTTAGTACAATCAAATCTATCTATACATCTACATTTGTTTTTTTTTTTTTCTCTCTTTATATACACACAGATCTCCCCTCTCTTTACTTTGTCAGATTCTTTTCTGTTTTCATTCCCACTAGTTACAGGAGTAGGCAGAATAAAGGAATCTGCCTCTTGAATCTCTGAAATGTTACCATCTTTTAGAAGAGGTCAGTTATACAAAGGGCAAAATCTGTATTTCAGGCTTTTTTTGTTCTATTTCTAGCAGACCATGTGTACTTAACTCTTCAATCACGACATCAATTTCAGGAATAACACAAATAGAAACAACCACCCAAGCATGCCTTGGCAAGGATAATACACATTTATGCAATTTTTCATTTTGTAGATGAATTATTAGTGGAAAAAGCTGTTTTCTAAGAGTTAAGAGACCTGTCCTTGAGTCGTAGCTGTACACTGACTAGCTATCTGCCTTCTATTTTATCTTGTACGTACTATTGGTTTGATCAGCCATGGCTGGATAACTGTACCTTGTCTACAACATAGTGATGTCATTTTGGTTCTACTTGAGAAAAACGATAACAACCAACCAACCATTTATGTATGTGTCTTCTGTTTGTTTTTTCTTTGTAAACCCAGCATTTAACACAGTGCTTGGCACATTGTACTTATTGCTTGTTATTGTATTGATTGATTTTAGGCAAATGACTTTATACCCTCAGTTTTTTCATCTGTAACATTAGGGAGATTGAATAGAGAGCCTCTAAGTTTCATTCTGTTTGTAAATCTATATGGAATAATGACTGAATCTGTGATTTAATTGGTGTATGGAATTCCTACTGAGAAACTTCCTCCGTACAGGTTGGCACTTTCCTTGCCACTCTGACATTCTTAGAGAGTTGTCTGGGCCACTGAGAGGTTAAATGTCCTGCCTATGGTCATATAGCCAATGTGTATGTACCTCAGGCAGGCCTTGAACCCAGGCTGTCTTATCTCCAAGATCATCAGCCCTCTATCCATTGTTCCAAGGTGCCTCAGAAAATTAAATGCTAATGTACAATGCCTTGTAATGAGCCATGCTGATAACAATAGGAACATTACTTTAATGCAAGTGAGAGGCAGATAAAGCCTTTAATTGTTCAGTGTAGTTCATTGATAATTGCAGCCCTATGATTTGAAGTTCATGAACTAATTGACAAATGTGTGGGGGAGAATTTGTTATATTTAATACAACCTTAAAAATAAGAACTTAAGTCTTTATAAAATGGCAGCAGGTCTTCTAAGGGATAAACGTGCAGAAAAAAACAAATTAAATCAACCTTCTTGACCCAGCATATCCTGCTACTTTTCTTGTGTGCAGGTTTATGAGAACTATATTATGAAAATGAATTTCTCTATGACCTGGATAATATTCTGGGTTAGAAGGCTTGAACTTTTTTGACTAGCCCCTATTCCTCTCTCTTCCCTGTGGTCTGGGCTTACAAAAGAATTTCAGTGTTTTACTAAACATCCTTGAGAGGAAGGAAAAAAATACACACACATATGCATATATCCTTTTGTATATACATATATACATCTATCTATATATTTGTCTGTCTATCTTATATATCTTCTGCATAATTGTTTTGTTTTCCCACAGTGTTTCCCTCACATTTTATTTTATTTTGTGTATGTTTTTCCAAACAGAAGTTTGGTGATATTTTTCAGTGATGGAACATGCATTTCTCATGCCACATTAAGAATTAACAGTTTTTAGAGATGTGTCTTAATTCACAATTAGAATTAGTATAATTAGTGGTTTCCAGGTTTAGCTCAAGGCAACGATGTCATTTACTTGCTGTTAAGGATATATCCAATGATTTAAAAGAAGGTGCATTGAGGAACTCTAGTAGATCACTCGCCTAAGATCTTATGGCTATTTAATGGGACAATAGAGTTCCTGACTCAGTCAGGAAGATAAATATCCTGGCTACTAAACAGGTAATGTAAGTGAACAAACAAAACAGAGGAGTGTTTTGTGAATGCGTCAAATCTGAATCTGGTTTTGTTCAAGTTATTTAATAATAGGTAGTATTTATATAATCCTTTAAAGTTTGCAAAGCACTTTACACATGTTAATGAATTTGATCTAATTTAGGCTGTTTATCCTAGGATAATCTGGAAGGCATACTGAATAGTATGCAGAATTTGGAGTCAATACAATTTGTCTTTAAATCCTGCTAGAGACATTTAGTAGTTATGTGACCCTAGGAAGTCACCTAACCTCTCTGAACCTCAGTTTTCTTATCTGTAAAATGTGAATAATAAGAACACGTAAGTCATCAGGTGTGTTCTGTGAAACAAGGTATACTATATGCAATATACTGTTCAGACTTTAAAAGTACCATCTGAATGTCAGTTGCTATTATGGTTGTTATATAAATCCCTGCTGATTTGCTTTTATGGTTTTAGAATCATGGCTCTATTTGGGACACGTAGCCAATCCATTCTTAATAGAAGCTTATACTGATATGATAGTGAATGAGGATGTTTGGGATGAAAAATACCCTTCATCCTTAATTTAGTAAAACAAACAAACAAACAAACACAGAGATCCCTTAGGATAAGAATAGGAGTTTATTCTCTTCCCTGGGAGAAGAGGGAAGTCTTTCCCATGACTCATCATGGAGAAGAGGCAAGTTACAAAAGACAGAGCAAGAATTTATAACTTAACTTAGTCAAGTCCCCTCCCCAACTGCTTCCTCTCTCCTTGGTGGAGAGGCATACTTCACAAAATTCTTCCCCAAATGGGATAGCAAGAAAAGAGGTGGGGGAGGGTCCCACCAAGGTCGGAAAACAGACAAAGGAAGATAAAAGTGATTGACAGCAGCAATGGAGGAGGAGGGAGGAAGGGAATGTTAACAACCCCAAACTGAGAAGTTTTCACTCATCCCATACTAGGAGCATTGTTAGATTAGAGACCAACAAGGGTGATATCTTGCCCATGTCCATTTACTCTCTTATCTGTAACTCCTTGGTTTAGAGAATCTACTTGAAGATATTAAAGGTTTTCCTGGGAGATGTCCAGACTCAGTTGCAATGTATTTTTCTCCTCTGTTTGCTTGTATTTCCACTGGGAAGTGGAAGACCTCAAAGTGGTGTTTCCTTCCTTGCTTTTCTCAGGTTCTCTGCTTCATTCAACCCCCAAATTCTGAACTCTTGTTCAGGGACTCTGGAAAGATGTGGATGCAGAGATCTGTCAAAATTCTTGGCTGATTTCTAATTGCCAGTAAATCAGCAGATTATAAAATAATGTTTGCTCTACAGGTCATACTACTTTCCAAGGATCTTTTGCTTCAGATGAATCAAGAAGATCAAGATAAGCAAATGGAACTATAATCTCGTTGGTATTTCTGCCCTGAATTTTTATGTGGGAGATGTACTTCACTGCAATTAGCAGCTGAGACAGACAGCTCTCAGATAAAGACTAAGTCCTCCAGCAAAGGACACACTCTTCCTCCAGCAAATCCTGTTAAATTATGTCTGCCATCTTCCTTTCTTCTGGGGATACTTTCAGAATTAATGAGACAATGCTTGCCATGGGCTTAGATATCTTTGGAAGGAAACCATCATCTTATGCTTCCTGCTGCCTCATGGTCTCCCTACCTTTCATTATTCAACTGAAGTTTGGAAGAGAAGGGGGTTATGAAAGGGATAAATATTTCCCTTGTCAACGTGCATCTACAGGAAATGATGGAGAAAGGAATAGGAGTAAAATTTGAGAAAATGTAACAGTTTTCCTTAACCTGGAGATTCAAGGGTTCTGTGAATATTATTTTAAAAAAATATTTTGATATATGTAATTCAATACAATTGATTTTCTTGGAAGTCTTATGTATTTTATGTTATACCTTTAAAAACATTCTAAAAAAAGTCTAGAAGCTTTATCCTATATTTCCAAAAAGGTCCAGGACTCAAGGTTTATGGGATCATAGGAATACTGTAATTTAGCAGATTCAGAGATGGATAAAGGGGCTGTAGAGACCATCTAGTGAAATCCTCTCAATTTACAAATGAAGGAACTGAAGTCTGGGCAGGTCTTTCACCAAGATCACAGAGATACTCTGTGATATTTGAACTGAGGCCTTCTGACACCAGAATCAGTGAAAAGTTGGGTAAAGTCAGTGAAGTATTGGAGAGACCAAGACTGGAGCTAGAGCTTAAACCAATTAGGAGAGGCTTATTGAACTAGGCACAATTCTCTCTCTTTTTTTTTTTTTTCCTGGAAACTAGAATTAGCATAAAGTTTAGGACTGTGATTTGATCAGTATATATAACTCATGAACAGGAGAAGGGAGAGAGTGTGGAGAAATTTTTTGATAACATTGTGCCTCAAATAAAGAATACTAATTCTGTGTTAGGTGGAATACAGTAGAAAGGAAAGATAACCAACAGTTGCTGAGGAAATGCCTATAGATGCCAAGATCCAGCTGGGCTATTGAATTTTCGCTGAAGATCTGGGTTTAGTGTCAGTTCCTAGGTAACTTTTGAGAAGTAAGGTTTGGAAATGATAATCATTGATAGATAAAACCCGTCTTCAATTTCTTATAATCTTTGCCCTAAGTAGAACAGCAGATGCTAGTGTCCTAGGGTTGAGAACAGCTATAACTCATTAAAGGAAATTATAACTCACTGAAAATGTAGTAGACGCTTTGGGCATAATTTTGAATATCAAGAATTGAAGATAAAGATTTATATGGATGATGATGGAAAAGAAGTACAAGATTGAGGTAAATGTCCCCTGAGCTTAGTATGCACACTGAAAGTTTGTTTATTTTATATGTTTTTACTAAATCACTTGTATAGATTTTTTCCTGCATTTTTCCATTTAAACTATTTATGAGGATTGAATGAACTTAGTTCATTGATTTATTATCAATCATGATATTACTGTATTAAAATGTGATGTTTTATGAAGTCTTATTTTATATGACCATACACATATTCATACATTAATATAAAAGCCTAAAGCCTTGTCAGACTTGGAAGTTGTAGATTTTGGATGAATTGTAGAAGGGATGAATGTATGTGAGAAGGTTGGATCCCCAATAACAGAGATATAAAGAAAATATACAAATATTAAAGTGATAAATAAAGATAACCAAGAATACTGCACAGATCTGAATGCTAATTAGAATACTAAATCTGTATTAGGTAGAATACAGTAGAAAGGAAAGATACCAACAGTTGCTGAGGAAATGCCTATAGATGCCAAGATCCAGCTGGACTACTGAATTTTAGCTGAAGATCTGGGTTTAGTGTCAGTTCCTAGATAACCTTTGAGAATTAAGGTTTGGAAATGATAATCATTGATAGATAAAACCCGTTATCTGATTTGTATATAAATGTCATGTATATTCTATGTTCTTTAAATCTGATTTGTATATAATTGTAATGTGACCTAAAAAATTCAGGTTCCCACTTTTTAATGTTTGAATACATGTCTATCTAAATTCTAAAACATACACAGGTTATCCAAAAATACTCTTTTTAAAACTACCCTAAGACTTTGAGGATTTCTTGCTTTGTATATATTTGTACATGCACACATATATGTATTCAAGTGTCTATATAATCATACACAGATACAAGATGTTCCAAAGATCTTAGAGCAGTTTTAATCCATTAATATATTGGGGACTACATATCTATACCTATACCTATACCTATACCTATGCCTATATCTATACCTATACCTATGCCTATACCTATACCTATACCTATACCTATACCTATATACATATATAAAAGAGTGTGGAGGCGGTGGAGAAAATTTGGAACTCAAAAGCTTGTGGAGCTGAATGTTATAAATCAAAAGTAAATAAATAAATTTATTTTTAAAAAAATACAAGAGTGCATACATACATGTACAAATTCAAAGAGAAATCATTTATAGACTTTGACCTACATTTTGAACAGCACTGAGTCAGTATTAAATATTTCCTAAGTTTTCAAGGTTGAAATGTAGTGAGGAGAAAAAGTGAAAGGAGTTTTAACTATAATGGAATGGAGAATAATATACCTCTTTGTGGACAGCCTTTGTCCCTAGGGTATCTTTTCATGGCATTTAGAACTCTCTTAGATTTGTTGTGTGTATACATACTTAAAATAGCAAACTAAAAATGCCCTACTCCTAATGTACTTTTTCAAAGTAAAGTTGCAGTTCTAAAGTTTTCGAAAAATGTATTTTTTAAGGTGTCGTATTGACATATTTAAGAATTGCCTATGGGTAGCTGGAGTTTAAAAGGACTTTACAAATATAAAGTCAAATTCACGTTAGAGGGTCCTAGACACATAAAGCAAAACACCAAACCTCTATCAGAGCAAAAACGTGTGAATCTATATCAGTGGTTATAGGGTAATGAAAAAAGGTGATATTGTTTTTCCCAAACTATAAAGGAATCAAGAAGTATATGCATGTTTTTTCAACTTCACATAATTTAATTTGTTCCAAGTTGGATGAGGAAAAGTTACACATAATTGTTCTTATTGCAAACCCACATATGCAACTCATTTTATTTGCGCAGCTGAAAGCAAGAGGAAGATTACGAACATTTCCCTCTAGAGTATAGAAGGTACTTGGAGCAAGAACTGCTTCTTTAAATATTGCCCAGGGCTAAAGACGTTTAGTAAACAGAGAGTGAGACCAGGTTTGATGGCCTTAGAATTCTAAGGTTAGACATATGGCTAATAATTTTGTCCCCACAATACTCCAATACAACTGCATGAGATAGTGAACAAAACAGATCATCGTGTTTGTAATTACATGTATTATAATTACATTCATGCCATATATGTGGTGGTTGAAGGAACAGAGGACTTTGGGGATATTGAGCCTAGAGCAGATTGAGAGTGATTATGCTAGTTTTATTTTACCATATAGAGTAGAACTGGAAACAATGGAGAGAACTTGAGAAAGGGCAAATTTAACGTGAAATAAAGCAAAACTTTCTTTTGCTTATTCCAAAGTAGAATGGGCTTCCTAGGGAGGATTCCCTTTTAGTGAATGCCTTCAAGAAAAAAGTTGAATGATGACTTGTGAGGTATGTTGTAAGGGGGTTTGCTTTCAGGTATGGTTTAGTTCAGGCAGCTAGATGGCACAGTAGACAGAAGGCTGATCCTGGAATCGGGAAAATCTGAGTTCCAATCCAGTCTCAGACTCAGTCTCAGACAGACACTTACATGCTGTATGACCCTGGGTAAGTCACTTAACCCTATTTACCTCAGTTTCCTCAACTATAAAATGAACTAGAGAAGGAAAGGGTGAATCAATGGCAAGAAAACCCCAAATGGGATCATCAAGAATCAGACCTAAGCACCAACAGCATGGTTTCCTGTAGATAGCCTCTGATATCCTTTTTACATCTGAAACTCTATGATTTTGAAAAAATATGTAGACTAAACTGAATAGCCTCTCAAAGTCTAAGGATTTTGTGATGTTATTAGATGTTTATCCTAAGAATTTCTTTAGTCTGAAAGATAGGTTTCCCTCCTACAATCCACTGGTCAATTCCTTCTCTCTGACCTAAACTATAGAAAATATAAATCTTTTCCTAATTTGTAATAGGTTTATAATTCATTCCTCAATCAAATTACCTTTATAGATTTCAGAGCATTTTCTCCTTTTAAAATTTATCACTTGAGAATAAGTGGATCCACAACAAACTGTTTGCTCCTTGACTCCAAACTATCGAGTAATTTTGTTGTTGTTCTTGTTCATTGTGTTTTTCAAAAATGCTTATCTCTTGCAAAAAGATTTTCTCTATCAAAAATACATTATTGTTATCACATGCACAGTGAGATTGGCAGTCAGGTAGAACTCCTGAGAGATAACTCTCTCTTCTTCTCTTTTGTTTTCTCATTCTCCTCTATTATTATGATTCAGATAAAAACTGAGTAGAAGTTAAAGCAATATACTTGCTTGTTCATCTCCAGTTGCTCTGTAGTAGAGCAACCATAGAGAAGGACAGATGATGAAATTCAGCCCTGCTTAACAATATGATGCTGTTGGGCAAGAGATAAATTTAAAGTTGAATAGAAAAGGTAAACAAACAAATAAATTAGAATGTGTGGAGTACTGGGGAAAAAAATGATGTGTTAGGAGCCAGAAGACATAGGTGCAAATCCTAGCACTGTTATACCTGTGTCACCTTGGGCAGATTCATTCACCTCTCTAGGCCTCAATTTCCTTGTTTCTAAAATGAGAGGGCTTAACTAAGTGACCTCCATTTTTTTTTATAATTTTAAAGCTTTAAAGCTTTTAAACCATTTAAAGCTTTAAATTCTATGACTGTAGGAATTTAAAAACAAGAAATTAAATTCATTTTATTACTAGTATTTGTTAGTTTGATAGGTTAACAATATATTTGAAATATATCAATATTATAATATTGCTTTTTGTTGACATAGCAATTATTTTTAAACCACTTTGTGCTTCTTTTAGGTCAATTATTCGTCACAGTCACTTTGAGATTTAGAATAGTGAAAAGAGGAAACTGAGAAGCAGAAATTAAATCTAACATCTAAGATCACATGAGAGTCTCAGTTACCTAATTTTTAGGCATGACATTCATTTTTCTGACCCCAAATATGTGTTGCAAATGAGATACAATAAAAGAAATATACTGTGTGGCAGCTAGGTGGCACAGTGAATAGAGCACTGGCCCTGGAGTCAGGAGGACCTGAGTTCAAATGTGGCCTCAGACACTTAACACTTAACACTTACTAGCCATGTGACCTTCGGCAAGTCACTTAACCCCAATTGCCCTGCCGTCTCCCTTTCATCCCCCCAAAAAAGAAATATGCTGACTTGTGTTGCCTCTGAATTTGATAGTAATAAGAAAATATTTCATGAGAAATAGTATCTTTATTTTTTCTTCCTAGTTGTGAGGTTCTTGTTGTTCAGTCTTTTCAGTCATGTCTATCTCTTTGTGATTTCTTTTGGAGTTTTCCTGGGAAAGATACTAGAGTGCTTTTCCATTTCCTTCTCTAGCTCACTTTACAGATGAGGAAACTGAGGCAAATAGGGTTAAGTGACTTGCCTAGGTCACATGGTTAGTAAGTGTTTGAAGCTGGATTTGAACTCAGGCCTTCTTGATTCTAGGCCCAGTGCTCTATCCACTGCCTCACCTAGCTGTTGTCTACTCCTATATTATGTGAAATGATTTGCTTTGGATGGCACAACACACGTTTGAAAATATGCGCGTTTGTTGAGGTTTAAGGTTTAAGGGTGCTTGAGACCCCCAAAATATCAACATACTGGGTTCTGCCAAATGAATTCAACACAAGCCTTCTCTCAGCCAAAGTAAAGCAAATTTTATTAGAGATTGGCCTTAATGGGTAGACTCTTAAGGCCCCTAAGTATACATGTATTGACCAAGCAGGCCAGCATGATCTGATAAAGAGTAAGTCTATACTAGAAAATTCTCAACCCCTTCATGGAGGCAAGATGCATCTTATATATAGAAAGATTGTCGGAGGAATCTGGGGGGGGGGGGGTGTCTAAAGGAGGAGTCAAATGAGGTCCAACTCCAGTAATGAGATTAAGGGTGGGAAATAGCTGAAGGTTACCTGGAGATGGCAGACAATGGAGGGCTAGGCTAGTTTAAGCATAAAAGATTTGGGTATAGATATTTTGATAGCATCAAGGGTGGGGAGTAGAGGGACAATGGAGGGCTAGGCTAGTGAGTAAGAGATTTGGGCCTAGCTATAATGAAACACTTATGGCCTCAGGCAAATGCCTCATCATATGAGAACATTCAGTCAGTGTTCAAGGGGTTTTCCAGAGCCTGTATCCCAACACTTTGATGAGTCTGTTTTGTATTTTATGCACAACAAATGACAAAAAGCTCACATAGTAATAGCCATCATTTACATCCTCTACATTTTTCCCAGTCTGCCCAAAATCTTTTGGTGCACATAGGCCATAAATGACCCACAATGTCGTGCAGGCCTGGTTTGTACAGTATTTTAAAATTTTCAGAGCATTGTATAGATATTATTTTATCCTTACAACAACCCTGTAAGATACATACCAATGAGAGGGGGATTGCAGGGATCTCCTTTCTGGCAGTAAGAGAGGATTTTCTTGTTTTATCCTGCTTGAATCTGGGTCACAATCCTGGGTAGGGGTCCTGGTGTGAGGAGGAGCAGTGGCGTGGCGGAGCTTGTGGCAGCATGTAATACCAACATGATATTCACAGTGCCTACAGTGGCTATAAAGATAGAACAGACTCTTCACATGGAAGACAGAACCAAAACATTTATTCAAACACCAGAAAGCCTAATACATCATAGCAACAAAGAAATTTATGCACAATAACTATGCAGGGGGCACTGCCATAAACTCTAAGCCTTCGCCTTGTTAGGCCCTTCCCACAAACAAAAATTCAAAGCTGGCTAACTGCTTCCTCTCTCTCTCTCTCAGCTCTAACTGCTCTGGCCAACTTTCTCTGGACTCTGTTCCACCTTTCCTGTTCCACCTATTCAGCAATCTCCTCCTATCACACACTCATGTGATTTAAATTCCCATGTGACTCAAGCAAGTCACATGGACCTATTAATGGATGGAAAAGATCTTTGCATTAAGCAAAAATACATTAGCAATACACAATGGTGGAGAGGGAATCCTGTTCACAGTTCCAAGACAGAAAAGAGTATTTTGTGGTCACTCACAGACCAAAGCACAGGCCAGGAGAGGAATAAACATCTCTCTTTTGATCATACAATCTTGTCAGAACTGACAATTTACAGATCCCTAGAAATATCTTTGAAAACAGCTGCACAAAACCCCTTGAAGTAACAGTACACCCACCACACTGGAACCAAGGACCTACCTTAACAAATAGCTAAATAGTCAAGTAATTAACTAGGAAAATGAGCAAACAGTAGGAAAAAAAAATCAGACCACAGAATCTTAGTTTGGGGACAAGGAACATAGAAACACATAAACAGAAAAAGACAACAAAGTCAGAGTTCCAACATCCTAAGGCTCCGAGAAAAATATGAATTGGTCACGTACCATGGAAGAGCTCAAAAAGGATTTTGAAAATCAAATAAGAGAAGTAGAAGAAAAAGTGGGAAGAGAAATGAGTGATGCAAAAAAAATCATGAAAAATGAGTTAACAGCTTGTTAAAGGAGACCCAAAAAATTGCTGGAAAAAATAATTCTTTAAGAAATACAGTAACCCAAATGCCAAAAGAGGTAAAAAAAACAATGAGAAAAATGCCTTAAAAACGCAGAATTGACCAAATGGAAAATGAGATCCAAAATCTCACTGAAGAAAATAATTCCTTAAAAATTAGAATGGAACAAATGAATGCTAATGACTTTATGAGAAATAAAACAAAATCATTAAACAAAAACAAAAGAATGAAAAAATGAAGACAGTGTGAAATATCTCATTGAAAACAACTGACCTGGAAAATAGATCCAGGAGAGATAATTTAAAAATTGTTGGATTACCTGAAAGCCATGATCAAAAAAAAAACCTAGACATCATATTTAAAGAAATTATCAAAGAAAACTTTCCTGATATTCCAGAAACAGAGAGGAAAATAGATACAGAAAGAATCTACTAATTACCTCCTGAAAGAAACCCCAGAAAGAAAACTGCTAAGAACATTGTAACCAAATTCCAGAGTAGCCAGATCAAGGAGAAACTACTGCAAGTAGGAGGAAGGAAACAAAGTATTATAGAAACACAAAATTTAGCAGCTTCTACATTAAGGAATCAGAGGGCTTGGAATATGATTTTCTAGAGGTCAAAAGAGCTAGGATCAAAACCGATAATCACTTACCCAGCAAATCTGAGTATAATACTTCAAGGGAAAAAATGGATATTCGGTGAAACAGGATGTTTAAACATTCTTGACGAAAAGACAAGAGATGAATAGAAAATTTTACTTTCAAATACAAGAAGCAAGAGAAGCATGAAAAGGTGAAGAGGAAAGAGAAATCATGAGACTTATTAAAGTTGAATGGCTTGCATTCCTCCATGTAAAGATAATATTTGTAATTCATGAGATCTTTCTCAATATTAGGGTAGTTGAAGGAAATATGTATATGTGTGTATATATTTGTGTATGTGCATATATATATATGTACATGTATATATGTATGTATGTTTATATATGTATATGTATACATATTTAAAAACATACACATATGCATAGATACCTAATTGATAATTTGGTAGCCGTCTGGGGGTATGTGGGTAAGGAAAACAAAAGAAACTTATATGATAATATTGTTGTATATTTGAAAGGAAAAATAGATTTATGTAGTAGATTTACAGTTTAACATGCAAAAATATTTTTTATTGTACTGTTTTAAAAATGCTTGTTTTATTCCACAAATTAAAAATAATTTAAACATAATAGAAACTACTTCTTCTGTTACCTCATTACATTCACTTCTAATCAAATCAAATATTTATCATACATTTACTGTATGCAAGACACAGAGATTCCAGACTCAAAGGATTAAGGTGAAAACTCTAATTCTTTTCATCACCAACCCAAGAAAAACTGTACAACACAGCTTAGCTAACTGGACTGGTCAACTTTATGTTGATTTACTATACCTCTTTTCATTGGCTTATGATTTCAGAGATTAGAGAGTAGAATTTTTTTCTGATTCCCAGAAGACGTCAGTGCCCAGCTCTGAATGTTTGTGACAGATGCTTCATTTTCCCCAAGCAGTTGTTGTTCATCTGAGTTACCCTTTAGGTTGTTGAATCGTCATATCTTGTTTAATCCTCTGTGCAATGAATAGCATCTTTGATATTGAAATTATAGTTTGGGGAATTGGAGAGAGGAACTTGCGAGATGACAAACTAAGGAAAGCCTTCTTTTGGGTGGGGAGATTTTTTTTTTCTCAGAGAAAGAGGAAGGGGCCAAAGAAAGCATTCAACATTGTCTGCCCCCTTCATCTTACCTTTTATTTTTTGAGAAATGCCATAGATGGGCCATATAAAAAAATGACAGCATAGGCAACCTCTATCTTAAACCTCTGTCAGTCCTAAAGCAGAGCATTACAAAGGTGTTAAAACAAATATCCAAGACCTGCCTGTTTTAACACTTCTTTCCAACATAAATGGCCTCTGATGTGCTAACATGTGCATATTCTTTTAAGATTTTCTTCCAAAGCTATGGAAATTTTACTCTGACAATAAAAAGAAGCTTTCTTCATGTTCTAGTGTACTACTCCCTTTGATTCTATAGAAAGCTAAGTAAAATAAGTGATTTCAAGGAACCAAGAAGGAATCATTGACCTATATACCCCTATCTCATCTCTCTAAATCTATCTATCTAAATACTCAAGTCTGTTTTGGTTGTGTATTAACAGGAATTTATCACTTGTTCCTTTAAAAATTTTTCTTTCATGTATTTTGTTTTTGTCGCCTAGATTTCCCCTCCTGAAAGAAAGTCCATCCCTAATAATATTTTAAAGAAAGAAAAAGGACGGCTAGGTGGTGCCGTGAATAGAGCATCAGCCCTGAAGTTAGGAGGACCTGAGTTCAAATGCGGCCTCAGATACTTAACAGAAAAAAACCTAGCTGTGTGACCTAGGGCAAGTCACTTACTCCCAATTGCCCTCAGAAAGAAAGAAAGAAAGAAAGAAAGAAAGAAAGAAAGAAAGAAAGAAAGAAAGAAAGAAAAGGGAGAAAAATAATTGTAGCCAATTCATACATGGAAAAAAAAATATGACTATATATGTAATCTTTGATACACATAGAATTCTATGTCCTCCCCCTGAAATCTTTGCAAAGGAAGGGGGGAGGATTTTTTTTTTCATATATCCACTTTGAAGCCAAACTTGTTCTTTATAATTGCACAACATTAATTTTGATTGATTTGTTTTATTTGATTGTCGCATTATTATGGTAGATTAGTTGGGTGAGAAGAGATTGCTTTTATAAATATAGATGCTGTCTATACCATAGTACCTAATACTAGGATTTAATAATAACCCACATATACATCAGTTTTACAGTTCACAGAGTTCTTTCTTTCTATTATTATTTACACTTTATGTCAAGTCTGATACAAGTAATCCTAGTATTATACTATCTCCAGCTCATAGATGAGGGAAAAAAATGAAGCTCAGAGAGGTTAAAATTATTGGAGAACAGTCTTAAAGTCAGGAACCTTGGATTCAAGTCTAGTAATATTTACGGGACTCCATTCATTTAACTAAATATCCCAGTTGGACTACCTACGTAACTATTCATTTATCCTAACATATCTGGGCATTGAAATGAAGTCAGACAGACCAATTTCTGCAGTAATGATTGAAAAACTTTAAAATATTCATTTTATAGATGTTTTTAATCTTTACATCATAAATTAAAAAAATATCTATGTGATACAAATTGGATTCTCCCTAGTGACAAAGAAAAAACTACTAAACACATGTGATACAGAATATTCATTTAATAATACTTAAAGTATTATTTCCTAATAGTCTCCTACTTCTGTCTTTTTCAGGACCTTCAGTAGTTTTTCCATCTTAGTCATCTCTTAATTGTTGTAGTTATCATGTGTATTATTCTTCTTTTCTACTTATGCTACTTTTCCAAATTAAATGGATAACTTTTCATATTTTCTCTAAATTTCTAATATTTGTAATTTCTTATTGAAAAGCAATATTTCATTGTATAACTTGTTTTCAACTATTCTCTAATCAAAATAAATTTATCTAGTTTCTAGTTCTTGGCTAATTCAGAGAGTGTATCTATGAACATTTGGCACAGATTGGACCTTTGTTTCTGTCTTTCTACTTCTTTGGGAAATAATATCAGTAGTGTGATTAATGGGTAAAAGAGGAAGAACAGTTTAGTCTTTTTTTTTTTTTTTGTAAGAATACTTACTGTAACAAAGAATAGGTAGACTTCTTTTCAGCTCCAAAGTTCATCAGTGAGCCTAAATTGATTATTTCTCTTTTTTTCTCCCATCTTTACCAATTTTTACAGTGTGAGGTAAAATCTTAGGGCTATTTTAACTTGCATTTCTTTTTGATGTGAGGAATATTTTTATGTCGTTTTTTTTTAAATATGCAGAACATCCTTTGGGAATTATTCATATCTTTACTTACAGAATGGCTGGTGTGTGTATGTGTGTGTGTGTTTGCATATGCACACACACATACACGTATGTGTCTGTGAGGAGGGAAGAGTGAAAACAGGAAAGTTATCTTTAGTAGAAGATAAGAGCTTTGATTAAAAAGTCAAAAAACTATCAAGTAATACTTTCTCCACCGTGAATAGAATTTTGATTTCTTCTATTGCTCTTTGCAGGAAGGGATAGAGAAAATGGCGGTTGAAGGGTAAGGCCTAGTTGACCATGGACAAGTGAATCTTTCTCTTTGGGTCTCAATTTCCTTACATATAAATTAAGAAATAACAAAATAGATGATTTTTGAAGGTCTTTTCCAGTTCTAAATCCTGGAAATACCTAAGATGAATTCATTCACATTTTAAAAGAAAAGTTTCTGGATAATAGGCCCACTGTTAGCTTAGCATCTTGTATTGTCTGTATCCCATAAGTGTCATGGAATTTCAGATTGAGATTTCTAGGTACTCTAGCAATAACTTACATACATTATAGCCAGTAAGAAGTATCCTATCATCCCTCCATCAGTTGGCAGCAGTGTTCATGAACCATGAGCTAATTTTTTATCCTAAGTCTACTTGTCGTGACATGACATTTGAGCAGTAAGATGATGACTACTCAAACTGGGGGTGGGGGTGGGTGAGGGAGCCTTTTATTATTTGACTCAATGGCACCATTTCTCCAGACACAATTACTTGTTTTCCAGACATCTCAGCCTTCAGCCTTAAGAAGTATGGCAATAGAAGGGAAAAGTGGTACTTCTAATTAAGATTTGAAACAAATTATAACGAAGACTCCAGGACAGAAAAAGAACTTTGGACACTTGACCCTATCTGCATTGAATACCATTTGGAACATGAACCTTGAATATAAAGTAAAAAATACTGTTAGAACAGTAAATGTCCAGAGAAGACAAGAGCAATTTTTCTCTCCTGATCATGAAGTTATGAGTTTTCTCCTCTTTTTATTTCTTCCCAAAGGTTTTGAGAGAGGCAGATAAATAAATGATATTCATGGTTGAGACACAGTTAAACAAATTTCACTCTGTCTAGGCCTGGCAAGTGGATAAATATATTACAGCCTAAAGAACTATAGGAGATTGTTTCATAGGCTGCAGAAATATCTTCATTATAGTATAACCACTTTGCATGCATATACACACACACACACACACACACACTCACACTCTTATGCTACAAACATAATTTCTTTAAGTGACTGAAAAATAAAAGATAGTGCCTGTTTTCTATTAAAATATGTGAACAACTTAATAGTTTTACCACTTTATGTGAAATGTTCTTTGACAGAATTATATATAATATTAATATAATATATATAATATTAATACCTTAATATATATGTATATA
>CM053588.1:181401281-181416616 GCA_028646515.1 Pseudochirops corinnae | reverse complement strand
GAAATATTTCTAGTATCATTTTAGGGGTAAGACAATAAAGAACTGAAAATAAATTGGGGAGCCCATTTATTGGGGAAATGCTGAATAACAGAATATTTTCATGCTACAAAAAAATGAAAAATATGAAGCATTCAGACAAACAATGGAGAATCATGAACTGATGCCAAGTAAAGGAAACAAACAAAAAAAACAATTTCTACAATGACTCTGAGAATATCAATGAAAACATTAAAAGGAAGTGGAATTTTACGTAATTTTCCTGACAAATCTTTGTCTGGGACAATAACATTCACTGCTCTCAGCTAAGGGAGGGGAGGACAGAGGAGCATGCTATTGATTCCAGTTGTATGTATGACTGGATGTTTTCATTAGATCAACTGATTTTGCTTAATTGCTTTTCATTACTACAAAGGCAGTTTCAAGTCTATTCTACATCCATAAATGGTTATGATTTAAAATAAAAGATATCAATAAAATTTGTTTTAAATAGGAAAAATTCTTGAGTAAGAAACTGATGTTTGTAGAGGGTGACATTCATTTTCATACAAATAGTAAATGTCATAGAAAGGAAAGAAAAGTAGATTATATTCTTGATAATCAGCATAAGAAATAACTTCTATATATCCAAATGAGAGCTCCCCTAGCAAAAAAATAAACTACATACAAATATGTATATGCACATACATACATGTGTGTTTATACATATGTATATAAGTACATTTCTTATCCATGCATTGAGAAATAGCATTTTTCTTCAATGCTGTTTTCATTTGCTAATAT
Source organism: Pseudochirops corinnae (assembly GCA_028646515.1). Classification (NCBI taxonomy): domain Eukaryota; kingdom Metazoa; phylum Chordata; class Mammalia; order Diprotodontia; family Pseudocheiridae; genus Pseudochirops; species Pseudochirops corinnae. Next base: position 181,415,836 of record CM053588.1, on the reverse strand, counting down.
TTAATGACCTCTTGGAAGAGACATAGCTGTTTTCTTGTCTCTGCTTCCAGGCTTCAATCCAGTTCATGCCCTCATCATCCCTGGTTTGCAATATGGTTATAGTCTTCTAACTGTTCCAACTCTGCTTCAATTCTTGTCCCACTCCAACCAATATGCCACACAGCTTCCAAAGTAATTTTCCTTAAGTGTAGGATTACATCATTCCCAAATCAATAAATTCCATTGGTTCCCTATTACCTATAGAAGAAGACACAAACTCCTTTGTTTAATATTTCAGTCCCATCTCAACCTGGCCCCAAACTATCTTTTTAGGTTTATTATGCATTCTATGACTTCATATAAATCATTCAATCTGGCCTTCTCACTGTTTCTCATACATTTCATTTCAAATCAATGGACTTTTGAAATGTCTCCCACACCCAGAATATACTCTTCTTCTTAGAATCCAAATTTCACGTAAAGGCTCATGTCATGACCATGCCCAATTAGCATTGTATTTATTGTATGCATTGTATATATATGTGTATACATTGACATATGAGAATATATGTACAAATGTGAGGATATATCTATATACTACATGAATTATATTCATATTTATATATGCATGTAGCTATGATTTTAAAATCTAGGGTAAAATTTTGATCCAGAAGGGTCATAAGAGACTGTTTAATCCAATTGTATTTTATATATGAGGAAACTGAAGCCCAGGCTTCCCCAAAGTCACAGAGCTGCTAAGAGGTGGGGGCAGGGTTTTTGAAAATGAGTCCTCTGAGTTCAGAGTCAAAGCATTTTCCCCCATTCCAACTTGCCTCTCCCACATGCTTATATGTTTTCTCATACTGTATATTCACTGAGGTCAGGGATATTTTTATATCACCAGACCAAAACACAGTGTTTAATAAATGCTTACTGATTGATTGAATTTCATACATGACTCATAACCCTGGGAGGAAGAAAGACAATACATTCATCCTTTCTCTTTTCATGAGTAAATTAAATCCTGTAGAAATTAAGCGACTTGACAATGGCTACATATACAGCTACTAAGTAGTGAAGCCAGTAGTCAAATTTTGGTCTATTGATTTCAAATATAGTTTGAAATCTTTTTTCTTCTTACTAAACTTCACCAGATAGAGATGTTGTCCTATATCACTGGAAATTCAATGTAACTAGAAGAATTTAAAAAAATAACTGAGATCTTCATAGTTTTTGTTGTTGTTGTTGTGTTGTTGTTGTAGTTATATATGGCTGGACAACCATAAATCTTAACTCTTCAATTTCCATCACTGAGCCTCAAGAGAGAGAGGGGAAGGAGATAGAGGAAATTTGGGGTAGATGTCAACCCCCTTTTGAGGATACCACTATCTTCCTTCTCCCCCAAACTAGCAACTTTGGTATCATCTTTGACTCTTCACTTGCATCCACTTCACTTGTTTAATTTATTGTCAAATTTGGTCATGCCTACCTATACAACAATTCTCATATATATCTGCTTCATGCCACTCACACAGCCACAACCCTAAATGAGTCCTACCTGTATTATTCAAGTAGCTTTTAAATTGATCTGGATACCTTGTCTTTCCACACTCTAATATATCATTCGAACAACTGTCAAATTCAGTCATTTTCCTAAAGCATAGCTCTGCTCATTTCACTTTCCTTCTCCCATGCACTCGTACATAACACACACATACAAACATACTACAATCTTCAATGCTCAGTGACTTCCATTTAGCTCTCTACAAACTCCATGATCAAATGTAAACTTTTCTTTAGCATTTAAAGCTCTTCATAATCTGACTCCTTCTTTCAGGTTTCTCACGATTTTTTTCTACACATTCTATGGCCCAGCAATCCTGGCTGAACTTCAGTTCCTCAAACACAGCACTCCATCTTCGTTGGTGGCTTTACATGGTTTGCCCCATGTATGTGGAATGTACTGCCATCTCCCTTCCACCTGCTGCTTTTTTTTTTTTACTTCCTTCAAAATTCAGCTCACATCCCACCTTCTGCAGGAGGCAACTTCAGGTCACACCCCAACTGCTAAAGTCTTCATATCTCATATTGTTTTCTATGTTATTCTCTATATTTCATATACCTAGTTGGTGCTTTAATGGTCTCACCCATTAGAATGTAAGATCCTTGAGGGCAAAAAAAAGCCCAAAAAACTAAAACTATATACTTGTCCCTTTTTGTACCCTCAAGCTTACCATAGTGCCTGCTATGCAGTATTTACTAAATGTTTATTGAAATACTCTGTGCCTCTCATTTCCTTGGTATAGGAAACTTCATCTACCAATCCTCATTTGTTGAAATTGCTCTGAAAGTTATAGTGTTAAACAGGTGCCTAGAACACTAAGAGTTAAATGATAGCCAATATTCCCAGTAGGTGGGGCTTTAACACAGGTCTTGGTGGTTCTGTTTTCAATATTACATGCTGCCTTTCCTGCCTGACACATTTTAGTTTCTTAACAAATTATGGTTGAACTAATAGAATGGAATGATTTAAATAGGCAGTAGGAAAGAGGGCAATCTGTTTAAGTAAACAGCTACTCAAATAGAGTATTTATTTTTTCAACATTCAGGGTCTTGGTTTGTCTGTGAAAATTTTAAAATAATGCTTGCCTAGGTTGATAGGAGCATTAAAAAAAGTAATGTGAATTCAGGGCTTTGAGTTTAGAGTAGACTGATTTTTTTTCAAATTTGAGGTATTATTATTATTACTCAGGAGATAATGTTTGTAGAATACTTTAAACTGAACACAGAATACATACCATTGCTATTATGACTGGAGCAATTGTGGAGATTTTGTGGGAATTAATATGTGGGACAAAAGATAAAGTACTTGCAGCTAAATAGAAGTGTATATGTGAGAAGTTTCAAAACAATCTGGATGTCTCTGCAGCAAGTCTGCATGAACATGATATATTTTAAGACTTGTCATTTCAAAATATATAATATAATATCATTTCAAGAAACTGACAGAATCTAAACAAGTTAAGGAAAACTTTAAAAAAAGAAACAAGGAAAATTTTTAAAAAGGTGTGGGGAGAAAATTAATAATTTGTTATGCATCTTTATTTCTCTAGAAAGAAAATCAGCTCAGTTCCTGAGATTGTGTAATAGGAATTACATCAGATGGGATTTTACAAGCTTAATCAAACACTAACTTTCTTTTAATGCCTATTATGGGCCCAACACACACTACTATCATCATCATCATCATCATCATCATCATCATCATCATCGTCATCGTCATAATCAAGGTGATGATAACAATATAAAAATCTCATATAATGTATTTATGTTAACAAAATTCATTAAATACATTAGCTCATTTCATTCTCAAAACAACTAAGATTGGTGTTAGTCCCATGTCCATTTTGTGCTTAAAGAAACTCAGGAACAGAGAGATTAAATTACTTGCCCAGCATAACACAGATAATAAGTAAATGAAGTAAAAAGTGAACCTCACAAAACACATTTCTGGCTCAAGAATAACCATACCCATTGTATAATTGAAGATCTCCCATTTATTTCATGACCCATTAGGAAACATTCATTCTAGCAGCTATGTGTGAAAACAGTAATCTCTTTCACCAAACAGCTATCCAAAATACTATTAGTTATTAGATATTAATTCTATTACCTAGGAAGTCAAAGCTGGGAACATGATAAGACAGGTGGCCCTTATTTTTTAACATAAGTAGGTATTTATAGATATTTCCTCTTCCTCTTAAAGAATAAGAGATATGTATTTAATTAAATCTAAAATCTTTTTCACCTCTATTTTTAAAATTAAATTTTATTCAATTTTCAGACCCCCCCCACTGAAAAAACAAAACAAACAAACAAATTATAAACAGATATAGTCAAGCAAAACCAATTATATCATTAAACATAATTAAGAATGAGAATAAAATGCAAATCTCAATTTGAAGTCTAAGTTCATAACTTATTTATCTGGAGGTGGGAAGCATGTTTCATTATGTCCTTTGAAATTTCAGTTGGTCACTGATTTGATGAGATTTCCTTTTTCTTTCAAAGTTATTTGTTCTACAATATTTTTATTATTGTATAAATTGCTCTTTCACTGCTGCTGACGTTACTTGGCATCAGTTCTATGACTCTTCCTGAGTTTCTCTAATACTATTCCCTTTATCATCTTACAGTACAATAATATTCCATCATATTCCTATATAATAAATTTTCAGTAATTTCCCAATTGTTAGATCCTCTCTCAGTACCTAATTCTTTGCCAAAACACACATAAAATAAAGCTCTATAAATATTTTTGTACACATAAGTGATATTTATGCACATATAAATCTTTTTCCTCTTTTTCTTTTAATCTCTTTGAGATACTGGCAGCAGTATTGCTGGGTCAAAGTTTATTCATGATTTAATATTTTGGGGTTTTTTGTCTTAGCTCTAAATAGTTTTCCAAAAGGCTGGCCCAGTTTAAAGTTCCTCCAACAGTATCTTAACAAACCTCTTTTTCTACAACCCTTCCAGCATTCGTCATTTTCTTTTCTTCTCTCTTTTTTTTTTTTTTGGAGGGAGTGGTAGGAGGATTAACTTTGTCAAACTGGTGGGTGTGAGACTGTACCTTAGAACTGTTTTGTTTTTAATTTCTCTAATGATTTTGAGCATTTTGTGCAACTGTTGATAACTCAGATTTCTTCCTCTTATAATTATTTATATTTTTAATGATTCATCAATTGCTGAATGTCTTTTATAAGTTTTAAACAATTCCTTTTATATCTTAGAAATGAGACCTTTAACAGAGCACTTGACTGAAAGATTTTGGATTTTCAACTTTTCCAATTTTTTTTTGAAATCATCTTGTTTGTGCACAATCTTTCTAATTTTATATAATTAAAACTGTGCATTTTACCTCCTCTGAATGCCTCTATTTCTTGCTTTGTCATCATCTCTTCCCTTATTCATAGATCTGATAAGTCATTTCTTCCATGCTCTTGTAATTCGTTTTTGATGGCTCCCTTTATGTGTAAATGATGTACCTATTTTGAACTTGTTTTAGTGTATGATGTGAAATATTGTTTTATACCTACTTTCTGCCAGACTGTTCTTCTATTTTTAGTTTATGTTGAATATTGAGCTCTTATGCTAATACCTGAGATTGCTGGTTTCATCAAACATGAGGTTACAGTGCTTGGTGCTAATACCTATTAAATACTCATTCATCTTTCTATTTCTTATATACTACAAAATTGCTTTGATGATTATGGCTTAGAAAAAAAAGTTTGAAATCTGCTACTGTTATGCCCCTGCCTTACCACTTTCTACCATTAATTCCCTTGATACACATGTTCCTCAGGATGAATTTTGTTAATTTTTCTATAACTGGGTAAACCTCTGGTACCTTGATTTTTGGTATGATACTGAATAAATTGTCCTATGTAAGACTGTTGTTTTAATTGTATTTGCTAAGCCTACACGGAGGCAATTACTATTTTTCGCATTTATTTCGACCTGTCTTTATTTATGCAAAGATTATTTTGTTCATATAGATTCAGTGTGTATCGTAGGTAAACTGATAACGTTTAATGTTGTCCATGGTTATTTTAAGTTGTATTTCTCTTTCTTTCTCTTTCTGGTAGATTCTGTTGGAAATATACTGAAATGTTGCTGATTTATGTGGGCTTGTTTTATATCCTAAAACTTTGCTGAAATTATTCATTCACTCAATTCATTTTTTCATTGATTCTCTAGGATACTCTATGTAAATTATCAAGTCATTTTCAAAAAGTGATAATTTTATTTCCACTTTGTCTATGCTCATTTTCTCAATTTATTTTTCTTATATTATTGCTAGTAACATATTTAATAATAATGTTAATAATAGACTGTAATGAAGGCCTCATTCCAATCCTTGGCCTGGTGCTTTGTGGTGTTTGGGGTCTTCTACAGCTTGGGGGGGCCACACTAGATGATGGTGGCAGCTCATACTCCCAGATTCAGCCAGTCAGCTTTGATTAAGCACCTACAGTCCTCCAAGCCTGCTCTCTGTGATGCCCTCCAAGCTATCCTGTGGCTTGCTAGGCTGTACCCAGCTGTTCACACAGTGTCTCCCTCACTGGATTGGGAGCTCTCTGAAAGTGGGGACTGTCTACTGCCTTTCTAAACATAAACCCAGGGCTTAGCGCAGTGCCTGGCACACAGTACTTTCAAAGGTTCTATCCTCATAACCCTCCTACAAAGCTGGGGCTACACATGCTGTTCTCCTCACTTTTCAGGTAAGGCCTCTGGCATTCAGGAAGCCTGTTTACTTGGCTAGTAAGTGATGGGGCCAGGCCTGTGTCCAGCTCTGTGAATGGGTTAAGAGCTGTCATGTGGAAGACAGGCTGAACTTGGTCCCCTTGGCCCCATAGCACTAGGAGGAGTGGGGCATGGATGCCAAGAGGCAGAAAGCAGGGCCACACTCTGCCCAAGTGGGATGAGTGGCCACGGGAGGCCGAGGAGTCCCGGCCACTGCTGATCTTCCAGCCTAGGGAAGATGACCGATTAATAGGGATGTTGTAGAGAGGACTTGATGGCCTCTGGGGCCCCTGCCAAGTCGGTGATTGTCTCTGGATGTCCTGCTGTTGGTTTACACTGGCCTGGATCTTGTCCTTTCCAGTCTATAATCTTAGAGTCTAAAAAATCATAAGACATGGGAGCGTCACCAAGGGTTTCTTGTATCAATAAACAACATTTGTGGCAAAAAAAAAAAATAAACTGTAGTAATAATGTTTAACAATAATAATGTCAGTAATGATTTTTGCTTTGCCCCTAATCTTATTGGAAAAAGCCTTTAGTTTATCACCATTACACATATTGCTAGCTCTCAGTTTTAGGAAGATATTTCTTTTCATATAGAAAATCAGTTTATTCATATAATTTTAATGTTTTAAAGGGCATGTGTATTGTATCTTGTGAAAATTTTTTTTTCTTAATCTAAAGATATATTTTTTGTTATCAATCCATAACAAAAATTTTACTTGGAGTCTGAGGTTGCTGTATGATTACTTGGGATGTGTCATTTAAGATATGGAAATGTTATACTATAGTTTCTCATAGCTACCCCATCATCTCATAGTTAATCACAGACAGTCATGACTAGACCCTGAACCTTGTAATTACAAAATACTGTTCTTTACCAAAATAGTAACTAGTATAGTGTTATATATCAATGAGAGGTTCAAAAATTACCTGAAATCACCCAAAAATGAAATTTGCTAATTCATGAGGTAGTCAGCTCGCAGTCACTGTAAATATTCAAGCAGCTTCTCAGTGATTATTGCACATTGTAGATATGGATTCCTACATGATGTGCTCTGAACTTTAGAATAAATGACTGGTAAGGTACCTTCTAATGAATGCTTTTATATTCAATGATTTTCTTATACATGCACACACACACACACACACACACATATATATACATAATATAAGTATGTGTGTAGATAAATAAATGGACAGATCTTCTAGCCTTTTAAAAGAAATTGAGAATAGCAATAAAATTGGGAAGTAAGATGAAGTCTATCCCAGAATAGTAACAACAAATCATCTTAGTGACAAAGGATATCTATACAAAATTAAAGCTGATTCTGACAACTGAATGACAAAATGAATAAATAATTCTATTTACATTAACAACAACAAAAATTAATCTCTTTAGTTTACAGAATGCCTTACCAAAACTCCTAGACACCTATTATTTGTGAAAGTCTTAACTGACAATACAACAGAAAGATCAGCCAAATCACAAGTCCTCCACAAAATCTTTGAGTAGGAGCTAAGTTTCTCTCATTTTCTGTTTCTGCTACCAAACATTCCTAAGATTCAGTGAAATGGAGTCACATGTCAGAAGTTTCCACATCAGAAATGCAGTAATCTTTAAAAAGTATTATGGCAGATGTTCCTGAATCTAGAAGAAAACTGGCTTTCTTGGATTCTTTCCCGGAGGTCGGTATCATGGAGGAGCTTATAGTGCTGTGCCTAAATCAGAGAAATCTCCATGGAATCTTCAGACAATGCAACCATGACCTTCCTAGATCTCACTTCTAGTCTAGGTCTGTCCCCTTCTGAGAGGCAACTAAAACTTCTACAAAGCTCTGACATGGCAGTCATCTCTAGTTACAAGAAAGCTTTTGTGCTCTGTTCCTCCTTAAAACAACCAATTCACATGATCCCCACATGCTCACAATAAAGAGATGAGTTCAGTGGCAAAGGGTTCAGACTGTCTTTTGCAATTGCTTACTGAACTTAAGTTTTCAATTTGACAACATATAGGCTAAAATACCAGTAATTCCTATGTCTGAACAAAGAAAACAAGGGAATGGGGAGGAGGGAATGGAAAAAGAGGTGTTTTGGACATTGTATTATTGCTTGAAAAACATGCATACCTCAATGCTTAACCAGTTCATTGACCATTGACAGCCTTTTCCAAATTCACTACATTTTAAAGGTTTCTTTCCAATATGAGTATTCTGATGCATGAATTTTCTAATTCTAGGTAAGGTAACCTAACTATTGATTTCATTTTCTTTTATCTCCAAAGGAATTTCAGATATTCAAAGAGACAAATTCTAGTTGAAGGTCTTGCTACATTCATAAGATTTCTCTTAGTAAATCCTCTGATATTTAGTAAAAATTAAGATCTTGGTAGAATCACAGAATTTTGAAGTTAGAAGGAAACTGGGCATATTTCAAAAGGATGTTTTAAAGGTATGGTTTCAAATGAATTGTGTGCAGGAGTTTCCCAACCTGGGTTCCTTGAGAACCATAAGAGAATCTATCCTTCCAGCTGATCTGCAAGACTGGGAGTTGAATAGTGAGTGGTCAAACTGAAAGGAAAATAAAATTTGTCAGTTCATTAGGGCTAATTGAATCTTGTTAGTTAGCCATTTTAGCTTATTAGGGAACAGATTTGGGCTTTTAGAGATTTTTAAGATCCAAATACCCTAAAGCACCAATCGGTTCAATTCTGGGTTGTAAAGGAATTGGGGGAACAGGGAGTGTTAAAGTCTCAGAGTCAAAGGTTTGTTCTGGCAGGAAATCACATTGTGTATTTAGGCTAGGGACCACCAAGTGGAGGCTTCCTTAAAAGTAGAAGTAGTCTGGCTCATCATATTGTTGTCAGTTAAAGAGGGGAATAAAATACCATCTGAGGATTTCTAGTGGATCTAAGATACCATCTAGGATTTCTTTGTCCTGAAATTTCTTTATCTCTGATGAGAATATTTGACCAAAACTCATAGTATTCAGGTTCACTCTCCTCCAACTCTGAAATTGCATAAAGTTATTCAATCAACTTATTAGCCATCAAGTGCACACCATAATTTCAACTAAAATATACCTGGCACATGGTCAAGTAGCCTTCCTTGAAGATCTTTAATCACAGATTTAGATCTTTAAGGGGACATAAAGGTCATTTAAGCCAAGTAACATTTTACAGAAGAAACTGAGGGCTAGAGAGGTTAGGTGCTTTGTCCAAGGGCATACAGATTAAGTGTTCAAGGTGAATTTTGAACATAAATCTTCCTGGCATTAAGCCCAGTGACCTATCAAGCATAAGATTTAAAGGAGTCAATTAATGATGCTAAGGATTTTTATAAAAATTGTGTATGTGATTAATTATTTTTTCTCCCCAAATTCACTTACTCTGCTCAGAAAGTTCCAGGCTTTCTAAATTTTTTTTTTCTTCATTCAGTCAACAAATATTTATTAAGTGTCTATTCTTTGTAAGGGACAGAAAGATGGTGAGGGAAGAAGAATCCAAAGATAAATAAGACACAGTTTCTGCTCTCAAGGAGTTTACAATCTTTTTAAAATTAAAGATTGCCACAGTTATTCCAACAAAACCTTTCCCAACATGGGGAAACCCAGCTCATCTTTTCCATTACTTTCTAATGCAACAGAATGATAATGATTTGTTAATCACTGTCAATAATGTTTCATTAAGTTTCCCAATTCAGCCTCTACTAAAAGGAAAAATACTCCCAAATTAAATCTTATCCTCCAAATGACTTATATTATTATTCTAGAGATGAATTGTTTTCATTGCCAATTGACCTGAAATTTGTAATGGCCCCTACCACATTTATACTGATCTATAAACGAAACCTTAAACATACAAGGAAAAATGTATTTGAAGGAACCCTAGGAGAAACCCTTTTTAAAAAGCAAAGCATCCTTTTAAAAGAATGCTTTTGTAATGTAAATAACCTCCATTTGAAGGCTTTGAATATTTTATTTTCCCAAATCACATTATATTTTAAAGTAGCCACTGCTGTGAGAGTACTTTGAAGTTATTAGCAAAAATTTTCTCAAACTGCTTCTATCCCAGCAACTTTCATCTTTAATCTCTCATAGCTCCTTGCTTCTGTCCCCAAAAGTCAAAGTCAGAGACACACACAAAAAAAGAAAAATAGGCCTACTATAACATCCCTGTGAGCCTCAAGAGAAACCTGTTCACCGTTTATCAATACTTTTCTATTTAAATACAGGAAATGAGCTAAAGAAAATAAATCAGTAATTCTTTACCTAGCACTTCTCTGGAGGCGAGAAGTTTCCTTCATTGAACTCTATCATTTCTCATTACATTTTAAGCTTAGGTGAGAAAAATGTCAGGCCGTCTAGTCCCATCAAGGGAGCCTACAACAGAATCATTATCTTGTGCAAAGTTGGAGAAATGAGTGATTTCCACAGAAGTAGCACGTTTGTGTTTTTTTGATTTTGTTGTTGTTGCTCTTGTTTAGGTTTTTTAGTTTTTAGTGATGTTAAGAATATGTTCCCTCTCTGACAGTCTCATTTTTAAAAGAGCAGCTGATTTAGCACAGTGCTATGTTCCAATGTATACATAATCACTACTTTATAATGGTAAAGATACAAAAAAATAATTATAAATAAATGAATACTATTTCATACTTCTATATCATTTACGTTTTTCAAAGTAATTCAAATCCATCTTCATAAGAACTCTACAAAGAACAAAGAGGAGGTATTTTTTTTATAAGATCCATCCTCTAACACGGCTCCAAAATTGTCATTCTTCGGGCTCAGGTCTGATCATGTTGCTCCTCTGCTAAAGCTCTCTGCTGCCTCTAGGATAAAACACAAACTCCTCTGGTTGATCATTAAAGCCTTTTACCATAAGACTTTAGCCAAGGTTTCCACCATGGTTTTCATATCTTTCATGTCCTAGTCAAACTGGTTTGCTTATTATTCCCCATAGATGACATTCTATCTCAGCTTTGTCATTTACTACTTGCTTTAACTTAGGCAAGTCACTTATCTTTCCTCTGGGTCTCAATTTATTTCTTCTGGGGGATAGAGGAGGGGGGGAAGGCAAGGCAATTGGGGTTAAGTGACTTGCCCAAGGTCACACAAGGTAATTGTGTCAAGTGTCTGAGGCCAGATTTGAACTCAGTTCCTCCTGACTCCAGGGTCAGTGCTCTATTCACTGTGCCACCTAGCTATCCCTGGGTCTCAGTTTCTTGAACTGTAAATAAGAGGGCTGGACTAGATGATGATCTCAAAGGTCTCTTGTATCTGAAAAGGATTATGTTCTTATGATATTTGATCCTTAGGTCCATGCTGCAGATCATCATTAAAATGTAAGCTCTTTGAGGGCAGAAATAGATTCTTTATTTATCTTCAACATTTAGTTCAAACTCTTTCTTGGATATAACAGGAACTGAATAAATCATTATTGACAATGATTCACGAATCATTATTATTCTGTTGTATTAGATAGTAATGGAAAAAGAGGTTATGAATTTTCATAAATCAATCAGAGACAAATTTGAAACCTTCTGTGTATCAGACACTGACCTTTTCATAACCATGTTGGCTCTATGAACATATTTATAAATATGGATACAGGTAAGATATAGGATTTTGTCAGCCTAAGGAAGTCCTGGTGCAGAAACTCCTTCCACTGAGACAGTTCATAACTCATCTCTTCTTAGACAGGTTAAATGACTTACCAAGTGTCACAGAGTCAATAACTGTCAGAAACTAGACTAAAACCCAACTGTTCCATATAGCACATCCAGCATACCCCATCACACCTCATGTAAGAAGGGAGAACAAGACATTGAGAATAGCTTCTAAATACAAAAGAGATAGTTGTAGTCTGCTTCCCTATGGCCAGTTCCTCCTCTCTTTGTCAAGACTCTTCCAGACTGACACTTTTCTGTACCAAGAAATTTGGATTCCATAACCACCTAATAGTTTCATTTATCTCAACTCAGATGGGAAGCTATGGTCTTATCTTCATTTTAAGGGTGAGGAGACTAACACAAAGAAAGGCTAAATGATTTGTCTAAGAGCTTCCTTTCTTAGCAGAACACTTGAACCCAGGTCCTCTGATTCTAAATCCAGTGAACTTTCTACTGCAAACAAGCCCTTTAAGAAAAATAGTGCATGGTTTTGATGTTTGTCAAGTTTATAATAAAAAAGAAAAATTTAAGAAAAAGGAGAAAAGATGGCATACATGCTACATTGTTCTCTGTAAATTTGACCTCAGTCCATTTTTTAACACACTCAAAAACATCATCTTTAGCCGCTACTCCTTTTGTTTCTTTTTTTATTCTTGCTCATTTACATTAGGAAATTTGTTCTTCTCCTCCTTTCTCCCCATTGTTGTTCAGTTGTTTTTCAGTCCTCTCTGGCTCTTTATGACCTCATTCAGGGTTTTCTTAGCAAAGATAGTGGAGTGGTTTGTCATTTCCTTTTCCAGTTCATTTTTACAGATGAGGAAACTGAGACAAACAGAGTTAAGTGACTTGCCCCAGGGTCACATAGCTAGTAAGTATCTGAGGCCAGATTTGAACTCAACAAAGATGAATCTTCCTGACTCCAGACCAGGCACTCTATTCACTGTGCCACATAAACTATCCCTTTCTGCCCATCTCTTTTCTCTATCTCATTGTAGTTTAACAAGGAAAATGAGGAAACTGTTACCAATCATACTAACACAGTTTTACTCTAAGTCTATATTCTTTTGACTAAATGCATGATGAGGTAGAGTTGGAAATTTTAGCCTGGTGTTAAACAGTCCTATTTTACTGGGGTGATTAAGCTCTGGGTTTTTTGTCTAATGAGGTGCTATTTACAATACACTTAGCCTAGTGTCTGACACACGAAAGGCTTTAATAAATGTTTGTTCCATTGTTCTCTTTTTGGAAGGAAGGAGAACTAGAGATTCATATGAGAAGTCTTTTTACCGAAGAGTGACTATGGGGAGTCTTGGTACTTTTCAATGTGTCTTTTCCTCTGTTTCGTGTTACCCCACATAAAGTTTTCCCTGGGAAAGTTTTGTACATTGGGTTGTGTGTTATAGGATGAATGAGACCATGATGACCATGTCAGAAAATGGTCAGTAACCGCTGAGTCTTTGACAGTATTTTATGGATCCTCCATTAGTCTCTCATAAGAATTAGACTTGGTTGTGGGGCACTATTATCATTTGTTAAAGGAACCAATGAAGTTGAGATTCAAACAAATTAATCAGTGCTGGGAAGCCATGGTAATGTGACCGTATCAAGTAAAAACTAAATGTTTTAAAGTTAACTTAGACACTAAAAAATAAAAATCAGTGCTATGTACCTTTACAATACCTAAAATTCATAGAAAAGCCAATTTGGAATCTCCACACATCTCCATTTTTTCTTTAATCATTTCATTGATCTTGTTACATGAGAATCTGACTCAGTTTTTTTCATGAAAATACCTCTAGTCAAGCCAGAAAGTCTGACAAATAAATCTGCCTTCAGTCTTAGAAAATAAAGTATAAAACTGAAGGTTATTTATGAATGAGTATGTATATATGTGTGTGTGCATGTTTTCTGGTACAGAATACAATACTAAACTCTTTTTCAGTGATTGTGGATCTCATCTGGAGGGGCTCACTCTCAATTTTATTAATCTTTCCCTTGATTTCAGGATTTCCATTTTAGTGTTTAATTGGGGATTTTTAATGTGTTCTTTTTCTAGTTTTTGTTGTTGTTGTGTGCCCAATTCACTGATCAGATGTTTTCCTCTTTTATTGATGTATGCATTTAGAAACGTATTTTCCCCAAGTACCACTTTGCCTAATTCCACAAATTTTGGAATACTGTCTCATGGTTGTCATTCACTTTATGGAAATTATTTATTGTTTCTATGATTTTTCTATGACCCATTTCTACTTTAAGGCTACATTGTTTAGTTAACAATTAAGTTTTAATCTGTGCTTCAATGGCCCTTTATTAAAGGTAATTTTTTTTGCATGTTTACCTAGAACAGGCGCATTTAATATTTCCACTGTTTTTTTTTATTTGATCATGAGGTTTCTCTGCTTTAATGCATGCTTAATTTTTGTGAAGGTGCAATGGACAGCTGAGAAATGGTATGTTCCTTTCTATCCCATTCAGTTTCATCCAGAAGTCTATCATAGCTAAATTTCCTAAGATTCTATTCATTTTCTTGACTTATTATTTATTTTGTGGTTAAATTTATCTGAATCTGATAGGAGAAGGTTGAGATCCTTAACTACTATA
>CM053588.1:181373226-181392729 GCA_028646515.1 Pseudochirops corinnae | reverse complement strand
GGGGGGGGGGTGATAGAATGGAGGGAAGATTGGGGCAGTGGGTTGTCAGAAGTAAACACTTTTCAAAAGGGGCAGGGTCAAAGTAGAAAATAGACTAAGTGGAGGGCGGGATAGAATGGAGGGAAATATAGTTAGTCTTTCACAGTATAACTACTATGGAAATGTTTTGTGTAACTACACATGGACAATATATGTTGCATTGCTTGTCCTCCCAATGGGGATAGATGAAGGGGGAAGAAGGGAAAGACTCTGAACCTCAAAGTTTCAAAAAAAAATGTTAATGCATGTTAATGCAACTGGGAAATAAGATATATAGGCACTGGTGTATAGAAATCCATCTTGCAATACCAGAAAGTTGGGGGGAGGGCATAGGGTAGGATATAAGAGAGAACAGATTGGGAGAAGGCTAGCTATTTTGGAGTGAAGGCTAGGGGAGAGACAGGGAGAAAAATTTGTAACTCAAAATCTTATGGAAATGAATGTTGAAAACTAAAAATAAATAAATAAGAGAAAATGAATAAGGCAGCCTCAGTAAATTAACTTCATTGGTGTCTGTGTCCTTTTGAACCTTAACCTATCTTTGCAAATGGAGAATGGTCACATGGATAATCCAGAAGATTAAATAATAAAAAGGCATATCTTTTTGGTTTCAGGATATATCATATAATCTCTACAATCTAAAGTCCAGCTAAAGGGATTTTGCATGATCCAAGTTCTATACCACTTTTATGTAGAAGTATCCAGGCAGAACCAGAGGAACTTTGATATTAAACTCTTATGGTGGCTAAAACATTATGATCTGTTTTTTATAAAATAAGCTTAATTATTCCTTCCAGTGGATAGAATTTCCTTTAATCTAGGAATGGTTTCTAAACTTATCTTAAGCATTATTTCTAATCTAAATATTTCTCATATAATGAATAGGAAGACACCTATAATGATTTGAGATCCCCTCTATCTAGGGCAAAAAATATCTTGTGTTGTTGTTTTGTTAGGGTGTCTGCTGAATTCATTGGGGGCTGAGGTAGGAGTGGGGTGTAGTTTAAGACATGGTCGACCCAACATCCTTCTTAAAATATAATTACTTCAAATATAATTGCCATGGAGGTGGAGTAGATAGAAGAAGAATAGACCATCTCCCTGCAAAACTACTCCAACATCATTCAAAGAAGAATGCTAGAGTGAGCAGTGGATGAGCAATCTGAAGAAAAATTACAGTGGATCATCATTCCAGCTCAAGATATAAAAGTCAACTTATATTCAAGTGACTAGGCAGGAATTGGGAAATAGATAACCTGGGATCATGGATTGAGTATTCGGAGTTCAAAGATTGGCCAGCAATGCAGGGACTCCCAAAGCTAATCCAAGTGTCTCATCAATAATAGTCCAGGAATAGGGGCTTAGCAGTGACTCGGTGCTCAAAGCCCCCACTTTAGAGCTGCTCATCACAGATTTTGAACTTGTTTCATCATCCAAGAAAGAAATTTCAGTGGGATTTCAAAGAGTGAGAAGTATCAATGACTTGGCCTCATAAGAACTCTTAGCTAGGCAAGTCATGCTGGGTTGCCCTGACCAGATTTCTTGAAAAATGACCTTAAAAACAAAGGTGAAGAGCTATGAGGTCAGGCATGTCTTGGACATATATTCAGAAGAGGGCAATAACACTAAAATACCTACAAAAAGAGCTTGAAATAAAATCACAACTTAAACAACAAATCAATTACAATTTCTAGAAGGAAATATGATTGAGGGTTTTTATGAGCAAAATTGTTATTATAAATTCAATGAGGCAATAGAAGAAAATAATGCAAAGGAAACAGGAACTCTGGAGAAGAGACTTGGAAAGATATTTGGCAGCTAGTTGCAAAAGGTCCAAAACCTTACCCAAGTAAAAGACTCTCTGAAAATTAGACAAAACAAACATTAAATACCCCACAAAACAATAAGAAATATTAAAACAAAGTCAAAGATTGAAAAAATAAAATGTAATAGAAAAAAATTTACCTAGAAAACATATTAGTAGAGCTAACTATATATATTTATACATACATATATGTATATATATATATATACATATGTGTGTGCATGTATAAATATATATATGAAAACTGTCCAAATGTATTGTATCCTATTGGCAAGTAAGAATTGAAAGAATCCACCCGTTACCAACAAGAAGAAAACTCAAAAGGTAGGTCAAAGAAAAACCATCATAAGCAACTAGAGAGAAAGCATTTAAGTACTTAGAAACCACAGTCAGGATTAGATTTAGCATTTACTAAAATAAAGGAAAGCAAAGCATGGAATGTGATATTCCAAAAGGCAAAAGATCTGGGCTACAACCCAGAAAAATTTGGCCAGCAAAAGTGAGTATAATTCTACAAGTGAAAAAAAAAAAAAGATTTTTAATGAAATAGAAGACTACTAAGAGGTCTTGATTTAAAAAGCTTAGTGAAAACCTTTGAAATACAGAGGAATAAAATGAAACATAAGAAACAAATATATAAATAAAAGTGAGCAATCAGAAAAGATTTTATAAGGTTCCTGTGACTATATACATTCTAATGAGAAGGGTGGTGAGGATAATACAATATTACCTAAAAATTTCTGATGCCAGCAGGGGTATAGACAGAGTCAATTAAGATGGAGGGCTTATATTTTAGTGATCTTAAAATAAGAAAAAAGAGAGGGGAAAATTACACTAAGGATTAAAAGGGAAGATATAGAGAGACTCTTTTTTCAGATTCTTTTGCAATTGCTCTCATTTCTTCAATTTTTCTTCTATTTTTCTAATTTGTTGTTTAAAATCTTTTAACCTCTTCTAGGAATTTTTTTTAAATTTTAGTTTTCAACATTTACTTCCACAAGATTTTGAGTTCTACTCTGCTTATGCTTTGACTCAGAAATATCACTTCTATGTCAGTATCCCAAAGAGATCATAAAAATGGGAAAAAGACCCACATGTACAAAAATATTAATGATAGCTCTTTTTGTAGTGTCAAAGAATTGGAAATTGAGGAGATGTACGTCAATTGGGGAATGGCTGAACAAGTTGTCATTTATGAATGTAATGGAATACTATTGTGGCATAAGAAATGAGGAACAGACAGACTTCAGACAAACCTGGAATGACTTAAATGAACTGATGCTGAGTGAAATGAGCAGAACCAGGAGAACATTGTACAGGTAACAACCACATTGTGAAATGAATGACTGATAGAGTTAGCTCTTTTCAGTAATGCAAGGATCTAAGACAACTCCAAAAGACTCACAGTGGAAAATACTATCCACATTCAGAGAAGGAACTTTGGAGCCTGAATGCAGATTGAAGCAGAGTATTTATTCTTGTTTTCTTTTGTTGTTCTGTTTTGTCTCTTCTTTCTTGTGATTCCCCCCAAAAGTTCTAATTCTTCTTTACATTGTAACTAATGTGAAAAATACGTTTAAATATCATGGTATAAGTAGAGCATATATCAGATAGCATGGCATCTTGGGAAGGTAGGAGGAAAGGGAGGGGTAGAAAATTTGAAACTCGATCTTATGGAAGTGAATGTTGAAAACTAAAAATAAATTAGTTATATATAAAGAAGAAGATTCTGAGTTCTAATTTTTTTTTTCCTTCTCCCTCCCTTTTCTCCTCCCCAAGAGGGCATGCAGTCTGATAAAGGCTCTACATATAGATTCACATCAAACATATTTTCAAATTAGTTATGTTGAAAAGAAGAATTAGAACCAGTGGGAGAATTCTCAAGTAGAAAGAAGCAAAACAAAGCAAAAAAAAGCAAATAGTTTGCTTAGATCTACATTAAGACTCCATACCTCTATTTTCTGGATGTGGACACCATTTTCCATCATAAGTCTTTTGCATTTGTCTTAAATTCTTGAATTGCTGAGAAGAACTAAATCAATCAAAGTCAGTCACCACATAGTATTACTGTTAGAGTGTTTAATATTCTCCTGGTTCTGCTTACTTCACTCAGCATCAGCTCATGTAAGTCTTTCCAGGTTTGTCTGAAGTCTGCTTGCTCATTATTTCTTATGGAACAATAGTATTCCATTACATTCATATACCACAATTTGTTCAGCCATTCCACAATTGATTGGCATCCCCTCAATTTCTAATTCTTGATCACCACAAAAAGAGCTGCTACAAATATTTTTGTACATTTAGGTCCTTTCTGTTTTTATGATCATTTTGATATATAGGACTTCTAGGAATTCTTTTTGGTTCTAAAGCTAAATTACATTTTTCTTTGAAGCTTCATGTATAGTCATTTTTGCTACTATTGTCCCTTTCTAAGTTTATAACTTGATTTCACAAATCCCCATGGTAATTCTCTTTATTGAAGCTTTTTTTTTTTTTCAGGAGGAGGGTTGCTTTTTTTTTTTTTTTTTTTTTTTTTGGTGACTTGGTGCTTTTATATGAGAATTGGGTTCTGGTGCTGTACTTTTTCAAGATTTTTCTGCTGGGCCTATGAATCTTACTGCTGGTATTCCCTGGGCTTAAGGGCTTGGCTGCTTGCTTTCTCTGAAGGGTAGCTTTCCAGGGGTGTGGCCTTGCTACTGAATTGTCATGGTAACAGAATCTTAAATCTTTCAAGAGCAAATCTATCTTTTGCAAATAAGAAACTAAGGTCTAGAGAGGTAGATTTGTGCATAGTCACATAGCTATTAAGAATCTGAACCAGAATCTAAACTGAATCTTCCTTATTACAAGTCCTACTTCCTATCCGCAGTGTCATTCTGAGATAGACCCTCATATTTGTGTCACAGAGGTTGATCAAGAGAGCCATTGAATAATTTTATGAGTTGCCACAATCAGCTTGTTAAAATTATAACACATTGAGTGCTTTAAAAGTACTTATTAACTGACGTCGATTGCAAGGGGTAAATCTTTGTTGCAAGCTTCCTAGAGCATTGCTATTTACCAGTGCCCACCAAATGAAAGGCTTACAAGGGCTGACCTTGATACTACCTGTATGACCCCCAAAATGGTGATGTTCTCTCTTTGACTTCCATCTAACCCCAAGAAAACTCTAGGTAAATCATGGAACCAGAGCTTAGGTATGTCTTCTAGATAGATCTCCATAAATATGTGGAAGTATGTCCATCCCACAAAGTCAGTTAGTGTATAGCACAGGTATCAATTTTGGGGGATTCCATCTTAAGATAAAATGCCTAGGTATGTCCTAGAAGTATAGCCAAGGCTCAGTACCAAGCAAAATAAGGATTCTCAGAGTAGCTCCATGGACAGAATCCATCCTCAAGTAGGAAGGGATCTGAAATGAAGGCTGGAGTGGAGTCAAGTGCAGATGGCAAGGCCTGAGAGGTCCTGGAAGTATGCAAGCTTATATAGTTGATTGAAGCATTCATTACATTGACAGGGGCTCTCCTGATTAAATTCTGCTACTCATGCCTTTCCTTCACATCAAACTGTAATTAGGCAAATAAGAAATATTCCATTGGTGAGGGGGAGGGACTGGAAGTTCTTATTGGATCACAATTTGTATTTCTCAATGGGATTCTGTTGCCATATGATATAATTTAATATTGATTGATATAACTCCTGAAAATTTGCAGAGGATTTTCTTTACACAGATTTGTTCTTTCCAGCCTCACAATGACCCATCGAGGCACCTACTGCACTGTCCTCAATTTTATAGGTGAGGAAAAAGTATCAGAGAAGTTAAGTGACCTTCCTATGTTCTTACAGCTAGTATGAAGCAAAATTTGAACTTTGTTTTTCTTGACTCCAAGTTCACCATTTTACCCATTATAACAAACTAACTGTGAGCACTTACCATATATATAGCCCAAATAACTTCACTGCCTTATTTAATATATTTAATACTGGCTTATCCTTCTATCCATTTATAAGTAATAGTGCCAGTGGCTGTTAGAGTTGGGGTTCATACTCACCCTATTACCTGCCTACTAAAGTGGGAAGAAAGATAAGCATTAGCTCCATTATGTTCTTGGGTCTTTCACTCAGGAAATGAGATGCTGTTTATCGTCACAGAAAAATGTTGAAGGGCAAAGAAACTTAGTGCTGACTGACGTTCCCTTTCTATTTGTCGTCCTAGCTCCCTTCTATACATAAATTCTGCAGACGAGTTCCAATTGCTTGTCTTCATCCAGGTGCAAGAGTTATTTCTACACTATTCAGTTTAGAATGGGGAAGAGGATTCAGTTGAAAATCAGAAGGCTTCTAAGGTCTAGTCCCGAGACAAGTTTGAGTAGCTGTGTGGCCTGGGAAAACACTGAACCTTTCTAGGTCCTTTGGTCCCTTATCTTCAGAAAGAGGAAAAATAATACCCTACTCTGCTTCCCTTTCCATTGATAACAGAAGGAGCAACTTATTTTTATATGTGGCAACACTTTAACAATATACATGAAACATTTTCGATATCAGATTTAAATCTGACTTAAAGTTATTATTTTTTTTCCAAAGTAAGATTGCTATTACTAAGTATTTCATTCACTGGAGGGGGAGACAGATGACTCAGATTTTATTGTAAGTTCAGACACCAACTTACTACCCAGTTTTGGCCATGTTACTTTCATTAGTTCCCATGTCATAAGACATACAAACTCTCTGGCTTTCTGGATGAGGAAGGCAAGACTAAACTACATTTGTCCTGCAATTACTTTCTTCACCCCTCTCTTTAAGATATCTCTAGTTCTATCTCTCTGTAAATTCTGTCTCGTTTTTGTCTTCCCTATAAATCTCTCTGTAAATTCTATCTGATTTTTGCCTGTGCTAATATTCAAAGAGCCTTGGAAAGAGGAGTCATATGAAGGTTTATTAATAAATTATGCTTTGGACCAAAGGACTATGCAAGTAAGAAGCACTGGATTTAGGATTGGGGGGCCTGGGTTAGAATCTTCATTCTACTACTTAATTTCTGTGAGAATTTGGGCTTATCCAAGTTAATTAGCCATTAACTCATAGAGAGCCTTTGTTTATGTTCACTGTGCCTATGAACCTATGTCCTAATTAACTTACCTCATGTTATGTGATCCTTACTTTAATAGTGGACACTTCTTCTCAACCTCGTGGAATGTCTATTTAATACTTGAAAGATTTCTTAAAAAAGGAATGACAAATTGATATTTTCCACAAAACACTGGACATAGTATTCTTAGGTAAGAGATTTTAAAGGATAGTTATAGGAACTGGACCTGTGATTTCATTAGTATAGGGAAATCCCAGGTGAGGAAACTCCTACAAATGGAAATTGGCACGGAGTTTGCAACTTACAGTCTTAATGATTTGCCTAGAGTACTGAGAAGTTAAGTAGCCTACTAAGAGTCCTGAAGCCAGGATATATTGGAGGCAGCATTTGACTCTAGGTTTTCCCTGGTTTTTAAGCAGGTTCCTTTATTTTCCGTCCAAATTGACATACTTTGGGAAGGATTAAATGATATTATCGAGAATATATTCTATGAGTAATATTAGTCATTATATCTACTACAAACTCTACTTCCTCCTTCCTGAAGCTAGACCTTTTGCCAGTAGCAATGATTGTCCAGTTTCAGGGTTATTACCTAGCAAATTTTCGGTAGCACAGATTTCAGAATTTTTGAGTTGCTACCTAGAATAAAAAAAATATTGTGTGGGAGCTGTTGAGGTTAGAGAGAAGAAGCAACATAAAAGGAAAAGAACATTGCCCTTGGTTTCAGAGGACCTTAATTTGAGTCCTGGCTCTACCAGTTATTAATTTTGTTTTCTTGACCAAGTCAGTTAATGACTTTGAGACTCAGTCTCCTTATTGTAAATTGAGGACATTAATGGTCATACTACCAAATTCTTGATTGTTCATCAATTAATCAAAGCAGATAATACATGTCTAAAAGCATTTTGTAAGCAGAAATCTCTTTGTAAACTTAAAATCTTTTAGAATTTGAATGACTTCATGTAGTTTTCATAAACTGCACTGGGCTCTCTCAGATAACATTCTTTTGTCCATTCTGAGAACATACCGACATGCCTTTAGTGGGAAGGTCTTGATTGCTCATTAGTGAACAAATGTTGCATATGAGGAAAAAAAATAGCCTGGAAGGAAGGAAAGTTGTGAATAAAATATGAAACAAAAGAATTAGTATACTGGTTGATGACCGTCCTTGAAGATGAGATTTTTGCCTTTTGAGTTCATTTGAAAATGATGATTTCTTCCCCAGAAACCATTTAAGTCCAGTGGTAGCTAGGCCTAAAATTCTCAGTGGGCCAAATAGCAGAATATATCAGCTACCTGATGTTTTCCTTTTCACAAATGTGTACAACTCATTTCACCTTTAGAAACACACTATGAAAACTTACATCTCTTGCTCTTCGTGAGTGCTATTGAAAATAAAATGGTATAAATTTATCATCTAGTGAGTTGGGGTGAATTTTTCTACTTGTCATCTGTTTCTCTGAAGGTGGATAGCCTCTTCCTTTCTAAGTTTGAGTCTTTCCATATTTTTTTAAATCCACCAGCTCATCATCTCCTACACAACAACAGTATTCTGACCCAATGACATTCTATCTGGGAGATTGTCTATGATATTCTCCCCCAATTTTCTGCCTTCATTTGGGGTGAATTTTTCACCCCTCACCTACATTTTTCACTTGTGTGTCTAGGTAGTTTTCCTCACTTTTCAAAAAAGCCACTTCCAGGAAGCTTTGTGGCATAGTGGTTAGAGAACTAGACTTTGAATCAGGCAAACCTAAGGTCAAATGCAGCCTCTGACACTTACAAGCTGCATAACGCTGGGCACACAGCATTAGCCATATACTACATTCCACATACCCTCCATCTGCCTCAGTTTCCTTTATTATAGAAAGGGTATCAGAATAGCACCTACTTCACAGTGGTGTTATGAGAATCAACTGAGATATTTGTCAGGTGTTTAGTTTGTCAAGTGCCTTAGGCATGCAGCAGGTGCTTACTAAATTCTTGTTTCCTTCCCTTCAGATGATACTGACTGCACCCATGTGTCATGGCATAATGGTTTCTGTGATTGCCATATTTTGATAAGCGTTAGGGAAGCATTATGGGAATATGATGGATTTTATAATTTAGTTGGCTTTCATTTGTAAACCTAACTCTTTGTGTGACATATGTTTTCCTGCTCACAGTTAAGATTGCTTTATTTACTGAATGCTTTTTCTGCTATTATTCATCAGTTAATATAAAAAAGCATTAATCCAGAAAGCTCAGCCTACAGTATAATGTGCTCTTATTTCCCCTGACTCCATAAACAGTATTCATAGTGCCTTAACTGAATCTGAAATGTCTAAGGAATTCTATCTACTCTGTGTGGGCCTTAATTGAGTTTCGTGACTAGAGCAAAGTTCCCTCTGCATTTCTATGGGTGGAATAGTCTCTTTTCTCTGTCAACGTGTGCAAATTTTCTTGATGAGTACATTTTTGAGCGCATTTTTTCAGTATTTTTTAATGTAAAATTGGTAAGATCTAACTTTTAATGACATCAGAAACAGACTTGAAGTACCATTAAAATCTTACTCATTAGGATTAATTGGAGCATGGCTAAGAATAAGGGTGGCATGAGGCCTGTTGAAATTATAGACACATTTTATCCTATGATTTTCAACTTGAAGAGTCTTCTCATTCTTCTTATAATCATCTAAATCCTATCCAGCCTGTAAGACTCTAATGAAGATTTACTTCCTTCCCCAAATTTTCACATGTTATTCTGTCTTTGGTGTCCATTTCCTCTGAACTCTTACAGGAGTTTATAGTTGCATTATAACTATGTTCATGTTAGGCCTTTTTACCTTGTGAGGTTATAACCTCCTTCAGAATGGCATAGATTATAACTTTTCTCTACCATCCCATGTAACCTAGCAGACAGAGTGCCTGACACTTGATACAGGCACTTGTTGAGTAAGTGATTGAAAGAAAAAATCATATTTCTATGCAATTATAAAATGCAATGTTTTTACTTTTCTGAGTACCATGCTTTCAATTATACTTCTTTATAGTACTTTATTTTACATACTTATATATGCAATAAGCATAGAAGAAGTGCTATGTAGTGGATAGGGCTCTGAGCTTGGATTTAGGAAGACCTGGGTTCGAGTCTCACTTCTAATACATAATGGCTATGTGATTCTGTGCAAGTCACTTAACTCAGAGTGTTATTGTTGTTCAGTCATTTTTCAGTGGTGTCCAGCTCTTGCTGATCCCAATTCATTCATTTGTTTTTTTATTTGGCAAATATACTAGAGTGGTTTGCCATTTCTTTCTCTAGTTCATTTTACAGAGGAGGAAACTGAGGCAAACAGGGTTAAGTGAGTTACCCAGGCTCACACAACTAATAACTGTGTAAGGCCAGATTTGAACAATGAAAAATGCAGCTAGGTGGCTCAGTGGCTACTGTACTGAGCTTGGAATCAGGAAGACTCATCTTCAAAATCCAAATCTGGTCTTAGATACTAACTGTGTGACCCTGGGCAAGTCATTTAACAGTGTTTGCCTCAGTTCCTCATCTATAAGATGAGCTGGAGAAGGAAATGGTAAACCACTCGAGTTTCTTTGCCAAGAAAAACCCAAATGGAATCAAAAAGAGTCAGACACAACAACAAGAGCAGTTTTCCAGACTTTATCATCTAGTTGCCCTCAACTCTAAACTGTAAAAGAACTAAATTTCTGGAGAAATAGTGATCTGCAATGATTCACAGTGTTTTCAGACTAGGATTTCTGTATACCAATGAAATCACAGCAAAAAAGAAAGAAAGAAAGAAAGAAAGAAAGAAAGAAAGAAAGAAAGAAAGAAAGAAAGAAAGAAAGAAAGAGAAAGAAAGAAAAAGAAAGAAAGAAAGAAAGAAAGAAAGAAAGAAAGAAAGAAAGAAAGAAAGAAAGAAAGAAAAAGAAAGAAAGAAAGAAAGAAAGAAGTATATTTGCATGTATATGATGGTTTTAAATGTCAAGGTAGAGTTTGTTAGGATGGAAACAGTGGTCAATTTGGAAACAGAAGACAGGTTCAGATCTTGCCTCTGCCTTATAGAATATGTGTGACTGAGCAAATTGCTTTACCTTTCTGGACTTCACTTTCCTAATGGGCCAAAAGACTAGGTAACTGCTAAGGTCCTTTCTACTTTTAAGTGTGTGATCCTTGTAAAGCACAGGAGAATGAGAATTTTTAAACATTGGACTTGGAAAACATGGACTCAGATCCCAACTCTGCAACTTTTCCACCAACCAGCTTTGTGCTATCGGGCAATTGTTTTACTTTTCTCTGTAAACAACGTATAAACAAAACAATATACCTCAAAAGGTTATTGTGAGGAAAGTACTTTGCAAACTATACAGCATGATTGATATAAATGTCACCTATTCGTACTGAGTCACATACCCCATTACAAAGTTCTTTACCCTTTTAGGAAGTGTTCACTATAATGAGTTAAAATAATTTTGGCTACTGCTAAAGAGTCATGAATTCTAAATTAATACTATTTAATAAATTCAACAAATACACATTAAGTGCCTGTTATATATATACACTGTACTGTACTAGACGTTGGGAATACTTGGACAAAAACAAAACCATTTTCTTTGCATGGCTTATGTACCATAGGGAGGAACCTTGGGTAAATAATAGTAAAGTTTAGTTATATTTCAGTTACAAAAACAAAAAGACAATACAGACATACCTCATGCCTACCTGCGCAACAGAAAGAAGTAGAAATATTTTTCCCTACAATTAGTCTGTTAGCTTCTCAAGAACGCGGACCATTTCTCACATGATTGCATCATTCTTCCCACTTGCTTGGGCCAGGGCATAGCCTGGGGCTGAATTCTTAATATATATTAAATACTTAATGCATTCAATTAAACTGAAGCTAGTTTCTATACTTTTTATAAATAAACTCGTAAGAATCTGAATTACTCAGTCTTCATTCTGAAATAGTGCAAACTCCTTTAGAATTAGAGTTGTTTCTTCTGTCTTTGAGTACCCAGATGCTCAACAAATGTATATTGAATTGAATTAAATCCTTTGTGGTTCAATAAATGTTTGCTCAATACATATGTCAGCTACTAACTATTTAATGGAAGAAAAAAAGGAAGTGAACAGGAATCAAATTTATGTGGATTGAATAAGGAAAATTACTTCCACTTTTGGGCATTTCTCAACAGGTAACTAGGGGCAAGGTATTACTAAGTTAATTGGGACTTTTTTTCCTTGTAGATTTTTTCAGGAAACACCAATGCTGACAGTATTGTGCACCACAAATTCTTACACTCAGTGAAGGCCCGATTCATCAGATTTGTCCCAATGGAATGGAATCCAAATGGAAAGATAGGCATGAGGGTGGAGGCCTATGGATGCTCATATAGTAAGTATTTATTGATAACATATTGTGACTTATACATGTAAATGAGTGCTGACTAAGTGGTTTGTCTCCAAGTTAGTCACATCTTATCCCTGAAAAGGATTCCCTGTATTCCTTTATTCCTTATATTTAATGAGGTAACCCAATCATTTTAGTCACTTAACACTGCAATCTTATTCTTTCTTTCTTATATCCAATCAACTGTCAAGTTCTGTTGATTCTGTTTATACATCTCTTACCAATATCCTCTTCTTTCTACTCACACAAATATCTACCTTGTTCAGGCTTTTGTCACCTCTGAACTAGACCATTACAGTAGCTTTTTAAATATTTTCCTTGCATCCAGTATATGTTTTACATCATAACACCTTATAATTGTAAAAACTTGTTCAATGTTTACTGAATTGAACTGATTTTGTACTCTGTCTCTGTCCCTGTCTCTCTCTTTGTCTCTATCTCTCTGTATCAATCTCTGTCTCCCTCCCTCTCTCCCTTTCCTCTTCTCCATCTCCCTAGTCACGATATTCTTGCATTGTCTCAATACTAATTTCATACTTGAAAAGCTGGAGAAAACAACCAGTGGAACTACAATTTTGGCCAATAAGAAGGAAATAGAAACTATGGAACCCACAAATTTCTTACAGAAAAGGAAAACCTAGTGTAGTTTAATATGTAATGTAGATTTAAAATAAGGAAATTTCAAAAGATTGGGAAAAGATATGCAAAATCCCATGGACCAAAATTTTATAGAGGAAGTCAACCTAAGGACATAGGAAATCCTCAACTTGAATTCTGTAGGTACTGACAAAAACAATTTCAATAAGGCTGAAAGCAAGAGACTCTAAAGAAACCTGTGGAAATACAACAAAGTCTTTAACAAACTTAGTTGTTTAAACAAAGGATATATAGAAGGTAGAGGCAATGGCAGATAATAGGATAGGAATAAAAGGTCATGGCAGAACCCTGTGAGAATTGTTTCAGGAATGATAGTGTTCAAAAAGGACTGAGGTTAATAATCATTGCTAAGGAGAAAAATAAAATAAAATAAAATGGGATGTGTGTGACTTTTAAGCTGTAACGAAGGAAAGATTGAAAATAGCATCGGCAATCACCAAGAGTGGATGAGAGGAAGACAGATGATAGTGACAAGGTAAAATTACTCAAATATTATTTTGTCTGTTTTCTTTGCTAATGAGAATGAACTTTGACTGGAAAGGACACTAAAAATGCCTAGAAGTTTAGATCTATGATGATTAAGGGAATAATTGGACAGCACCTCAATAATTCCAAGTCACATGACAATGACATGCTTTATACTGGTACTGAAAGATGTGGCAGTATAGTAGAAATTGATGAATATAAATGAGATCTTGGAAAAGAGGTCACAGGAGAGGAAATACTACCTTCCCTTGATTTTTATTTTAACAACAAAAGAGTAGAGTGTATAAATTATGTGTTAATGAGCTTGACTATGATTCCTAACAAAAAGCAAGAACATTCATGAATATCTGGAAACTGAGTCAATGATCGCAGAGAGTAAGCATGGTTTCAAGACCATGTCATGGCAGATTAACCACATCAACTTTTCTGACATGATACCCTCATGTATTAGGGGAATCTATAACTATAGGTTGTCTAGATTTCAAGACAGCACTTGACAAAGTCACTCTATCCTTCAGAACAAGAGTAAATGGAGTTAGACAAAAATTCAGGTAGGTAGATTCAAAACTAGTTGAATGATCAGGGAATGGATTAGTATCAAATTAGAAAAAAAAAAGTCAAGTAGAATCCCTGAAGTTTTTTCCTAGTCCTTTTCTGTTTGAAATCTTTATAAGTGATTTGGGTGAAAATATATTTGGCAGACTTATTGTGTTTACAGAACTAGGGATTTCTCACCCAACTATTTTATTCTGTGATGTCAATGTTTCTGAATTGTGTTGCCTACAGTACAACTCCATGTGGGGCTGATCTGTTCTTGCCATGATTCCCAAGTCCATGTTACTAAGTCCAGTTTTCACTTTTTCACGTAACATATTATGTGCTGAGCTAGTGGAGTCATTTTTGTTGTTGTTGTTTCCACTGTCACTGATGGTGAGAACAGATTGTTGAAATGCTTGAAGATCTGTTCTGTTTTATTGGTCTATTTGTTCTCTTTTCAGTTTCATCATAAATTCTCTTACAATGACCGGATTAGTTTTATCTTATAGCAAATTTTCTGCAGTATCATTTTCCCTTTTACTACTTTTTTTTTCTATTTTGTGAATCAATATTGCACATAATATTTTTCCCTTTTTTATAAGTCTATACTACTTATAATCCTTCCCTATCATCTTCTATTGTTTTCTAATCCCAACAAGTTTTATACTTGGCTATCATATTCCATTTGTCAAAAACATCAACTAATTACTGGAAAATAGAGTATTTTGAGGCTTTTGTGCTATGGCCTTTGCTTTACATTGGTTAAACTTCTGTAGGAAAATGTCCTATGTCTTTTCCTATGTCTGTGTCTATATCATTTTATGTCTATGTCTATATCATGTCTATATCATCTATGTCTATGTCATTTCCTATGTCTTTTCCATACTGATTTTTCATAATTAATAATAACCATATCTAACATTTATATAGCTCTTTGTGTCAGACACTGTGCTTAAACACTAAACAGTTGTGGTCTCATTTGATTTTCACAAGCCCAGGAGATAGATGCTATTATTCCCATTTTATAAATGAGAAAACTGAGAAAACAAGAGGTTAAGTGATTTGCCTAGGGTCACACAGCTAAGTTTCTGAGACAGGATTTGAACCTTGATCTTTTTGAGTTTAGGCTCAGCCCTATATCTATAGGGCCAACTAAGTGCATCTAGTGGATTATTTGTATTGATTGGGGTTGTAATTGAATGCACATGATTTTTTTTTTCATCTGTAACCTTCTTTCTCTTTTAGTGTTAATTTTGGCCTTTAATTATCCAGTGGTCTGAGTAGAAAATTTATTCAGAACCTACTTTCCTGTCAGAACTTATTTATTTCATGTTCTTTAAGTTATTATATATAAATATATATATGATATATGTAATATAAATCATTTTGGTGGTGCTAGTTATGGTGAGTACTGAACAAAAAGCTATCTTTCTTCTTGAAGAAATTCTTTATGTAATACAGGTACGCATAGTCAGAAAGTCTTTGGCCTCTACAAATTCAGTTTTTTAATGTAGTTCTCATAATCATCTATCCATCTTCTCCCCAACTCCAGCCTTCATATTGGAGTCACAGAAGCCTAGAGGGTTTAGATGACTTGCCTAAGGTAATGCAGAGTAGTAAATGGCAAAACTGAGATTTGAATCTAGGTCCTCTGATTCTGATCCCATGACCTTTTATTATTAAATAGGAGCTTAAATCCTAGGCCTGATATTGCTCTCTGTGTGACATTAGACAAATCATGAAAATTCTCTGTACCTCAGTTTCTTCATCTGTGAAATGAAGAGGTTCTACCAAATGATCTCCAAGTTCTTTTTTCAGTTCTAAAGCTTCTGATCCCAGGAATCCCATGTAGGATTCCTTCATTTGAATTTCCTTATACTTGAAGAGCTAATTAATTTTAAAAAGCGTTATAAATTCTGATATACTATAATGATCTGTCATGCTTCCCAATCTCATTAAGAGTTACAGGCTTCATTTTATACCTCAGGTTACCTCTTCCCACACAGGCCTGGTACTCCTATATGGTTAATTATTAACAAGTCCTGTCACTTGGAATTCATCAGCAGTGTTATTAAAATCTCGTTCTGGTCTTCCACATAAATCTCCTGTCATTCCATGCTTCTACTGTCCCTCTTTGTTGTTGTTCTCCTCATCTAGGGTCATTTGTCAAACATTGCTGAGGCCATAGTATCATAAATTCCATCCCTGGTGTGCTGAGGGCCATCTGGTCCTGTCACAGAAAACCTAAGAAAGTAGTTTATAGATATGCAAAAACTTGGAGAACTGAGAAACCATGTTGGGCATTATAAAAGAATGTGAATGCTTCTGCAAATGACTTGACCTTAGAAAATCACTCTGTTTTATCTAAAAGAAATTAGGAGGTGATATAATTTAATACTACTTCCTGTTTTACAAATGAGAAAACTGAACCCCAAATATATTAAATGACTCATACTATGATTTAATAGGAGAAGAGGAGTTAAAATGCAAGTATCCATACTGCTAAAATAAATAAGCGTAGTACTTATTTAACTACATCACTCTGGTATGAATAGGGTAAAGTAGTTCAATAATTCTCTTCAAATAGAAGTAAAGACATACTCACATGTCTACTAGCAATAGTGTAAGTTTCAATTTTCTTTTGGTTTAGTGAAATCATGAATTTCTTATTCATCTGATCAATTCGTGCTGTGAAGAAATTAATTCTTGGAATCTAATTCTTGAAAACCAGGCTAGATGTTAGTACTAGGTGGAAATGAAGAAGTTCCACCATTATCTTTATATATGATGAATTGTTTCCATTGTTACTACCTGACCTTACAGCTCCCCATGTCCCTAAGCATGCAAAGAGAATAATGACATCACTACTTTTTTCCATAATCATTTAACCAAATTAGAGTGATTTTTAAAACAACAAAAGCTGGTTTTATAACTGGGGAGCACATATTGAAGCTAAACACCTTATGCAGCAATGACATTCTATACAAATATCATAGTATCATAGAGCTGGAAGGGAAAGGTTCTCCAATAGTTGTCTAGCCGAAAATCCTCATTTTTTTTCAAATGTTGAAGCTGGGCATAGAGGTATTCAGTGATTTGCCCCAAGTGACACCAGGAGTAAGTGACAGAAGGATACAAAATTCATGTTGTATGTTTTCAAGCTCAGTATTCTTTTTGCTGCCATCCCTGTTTTAGCACCAGCATTTTGTTTTGAATTCATTATTTTTTTAAAAAAATCACCAGTTTTTAATTGTTCTTCCCCTACCACCATCCAGAACAAAGTTCTAAAATAGAATTAATAACAGAAGATGCATTATTTCCCCTACATGAATCTGTTCTTATACAATGGTAGTTTGTTTGTTATTAGTATTTATATGAAAGTCGAATATGAATTCAGGAAAAGTAACAACCACGAGTTCTAATTTATTTATTGAAATATTTACAATTATTTCAATCAATAAATCAATGAGATACAGCTATAAAGAATGAAGCAAGACCATTATTGTTTGGTTAATTAGTGATCAGAAAGAAGAATATCATAACTTTTGTTTAAGGAAATGGAACACTTGACAGCAATGGTAAAAACAGGATGGATCTGAGGGGGAGTTAAAGAGTAGTTCATAAGCAATGATCGGACTGAGGAAATAGGAAGTTACAGAATGAGAGGACATCAACAGAATATTAGATTGCCTTAGTTTAATGGTAGGATTTGGAGAGAAATAGAAAACGGTGATGCAGGTGTGGAATTTTCTTGAAAAGTGAGGTACAATGAACTTGATGCTGGTATACGATAGGCAACATGATTTGTATCGGACAGAAGATCAGAACTGAATGAACTTCAAAAGAAGATGTTGCAGAGTGATAGTAGTAAAGTGAAGATTCTGTACATGGTGGGTAGGAGCAATGAGAATTCAGACTTCCATCCACAGCCATTGTCTCAGGGGATGTGATTGAAGTTCTCAGTGAGGGCAAGTGGATAGAAGGAGTGTAGTAGAAATAATTGTAAATTAATGCCCTCTTTAAGGTAAAAAATATGAACATCTGAGCTAAATCAACAATTTAATGTCTAAAGAAAGGAAAAAGCAATTAACAAATTCAGCTATCATTCTTAGGTTTATAGATCTATTTTTAACGTGACTAGATGGTTATTTAAGAAAAGTCTTTGACTTTTGTGTTTATTGCATGTGTAATTGAAAGTGTTGACTACCTCTTTCCCTTTCTATGAAATATAAAAGTTCAAACTTACTTGTAGAAATGCAAAAAAGAAAAATCTTCTATTAATCAAGGCAGGAGAAAGCTGTGACTTAACAAAATTAAAGAGCAAAAAAAAAACCAAAAAGAGTATCTCATCAGGGAATCTGGAATTAGAACTTATATTTTTTTCTCTTTTTTTTTCCTCTATGTTATTTTCTCTCCCTTCTCACCCCCACCCCAGTCTGTTCTTTTCTTCTGGTTTTCATCCAATGTCAGAAATAGAAATTATGGAATTTTTTTAGAAAAATGACTGTTCTTAGGAGATTTCCAGAATGTCTTTATAGATACATGCAGTTTAGATAGTTCATATACAGTCACAGTGACTTTGCAATCTGTGGCTGAACTTGTTGGTGGTTGTCCATATCTAAGTTGCATTTGGAAACCTTTGAGGTTTTTAGATTGCTAATTAAAACCCAGGATTCTTCTTTGAAAATTTACGAGATGAATAATAATTGTCTTTCTTCTACAGTAAGATAGTTTTAACATGTAATCTTATTGAAAAATCATTTTTCCTATGAATGGGTAGACTATCCTACTGGGACTAATTGTCTCAGGGCAAGTCAGTCCCTTCTCCTGTCAGCTCTGAGCACTGGATGACTAGCCTGTGAGAAAACAGAGTTGGTTTCATCTGGTGCCCAAACATGAGATTTTTTCAGTTCACTTGGGGATTTCAGCTTTGCATCTTTTATTCAGTAAGGACCCTTTTTAGCTGGCTTGTTGACAAGCTACCAACATCCATCAAACTTGCCTGACTGTGCCTCCAGAACTCTGTCTTGCTCAAAAAAACAAGCAGTGACAGCTAGGTCAGCAATTATAGGGCCCAATGGGAAACAGACGATTTCTAGCAAATTTTAGTTCCTCTCAAATGGAAAGAAAACTGTTTCTTTGCTTCTGCTATTCCAGTAGGAAAAGCTGTTGATAATACCTCCACGGACCATGTTGTCTGGAACTAGTCAGTAGGGGTATAGTCAAGGAATAAGTCTTACTGTCTCACCTATTTTCTAGGATAAATATCCATAAATGTCATAAATTTGCAAACTGCCCTAGTAATAAAATTCCCAGAATCAACTTAGAGGGAAGGAGGTGAAGAAAGCAAAAGAAAAAAGAGACAGAAGGTAAAGGAAAGGGGGAGGGGAAAAGGGGAAAAGAGAGAGAGAGGAGAGAGAGAGAAGAGAGAGAAGAGAGAGAGAGAGAGAGAGAGAGAGAGAGAGAGA
>CM053588.1:181361793-181372726 GCA_028646515.1 Pseudochirops corinnae | reverse complement strand
GGGGGGGGGGCATTGCTGGAAGTACCCACTTCTGTAAAGGAACAGGGACAGGGTAGAGAATAGAACAAGGGGGGGTGGATAGGAAGGAGGGTCATATAATCAGTCTCTCACAATATGCCCATTGTGGAGATACTCTGTGTAATTACACATGTACAGCCTGTATTGAATTGCTTGTCCTTCCAGTGGGGGCGGGTGATGAAGGAGGAAGGGGAAGAATCTAGAATTTAAAGTTCTGTAATCAAATGATAAAACTATATTTGTATATATATATATATATATAATTATTATTTTTATTATTATTAACTACATCCAACTGGGAATTAAGGTATACAGGCACTGTGGAAGAGAGATCCATCCTGTCCTACCGGAAAGTCAGAGGTGTGAGGGGGAGGATATAGGAGAGAGCAGATTGGGGGAGTGGTTATACAGTGGGAGGCTGTTTTGTTGGGTAGGGGAAAGATGGGGAGAAAATTTGTAACTCAAAATATTGTGGAAATGAATGATGTAAATAAGAAAATAAATTAATTTATTTATTTAAAAAAGAAAAAGATCCCAAAAAGAAAACTCCCAGGAATATTATAGCCAGGTTTCAGAGTTCCCAGATCAAGGAGAAAATATTACAAACAGCCAAGAAGAAACAATTTGAATATTGTGGAAACACAATCAGGATAACACAGCATCTATCAGCTTCTACATTAAGGGTTCAAAGGGCTTGATATTATGGAGATCAAAGGAGCTAGAACTAAAACCAGGAATCACCTAACCAGCAATACTGAGAATAATGTTTCAGGGGAAAATATGGTCATTCAACAAGGTGGATGAATTTCAAGAATTCTTGATGAAAAAAAATAGAGTTGAGTAAAAAAGTTGACCTTCAAATATAAGAAGCATGAGAATGTAAACAGGGAAAAGAAATCATGAGGAACTTATTGAAGTTGAACTATTTACATGCCTACATGGAAAAACTGTAATTGTAACTTAATGAAACTTTTGTCAGTATGAGAATAGGTGAAGGGAATATAATAGGTGAAGGGAATATAAATGTGTGTGTACACACATATATAAATATGTGTTCATATGTGCATATGTACATATATGTCTATATAGGAGGGTATATATGCATATGAATACATA
Source organism: Pseudochirops corinnae (assembly GCA_028646515.1). NCBI lineage: Eukaryota > Metazoa > Chordata > Mammalia > Diprotodontia > Pseudocheiridae > Pseudochirops > Pseudochirops corinnae. The sequence continues at coordinate 181,371,592 of CM053588.1, read as the reverse complement.
TGTGAGTATGTGTATATAGGCACAGGGCACTATGAATAGGAAAGGATGATATTTGAAAGGTGAAATTGAGAGGTGAGAGTGGAATATAACGAGAGCAGATGGGGAGAGACAGAATGGGGTAAATTATCTCATATAGAAATGACAAGGGATGACTGTTACAATGGAGGAGAAGAAAAGGAAGGCAAAAGGGAATGGGTCAACCTTACTCTCATTGAATTTGGCTTAGGTAGTGAATGACATACACTCTAAATTGGGTATCTTGCCCTACTAGAGAGTAGGGGGGAAGGGAATGAGGTGAGATGATGGAAGGGAGGGTTTGTAAAGGGAAAGGGACAAAGTAGAGAATAGAACAAGTGGAGGGTGGGATAGGATGGAGGGAAATATAGTCAGTCCTTCACAACATATCCACTGTGGAAATGTTTTGCATAACTACACATGTACATCCTATATTGAAATCTTTATCTTCCCAGTAAGGGTGGGTGATGAGGGAGGAAGGGAAAGAATCTGAAATTTAAAGTTATAAAATCAAATGTTTAAAAAATTATTATTATTATTATTATTGTTATTATTATTATTATTTACATGCAACTGGGAAATAAGATATACATCACTGGGGTGTGAAGATCCATCTTGCCCTACTAAAAAGCCAGGGAGGATGGGGGAAGATATAGTTGAATGCAGATTGGGGGAGGAGATATACAGTGGGGTCACTGTTTTGAGGTGGTGGGCAGGGTAAAGATGGGGAGAAAATTCAAAATCTTGTGGAAATGAATTATGTAAACTAAAAATAAACAAAAAAGTTGATTAAAAAAAGATAAATGAAGGCTTTCTTTCTCCCATCTTAAAGTGCTTTATATTGTACAGTAAGGTGGGAAAGCATTGGACAAAGAATGAAAAGACCTGTCTAAACCACTTAATGACCATGCTACTTAACTCTTTTCCTTCCAGTCCCAGTTCAAATGCCATTTTCAATATGAATCCTTATCTGATATCATTCCTCAGCTAAAAGTAAAGTCTCAGTTTTTCAAATTCTTCTTCAAAGACAGATAGTGTGATAAAGTAGAAAGAAAAAAAAAACAGTTCTTGAGTCAGGGGACTTGGGTTCAAATCCTACCTCTGATATTTACTACTTGTGAACCTCAAAGAAATCACTTAATTTCCCTTAGCTTTAGTTTCCTCATCTGTGAAATGAAGAATTTGGACTAGGTAGATGCTGATATCTGTCCTAGCTTTAGTCCTATGTTCCTATGAATTTTCTTTTATAGGATTTGGATTTTGAAGCTATTTGGACATCTGGTTCATCTACTTTAATAGAACTGTCTGGACATTTGCTATAGTTTTATCATGTTATGCCTTGTGTCATATATCCTTTTATTCCTGTCATAGCCTTTCTTGTAGCTTACAGTCCCCATGAAGGATAGGAATTACATTCTTTTTCATCTTTGTGTCCTTATTGGTATCTATATAATGTCAAGAGGTCTTGATCAGGGTTTTTGATATGGAGTTCACAGACGTTGAAGGGATCCACTGACAGATTTCAAGATGTCTCTGAACTTGAAATGATTTAAAAAAAAAGATTTCTATTTTAACTAACCTCTAATTGAAAATTTTCATTTTCTTCAGTTATATCAATTTTTTTTTTCCTTAGAGGAGTCCCTAGATTTTACCAGACTGCCAAAGCAGTCTGTGAACAACAACAACAAAAAAATGTTTAAGATACCTTCTCTTGAGGAGAATTGTTGATGAGACCAACTATGATAGATTCACAGCTGGACATATTTAGAAGAGAAGCACAAGGTGGGCACATATCAATGGGTTATCATCTGAATCCTTGGAAGGAGCCCACATTGATAAGATCACAGAACCATCTAAATGTTGATGTATTCACCTATATTTTAAGTCTAATACAAGACCTTCCACATACTAGAAGTTTAATAAATGTTCAATTCAGTATTGTGAATTTGTCTTGGGCGTGTTTGAAAACCCTGTCTGGCAAGTTTATAATTCAAGTAAAATTAGTATCAACAAACCACTGTGCAGTAATTTAGATTACCTTGGATTTTATGAGTCTAAATGAGACTGCCATGAATAATCCCTAATCTGCTACCTATATTTAAAGTCCATATCATTCCAATAAGACTTTTATCTGGTGTGCTTTAAGGAGCCCTTCTTGTAGCATCCTCAAGGGATTAAAAATAGTTAAGTATAATAAAATTTATTTGGTGATTAAAATAACTACAGATTGCTAAGCAAACTGTTTTCTAGATAAGGCAGTAGAATAATTGATATTGATTCTCTATCCTTTAGACCAGTGGTTCACAACCTGTGGGTCGCAACCTCTTTGGGAGTCGAACAACCCTTTCACAGGAGTCACAGGGGTTGCCTAAGACCATCCAAAAACACATACGAGTATTAAAGGGTTGAGGCATTAAGAAGGTTGAGAACCACTGCTTTAGACATTCAATTGTAAAGCTCTAAGTAGAACTATTTGAGGATACGTGAAAAAGAAGAGGAAAGGAATGATATTAAGAGCCCCTCTTCCAAAGGAAACGTAGTTAATCATAATACTATGAGGTCTTGTAAGAATCCCTGGAACCTCTTCTTACATTTCCTACTAATTTTTGCTTAAATTTATATTACTTCATAGAACATTAGAACTCCCAGAGATCATAAGGTCATATTTTACTCAAAGTGAAAGTACAAAGATCACTGACAAAGTACTATCTTTTTATCAGAGGATCTGAATTCAAATCATGATTCTCATAAATACTATCTATGTTATTTTATCATTTTTCTTCTCTGCACCTTGGCTTCCTCATATTAAAATGAGAAGATTGGATGAGATTTTATTTATTTTTTTGTTTCATTATAAAAAGGTAATTTAATATGTTGCTTTCCCAGTTGCATGTAAAAACAATTAAAAAAAATTTTTAAAAACATTTTTAAAACTTCGTGTTCCAAATTATCTCCCTTCTTCCCACCCCATGCCTTGTCACTGAGCAGGTAAGTAATTAGATATAGGTTAGAGATGTGGAATCATGCAAAATATTTCCATGTTAGTTATATTGTGACAAACAATATAGATCAAAAAAAGCTCTCAAGAAAAATAAAGTAAAAAATAAAGTATGCTTCCATCTGTATTCAATCATCATCAGTTCTTTCTCTGGGAATGGATAGCATTTTTCATCAGAAATTCTTTAGCATTGTCTTGGATCCTTATATTGCTGAGAATAGTTGTCATTCACAGCTGATCATCTTATATTACTTCTCTTACTTTGTCCAAAGTACATTTCACTTTGCATCAGCAAAGTCATTCTAGGTTTTTCTCAGACTATTCTGCTCATCACTTCTTATAGCACAATGGCATTCCACCATAATCATGTACTTCAGTTTGTTCAACCACTCCCTGATTTAATGGACATCCTCTCAATTTACAATTCTTTGCCACCAGAAAAGAAATGTTATAAATATTTTTGTACGTATAGGTCTTTTAACCCCTTTTTTATCTCTTTTGGGATACAGATCTAGTAGTAGTATTGCTATGTCAAAGGCTAAGCATGGTTTTATATCCCTTCAGGCATGGTTCCAAATTGCTCCACAGAATGGTTGAATCAATTCACAACTCCATAAACAGTACATTAATTTCCCATTTCCTCCACATTCCCTTCACTATTTGTAATTTTCCTTTCCCGTCCTTTTAATCAGTCTAATAGGCATGAGAGAGTAACTCAGAAATGTTTTAATTTGCATTTCTCCAAACATTAGTGATTTGGAGTATTTTTTAATGTGACCATAGATAACTTTGATTACTTTATCAGAAAGATAAGAAAGATCATATCTTTGATCATTTACCAATTGGGTAGTGGCTCTTATTTCTATAAAGTTTTCTCAGTTCTCTATATGTTTGAGAAATGAGGCCTTTGTCAGAGAAACTTATTTCAAATTTTTTTCACAGTTATTCTTGCTAACAATTTTTCCCCATCCTATGACCCAATTTATTCTATTCTCTTCTTCCTTTCACTCTGTCTCTCCTCAAAAGTGTTTTGTTTCTGACTACTCTCTCCTCCAGTCTTCCTTCTCTTTTATCACACTCCACCACCCCTTATCTTATCCCCTTCTATTTCTTTTTTCTTGTAGGAGAAGACAGATTTCTATACCCAATTGAGTGTGTGTATTATTCCTTCTTAGGACCAGTTCTGATGAGATTAAGGTTCACCCACTCCCTTTCACTTCCCCTCACTACCAATCAATATAAAAGTTTTTTCTTGCCTCCTTTGTGAGATAATTTACTCTATTCTACCTCTCCCTTTCTCTTTCTCCTAGTATATTCATCTCTTACTCTTTAATTTTATTTTTTAGTTATCATCCTTTCATATTCAAATCACATCTCTGTCCTCTGTCTACATGTACTCCTAACTCCTTTAATAATGAGAAAGTTCTTATGAGTTACAAGTGTCATCTTCCAATTAGGTAAACAGTTTAACTTTATTAAGCCACTTATGATTTCACTTTCCTATTTGCCTTTTATGCTTCTCTTGAGTCTTGTATTAGAAAGTCAGATTTTTCAATTCAGCTCTGTTCCTTTCACCAAGAATGCTTCAAAGCTCTCTATTTCATTGAATATCCTTCTCCTCCCCTTCTTCGCCCCCCCACCCCCAAGGATTATACCTAGTTTTACTAGGTAGGTGATTTTTGGTTTTAATTCTGGCTTCTTTGGCCTCCAGAATATCATATTCTAAGACCTCTGATCTTTTAATGTAGAAACTGCTAAATCTTGTGTAATCCTGACTATGTCTCCTTGATATGTGAATTGTTCCTTTCTGATTGTTTGCAATATTTTCTCCTTGACCTGGGAACTCTGGAATTTGGCTATAATATTCCTGGGAGTTTTCATTTTGGGATCACTTTCAGGAGGTGATTGGTAGATTCTTTCAATTTCTATTTTATCCTCTGGTTTTAGAATATCAGGGCAGTTTTCTGTAATAATTTCTTGAAAGATGGTGTCTAGTCTCTTCTTTTGGTCATGTCCTTCAGGTAGTTCAGTAATTTTAAAATTATCCCTCCTGGATCTATTTTCCAGGTTAGGTTTTTTCCCAGTGAGATATTTTGCAGTCTTCTTTTTTTTTTCTCATTCTTTTGGTTTTATTGTATTATTTCTTGATTTCTCATAAAGTCATAGCTTCCCAAAAATGGGAAGATAAATGAGTTCTGAAAGAAGACTCTCATTTATCTTCCCAATTTTTCCTCTACCTTTCTTACTTGATTTTCAAAATTCTTTGTGAACTCATCCATGACCTGAGACCAATTCATGTTTTCTTGGAGGCTTTGTGTATAGGAGCTTTGACTTTGTTATCTTCTGAATTTGTGTTTTGATCTTCAGTAAATTTCTTTTGTCAAGATTTTTTTTTTTATGTTACTTGCTCATTTTCCCATCTTTATCTTGATTTTTAACTCTTTGTTAATATAGTGCTCTGCTTCCATGGTGCAGGAGACATTGTGCTAAACTTCAGGAGTTTTGTACAGCTGTTTTCAGAAATAATTCTAGGCATCTGTAAGTTTTTAGTTCTTCCAAGGTGCTATGATCTAAGAGAGGTCTGTTTACTGCTCTCCTGGTCTGTGCTCTTATCTGTGAGTGACCATAAGCACTCATTTTTTTGCCCTGTAACTGTGACAAGGATCCCCACTCCACTGTGGCCATAAACTCTGGTGTATCACAGGATTTTTTTATGGCATTATTTAATGATGTTCAGAGGGGTTTGAGAGAGAGCTCACGAAAGTCACTGCCTTTTCTTTGCCATCTTGGCTGAGTTTTTATTTAAAACATCATCCCCTAAATCTGATACTATGATCTAATGCAATCCTCTTTTTCAACATTGAAAAAAAACCCCAAAGTCCAGGGAAGGCAAATTTGTTACCTTTGTCAAAGGTAATAAAATGGTATAAACCAAAATGGCCATAAACCCTTATTTTGTCTCAAAATCTCATTCTAATACAATAGGGAAGTGAAATCTCATATAGCCTGAATTTCACATTTTAGATAAGAAGAAACTGCAGTTCAATGGAGGTAACATGAGTGACACAAAGTGGCCAAAATCACAATGTACATTAATGGCGTAACATTTTACCATAAAATGAGGAACAGAAAACCTTCCATTACTTATCTAGCACAAGTACACACATACAGGAAGGATCTGTGTCTTCTTTAAAAAATCTTCATGTGGAAAGTAAGTGATGTACCTAGCATAACAAATCTAGTAAGTATTTGAAGCAGGATTTGAAAGCAAGTCTTCTTACTCTAAGCCCAGAAGTCAATCTATTATTATGTCATGTTGCCTTTTAATGTAAGCAGGCACAGAAATGTTGGAAAATGACAATAGTCTCTAAATTAGTATACTTACTCAATACCATAGCAATGAAACTGCTGAAAGATTACTTTATAGAACTAGAAATAATATAGCTTTTATGGAGGAGGAAGAAAAGATTAAGAATCTAAAGAGAAAAAATAAAAATAAAATGGGAAGGAGTTATAGTAGTACCTATTATCAAAATATACTACAAAGCGGTTATTATTAAATCAATTTGATATTACTAAAAAAAATAGATCGGTCCGTGGAACAGATTATATACACAATATACAGAACAAATGTATCAAATACCTTAGTATTTGATAAACCCAAAGACCCCAAGTCCTGGGATAAGGACTTATAATTTGGCAGAAATTACTGAAGAAATTGGATAGCAGTATGGGGAAAAAAACAGATTTAGACCAATACCTCACATCTTACACAAAGCAAAGCTCTAAGTGAACATTTAATGTACATAGAAAAAGTCTCATCATGAACAAATTAGAAAATATAGAAATTACCTCTCAGAACTATGGTTTACAGAAAAGCTCATGACCATACAAGGACTATAAAGAACCTAAGAGAATGGACCTGGTGTTCAACTGCTCTGGTAATGTCTGTCTATGTTTAAAAAGTCTGTATATATTTAAAGAAATTGGCTCTTATATGATTGACTTGCAATCTGTTACCAGGCTCACATTCAAAATATTTTTATCTACCTCTGGATAAGGGATTTACATTTCAGTATTTCATTATTGCTACCAGGATAACAGTTAATTAGAAGGAAATGTTGTTCCTTTTTAAGATTATGAAAAAGGATCTATCATATAGGAAGATCTTGGAAAATGATGTATTTAATGTTGATTTATAGGTATGTATGTGTGTGTGTATATATATATATATATATATACATATACATATATATGCACCTATATGCTGTGACACATTAATATACAAACCTATAGAGTATATATGTATACATGTATCTTGTTTGTATATATGTATGTATGTGTATGCACACACGTATATCCATACACGTCATAGCTAAAGAAAGAGAAAAAATGTCTGCACATCAGAGCTAGAAAAAAAATTTAAAGACTCAAGGTATTTATGATGATTTAAAAACAATGAGTGGGGAGAGATTAGGATGAAGAAATTGGACATTCCTGAGTCACACTACTAAATTATCAAGAACCTTTATTGAATTTATAGATATTTATAACCAGTATTTATACAATACTTTAAATTTTGCAAAGTGTTTTGTGAATGCTGTTTCATTTTATCCTCACAACAATCCTGGGAAATAGGTACTGCTATTTTAATCATATCATAGATGTAGAAACTGGGGCTATTGAGGATTAAGTGATTTGTCCAAGTTCACATAGTTAGCGAGTGCCTCCGGCTGAAATTCAATCCAGTTCTTTTTTGACTCACATTCAAGCACTTTATCTACACTACCTAACTCACGTATTAATGTTTAGCATTGTGCTAGATACTGTGGTTGCAGGGAAAGAATTCAAAAGAAGCATAGAACCATAGCCTAACTCATAAGGACCCTACAGTCTAGCTAAGGATATGATGAGACTACTCCAGTACTGATGTGAGTACTTCAGTGTAACAGTATTATTGATCACAGTTCTTGCTTCTTTTCTCATCCTTTAAGACTGTTACTGATGACCTCCTGTAAATATTTAACACTAGTCCCACCAAGGGACAAGAAGACTTGTTCTGTATCTGAACAATAAAAAAGCCCCTGGACTATCCACTGGTTATCTCTTAATCTCACTCCATGACAGACCCACCTCCTTTTCTTCGTGCATGTTTCTTTAATGACATTCTTTTTGCTGCTTCTTCAGCACATTGTATGATTGGTAATGTGTTGCAGGACACAAATGCCCCTGCTGTGCCTTTGGACTATTTCAGACATTAATTATTTGAAGATGAAGAGTGTCAATGTAGGAATATTTATTTTAAGAGAAGACTGACATACCTTAAATATCTAGTGGATGAGGTTGCAGATAATGATATGTCAATTAAATGGGATATAGAGCAAATTCCAAAGAGTCACAAAAGGGAAAAATCAAAGTGGGCCAGACTGCTTAAGAAAGACTTCTTGTGGGTTGTGCTAGGCTCTGAAAGATGAGCAGGATTAGTATAGATGAAGAGATGGGAGAACTTTATAGATGAAGAGGGTATATAATGATTAGGAACAATCTATTTCCCTTTTGTTTCAGAAAGGTTTGTTTGCTAGCCTTAATACCAACTGACCTGCTACTTAGATTGGTAACTGGTAGAACTAGTATTTTGGTTATTCTTAAGCTATGCAATGAATGACCCTGTTGCTATAGATTCTTGTGTGTGACATAAATGTAAGGACTTTGATTTTCCTTTATTTTTTTCCCCTCCTTTCTTGCAAATTATTGTTTTATTTAGTTTTAACGGGTTTGGAAAGGATAAGAAAAAAGGTTTTGTAAAATAGGCCCCTAAAAAGCCAGCAATTATAGTTATTTTTAAGTGGGCTAATCAGTATCTTTTTCAATGTGTAATCAAGTGGCAGTCTATAATTATTTGAGCCACTTGGCTCACACATACAATTGGATAAAGCAAAATGCTCTCTCTCTCTCTCTCTCTCTCTTTTTCTTTCATTATGTTTCCTGCTCTTTTGCCGTTTATAACTGAGGGTTGAATTTGTTTTTCCCCAAAGCTCAGTTTTGGAGGAATTCCAGTCCCAGGCAAACCAGGAACATTCCTGAAGAAAAACTTTCACGGATGTATTGAAAACCTTTATTATAATGGAGTCAACGTAATTGATTTGGCCAAAAGACGCAAGCATCAGATCTATACTGTGGTAAGTCAAAATGCATCTCTTTGCATCTGCTTCTTTCTAGCTACTTTTTGGTAAGCTTGCCTGATTTTCCCTACTAGACACAGTCTGCCAACTAAGACGATACTGCTCTCAGTCAATAGCGGTTCACAAGTATAATTGGGTCGTTGGAAGAATGTAGAGATTTTCAACATCAATAGAGCTATCAAGGGAAACAAACACATTAGCAGGAATTCAAAGATTTCCATTTCCCTCATGGAATTGAGTCAGCTGTAGTTAGAAGTGCAGTCAGGAATTTGTTAACCTGAATCATTTTTTGCTACTGCCCACAAGGCAGCTGATGGAATCACAAATATAACTATAACTATGGACATACAGATGTTGAATGCCTGAAATTTTTAATGAACACCCATTTTTTTAAAATGACTTGTTTATTTACTTTTAATTTACAAGATTCAGTTCCACATTCACTTGAGTTTCAGATTTTCTCCCCTCCCTTCCCCCTTCCCCCCCATGGTGGCATGCAATCATGTATAGGATCTGCAAATACTTTCACATTGTACAATAGTTTGATTATATAGAAGGGTTGTAACCAATGAGTAATCACTGGGAAAAGAAAAAAAAAAAGGAA
>CM053588.1:181348309-181361693 GCA_028646515.1 Pseudochirops corinnae | reverse complement strand
TCCTTCCATCCTGAGGCTTGTAGAGTTGTCTTTAGCTGTGCATTGTTGAGGATGGTCCACTTTATCGAGGTTGGTCATCATATGTATGATGTGTCTATGATTGTGTACAGGTTTTGCCTGGTTCCGCTCTTCTCACTTAGCATCAGTCCGTATAAGCCATGAAATTGAGTTTACCTGAAAAAGGTCAAACTTTGTATATAGTGCTTTTAAGAAAACATATGATTGTTGCTATCTCAAGATAAGTATGGGAAATGATAGCCATTTTCTTTGTGAAATAGTTGTCAACTTTTTGAATGAGGAAAGGTCCTCCTCTAGAGGAAGACATTATTAACTATTCCAAGGTATATGGGAAGACTACAGTATGGTTATGTTATTTTGTCTATTTTTTCTTTATCTGAAAAGATGTTAAAACCCATCTTACTAAGGATATGGTTTAACCTTTGTCCTATGACTATAGTTTGCAATGTGTTGCAAGTTTGAGGTGTCAGGGCAGTGAATAATTATTTTCTTATGTCTCTATCATTTAAGACTGTATGTTCAACTTCTGTTGGTGAGCCAATGATAATTTCATTGCATGTATCCAAAAGAGCTTTTTATTGTAGGTTTGTTTGTTAATTGGTTGATTGGTTGAATAAGAAATACCACAATGAGTCTGATTTCTGACAGTGGCATCAAGGATCAACATGTATTGTATTATAACATCAAACTCAGAATGTTGGGGATGTATGCTCCAATATTCATCTCTCTCTCTCTTAAAGCCCATTAGCAGTGGACTGCTAACCTCTTTAGTCAGACTCCAACTTACCTGTCAGATCTTATACCCCACACTGCCAGTGCATAGCTGCCATGTCATCCATATTAGTCTTTTCATAGTTGACCAAATATACTTCTAGACCATTACATCCCTACTGTCGAGTGTTCTTTCTTTTCTAATTATCCAGTAGTACTCATCTGAACAAAAGTAATTTGCTATGAAATATCCCAGACCACTCCAGCTCAGAGTAATGTCTTACTCCTCTGAAGTCATAGTAGCTATAGTATATACATGTTGCCCTCTAGGTCTTCAAGTGAGGTCTTTTGACAGAATCCAAACTTCACAGAAGAAAATCCCTTAATAAAAGAATTTGTTCTGTAAACCTTGGACTCAGTCAAAAGGTTGCATCCAAGGACATAGAAGGTCACAGTTTCCCCACCACTTGTACCATTCAGATGCACTTAATCTTACTGTGGTTTGTGATTTTATTATGTACTATAATTTTGTAATTCTATTTAGGTCATTTTCTTTTACTTTTCCTCAATTTATTCCCAATCTCCTCAAACATATTGTAATCAGGAAAAGAAAGGTGACTATATACATGTATTATATTAAATTGTTATGTTATATATACACTATAGTACACTAATAGTATTATCTCTATCTATCTGCCTGTCTGTCTATCCCAGAGCCATCTAGAACTATACTATGAACCAAATGGTACTTCTATTTGTTCATCCTAGAATAAGCTCTGATAAACTGAAAAGATGTTGAAAAGAATTTTAGTATATTTTAAGTTGGTGAACCATTTCCCATTTCCTTATCAAGAATGATTACATTTTATAGACATTAACTTTATTCTAATCTCTTTTATTCCCCTCCCAATTAAAAAAATATAGCCACTTTCATAATTATCTTCAAAGTCTTTTGACTTTTTAGTTTACTTGACCTATTGAGTGTGACAGGCCCTTCAAACTTCAATATATCCAGTCTGTTCTTCAGGCATTACTGCATTTGTAGTGCCTGAAAGAGATGTCATTTTTCTTATTTCTATACTCATAAGTTCACTCATGAAGGTGACTCCTTAAAGGTCATGGTTTTACTCCTTTGTGCCCTGTACATTGTGATTGCTCAATTAATAAGGTTGTCTTACTAACTAATAACCTTTAGAATGATTGGAAATTTAAGTATTTTGTGCTCCTGTAAGGAAAAAGGCTATATACATTTTGGGGTATAAAGAGAAAGAAAAATAAGTAGGGGAAAGAGAAAATCATAAGAAAACTTTATAGTAATCAAGATTCATATATGTATACATGTATTCATATACACATACGCTTACATGTATGTGCATTTGTGTGTACATGTGTGTATGTGTTTGTATGTAATGACTCCTTTTTCCTTTTAATCATTTTGGTAGAACCCAATGGGTTTTCATATATATTTGAATACTGCTTCCTTGTCTTTAGAGGAAGAGGTTTAGTCTTTTTATTTTTATAAATGGATTCTGCATGGCACTCTCATATACATTATGATTCCCAATTATTCTCAACTCTTCTCTTTTCTTTGTATCAAATAAATTGCCTAGTATTATATACAATTCTATTTTCATAATAAATTTCCAATCCCTCAAATGATTACCCCTCACATAATCATCATACTTGTTAAGGACTTTGCTACTTTTTACCTGAAATGTTACCCTCCACCCCCCCACCCACTCCAGTGTCCAATCTCTTGCCTTTCTAGTCTTTCTTCCACACATCTGTCAATTTGATATTCTTAAAGTACAGGTTAGAAAATAACATCCTCTGTTCTAGAAGTTCCTATGTCTTTCTATTTTTAATAGGATAAAATAGAAATTTATCTCTTTGATTTTTAAGGACTTTTGTAATCTGGCTTCCGCCTTCCTTTGCAGAATTATGGTACATTATTCCCTTTTCATGAAATTTATGCTCATATCAAATTGCCCAGGCTGTACATGACATTAAATCCTCTATGCCTGTGCCTTTGCACAAGATTTCCCCTATGCCTAGAATGTATTCCCATTTCACCTTTGCCCACTGGAATCCTTAAAGCATAGTTCTTTTATAATCTCCTACAAGAAGCCTATCTTGTTATCTCCAGTTGCCAGTTCCCTTCCTTCCTTTAACTAGTTTGACAGTCAATAAATGTTTACTAAGAATTTCCTGTGCTAAGCAGCGGGATTTCAAAACAAAACAAAACAAAAAACAAAACAACCCCCAGCCTCCTCCCCACCCACCCACTGCAAAATTGTGAGGTCCAGGTCCTCAAATCCTAACATTCAAATAGAAGACAAAACATGCAAGCATCTATTTATGTTTCTCTGTATCTATCTATGTATCTTTGTATCTCTCTCTATCTCTCTCTCTGTCTATCTATGTTGCACATACTTTCTGTATATGTCTATGTATCCATCTAGTTAGCTAATATATCTCTTTCCATTCATCCGTTTATCTTGACCCATATGAGAGTGCATGAACACACACACTCACACACACAAGAGAGAGAAATAATCTCAGAAAAAAATCATTGGGCGGGGGGAGAGGACTGGAAAGGGACTCATGCAAAAAAAAAAAATGGGATTTGAGGTGAGTCTTGATAGAGCCACAGAATTTAGGAGATAGATGTGAGGAGGGACATCATTTCAGGAAAGAGGGAAAGCCAGTGAAAAGGCACAGGGTTGGGAGAGAAAATATTATGTACAAAGAGCACCAAATTTGTCAGGATACATTTTCTACCTGCTTTTCAAAGTATATATTTTCATTCCCTCTCTCCACAGACCCCAATCAAATACAATTTCCTTAAAACTAGGGACTGATATTTTGAAATCTATCCAAATGCCTGGAACATAGCAGCTACTTTACAAATGCTTGTGCAATGAATAATGCCATTTTTATTTCACTTCCATTGCTTTTTTTTTTTTTTAGCCACTTAATGTTTCCATATCACTATGTTATACTATGGATCCTCAGGGTATCCAAGAGTCCATGGACCAAGTTCAAGTAGTCCATGAGCTTTAATATGAAAAAAAATATATTTTCACTAACCTTTGGTGGCCATTATAATTCTATATATTCTATTAGATATTCAATGTATTCTATTATATATACACATATCCATATGTGTATAGATATACATATGTACATATATACACATGCACATGTGTATATATGTATTATGTATGTATGTATATGAGAAACATTTTTTCTGAGAATATGGCCATAGGCTTCACCAGACATCCAAAGAGGTCCTTCCAAAGAAGACCCAGAAAAGTTTGTTAATCTTTTTGTAGTGATTAATAATTGTTTTGTTGTTGTTCAGACATTGCAGTTGTGTCGAAGTCTTCATGACTTCATTTGAGTTTTCTTAGCAGAGGTATTTGAGTACTTTTCCATTTTCTTCTCATACTCATTTTATAGATGATGAAACTAAGGCAAATAGGGTTAAAAGATTTGTCCAGGGTCACACGATAAGTGTCCATGGCTAGATTTTAAATTAGGTGGTCCTGATTCCAGGCCCAGTTTTCTATCCACTGAACTACCTAGCTTCCCATTTGTAATTATAGGCTGCTATACTTATTAATTACGTTGGTGTGTGTTTATGAGTTTTGATATCATAAAATACAACAATAATTTAGGTTATCAGTGAACATATTTACCACCACCACTTAGAAAAAAAGTATTTCAAAAGGTAACATTGGATGATCAGGCATGGATGAATCATTATATGTATCACTGGAAAGAATAAGTGAGATTACAAATGCATTAAAATATGTGAGAATTATTACTCATATTAATCAAATGCCTGTTAAGGCCAGAATATAGGGGAACATTCAAATATCTTAGAAAAATTCAAATATATTATCAATATTGGCATTATCTATAGTAATTTTAATAAGAGCTAATTATGAAAGATTATTCCATAATTTACAACTCTCTCCAAGGTTATAGTTTTATTTGGTTCTCATAATTTTATGAGTTTCAGGGTAGCTGTTATCTACATTTCACAAATAAGTAGAATGTGACTCAAGCATGTGCGGAAGAAATATTTATTACATACTTACCATGGGCCTAGCAAGGTGCTAAGCACTAGTGATACACATATAAACAAAAAGAAAACAGTCCTTGCCCTCAAGGAGATTAAATTCTAATGAGGGGAAGACAGCATGTAAAAAAGTCACTGAAAAGAGAAAGGAGTGAGGAATGTTCACATGGAACCATGGGACAAAAAGACAGGGTCAGAAGTGCAAGTAGGATAAGAATGAACCGTGGTAGGTCTAGATTCATCCCCCAAAATTGAGGCCCCAGCAATAAGTAGCCCCTGGCAACAAGGTATTGGCATGGTGGAGGGATATTCCAGAGTGAGAAGGCTCCAGGAAAAGTTACAGAGTGAAAAGATGGTGAGTAATGATTGTTAAGTCTAGAGTGTCAGAAGCATAGCTGGAAGGGGAGCACTTTCAAAGAAAGGTAAATAGAGTGTGTAATTTGTACTTGGTCTCTTAAAGTCACTGAATGTATTTCAGCTTTGATCTCCCTTGTATAATTTGCTCATTAATGTCCCGTTTAGTACTTTGCTCAACTCTGTGTCCAGGAGATTTAGGCTCTACTATGTAATACTGCAAAGATAGGTAGTTTCTATGATTTATCAAGGTAATCATTAAGATTTTTGCCAATAAGTAACATGTAAGCTTCCAGTACCTCTTAGCTCAAGCCAATAATGTGGTGATTCTTATAGTGGATATATTACCTATGGAATCCATAGTGTAAGATTCTTTGCTATGATCAGCACTTAACATTTTTAAACACAATCATTTGTCTAATGTTTTTCCTAATGGCTGGCAAAGAATTTAGGATATATAAAGGTTGAGAAAATGTATTTCACTTCTACAGTGTTCACTCATGAAATCTGTGTATGTATATGCGAGTGAACTATAAATAACTAAGTTTCCTATGGCAACATTCGTGCTGGAAGCTACCACATTTGTATATTCTGAAATATCTTTTAAAAGAAGGTATAATAAATATGTACAATGAAGAAGAGAGGAAAGAAGCAAATGCAGAAACAGATAATAGGAGAGTGAATATTGGCGACTTATTTGCCATCTTTTCCCAAGGACACCCAGACCAATACTTTAAACCACATTTTGGTGTCTTTCAAGTCCTGAAGTACTAATCATTTTGTTTAAAGCTCTTTTGGAATATTTCATGCCTCAGGCCTTAATTGACTGTATTCTTCATTTGAGGAACAATGGATCCATTTAATGTTAATGCATCTGAAAAGAGAAATCTATGAAGATTTCTTTACTGTGATAGTAAAAGACTTCACATCTTAACTTTTATAACTTAAAATGCCATTATTCTTTTTTTCCCCCAAATGGCTATCATCATGTTGCTTAAGTAAAGACTCAGGTTATTAAAAATATTGTCATCTTCTTTTGTAACTCTATGCCTAAAGAAAATGTTTTCATTATTAATTGTTTAAATGGAAACCACTTCTTTTCCGTCATTCCTGGTAAGCTTAGTTTTCTCCAAAGGTGCCATGTCAGCTTCAAATGCAGCTTTGCTTGAAAATAGCTATGTGAGAACTAAGCCATCTGAAAAAAAATGGTGTTTCTGTCATTTACTAGTTTTTATATGTGCACCATACTTATATACTCAGCAGGTCCAGGTGGTTTTGGTGAATTTTAGAAATTCTTTATTCAGTCACCAAGTGTACATCAAGGGTTCACAATCTATGAAGAGCCATCTAAATCTCAAAAGAGATTACATCATCAAACACAGGTGTCTTTTTGCATCCTGAATCAGTAGGCAGCCCCATTGTTATCTGTCATTATTTTCTTGTGTGGTTTGCCCATCTCCTTTGAGACTCAACAGCTGTTCTATTGGGATAATTCAATTTGGTCTTTATGGCTCTATTTGACTGTAAGATGATCCTGCACATCCTGAAATGTAGTAAAACTAACAGCTTAAAACAGACATTAAAAATATTTCACCATTTCTTTTCAAATACTCTATCCTGTGTCAATATATCTTTGTATAATAAATAATTGGAAAACAAATGATCCATTCGAGAGTGTATACAGTACTTGGAACATGCATTATTATATTGTTAATTTAAAATTTTTATTGCTCTCTTTTGTTTCCCAAAATGTTTGATTTCAAGCACTCCTATGCAAATGGATAGATTCCATTAAATTCTTTATGCATACCCCAACCCAACCAATTTTATAAATCTGTTCCCAGGTTAATGTACAGAACACCATAAATATCTTTATGTTGGTTAGTACCTCAATGCATTATCGTGTGGGTTTTTTTTTTTTTTGGACAAAGAGTTTTAGAGAGAGAAATAATAACTTGATTGAGAGAGATGGAGATAAACTTATATTTAGATCTTTCTATATCTATAGATATATGAAGTATATAGACAGATATTTATATGTTTCTATGTGGATAGATAGAGATGTAATTATCTGGCTAGATGTCTTTATATCAATGACCTATTACACACCATTACACACCATAGTGTATGTGTATGCATTTGTGTGTGTGCGTAATGTCTGTGTGTATATATATATATATATATATATATATATATGTACTTATATATATACATACATATATGCATGCATACATGCACACCCATACACATATATGAGCCATAGTGTGTATTTCCATTGTAAAAGATTTTTAAAAATGGATCATGGAATCTCCTTTTTTTCCTTAGGACTTTAATTTAAAGAAAACAACCTGCCCTAACAAGAGTGGAGTTCCAATCCCGTCTCTTTCACGTATGCAGAAAATGTTATCATTAGTAACTGTGTTTGTTTTTATTCTCTAGGTTTCACTTACCTCATCTGTAAAATAATGCCTCGGTTAACATTTTTTAAAATCCCAGATTCCACCAAAGAAACGCTTTCAGCAGTAGGTTGGGTAGTGTCTTGAGACATAAGTCTGAATTGCAAAAGTGACTAATTTGAGTTGATTTAAAGAAAATGTATTCTTAATCAATATAGAAACTTCAGAGAAGTTATCCATCTTCATTTCTGGCAAGGGGAATTATGGAAACTGCTTCCCACTTAGAATCTATAAGTGGATGATTGACCTGTAAAATAAAGCATTTTGGAATGCAAACTCTTTGAAAGTAAAAAATACATCATATTTAGGCCTCATTATACACATTACTAAATATTATGTCTCATATACATTAGGTGATTGCAAACACTTTTTGAATTTATTTGAAATTATTTAAATAAATTGATTCTTAAATATAAAATCTATAAGATCATTAGTACATCTTTGAGAAAATTTAATTGAATAACATAGTGATGATGAGGATGGAGAATGATATTGGTAGATCTTGTCTGACATTCATAGTCTTTTTCTATAGGTTGAGAATTTAAACTACCATCTTCTATTTACCATAGTCTGAAGTCTGGAAAATATATTCCCACATGGACAAATATCACCTTTGTCTTATGTCTTGGCCAGTGACCTAGAGATTCATCTGGATTTGTTAGAGAAAACCTTTCATTTTACAGTGAGGCCCTAAATCTCTTGAGCTTATGTGAGGGATCATGTTTTATCCTACAGAACATTCTCTTTGATAAATGTTTTTTGCCTTTGTAGAAACACTTTAAAGAACAAAATAACAGTGTTATCCTCCCTTTCCCAGATGTTTATTGCTTGCAACTTCCATCTGACCCATCTTGTCCATTTTGTTCAAATGCAGTCTGTGCCATCAACATATTCCAGAAAAATCTGTTTCTAAATCACTTACTTCCAGTGGCTTCTTTACTCAACTTACAGCAAACAAATGCCATATAAGGAATTTTATGTCTGAGGAGCAATGTTTCATAAATTTTAAAGAAAACTTTCACTTTGTAACTCTTTCTTTTCCACGATGAAAACACATCAACTTTTAACTATCCCTATGAATTTCTAAAGTGACCAGTTATTGAGTAGTAATGTGAAGTCATTAGGGGAAAAAAGCATTTGAATTTTTCATCAGATTTTTAAAAGAGAAGGAACAAAGTTCAGGAAAGAATACAAAATCAATTGCCGTTTTTCTCCTATGCAAAAAATCTAAGTAATGAATTGAGGACTCTGCCCACCTCTCTCTCTCCAGTAATATTAGCTTTGATAGATGCACTGCTTTGGTACAGGATATTTTTTTTATCCAAAAAATAGCCAGATACACTATTCCAAGAATGATCATGTTAATGTTATGAAGAGCAGTAAGTGGAGGGATGGCATATGGAGTAGTGGTCTTATTAGCTGATCCATCCCTGAAACATCTGTCTTTGGCAGGCAGGAGGCAGACGTTATAACCCTCACTTTATTCTGAAGGACACCGATGGCCAGGGAAATGAAATGATGTATAGGCAACTATTACATTTACAGTAATGCCTCCACACCCTCATGTATTCCCAAATAAAGGACTCCACTGAGATTTTTCTAAGGTTCTGAATGACTTTCATGTAAAAATGGACAGACATAGCACTGAACTACATCCCTGTGAAGCAAAGGTACATCGTGAAATAAATGGTTCCAAGTCAGTATGTCAGAAAGAGACTTTATGTTATATGTTAATTGCCAAATAAAAAGACCGCCAGCTGTCTCTACATCTTTTCTCTATTTGGTCAATGTTTATGTTAATGGGAAGATAAAACAAAGGCAGTTAATAGGTATCTTGTCTCTATTCTAGGTCCTCATTGAGGCATGCCTGAATTAGGATCATTTAACATCTGCCATCTTCTCTTTCCCTCTTTCAGGCTTTCCTTTACAAATCCATCCTGCTAACTACTGCCAGAATGATGTGTTTTTTAATATAATTTTCATCCTGTCCAGCTAGTAATGAGAAACCTTTACTTTCCTATAATATCAGTTTTAAGACAGTTCTAAAGACCTAAGTTTGAGCCCTATTCTGCCACGTTCAAGTTCCTTCACATTAGGTGCTTGAAGCAATTTCAGTGAGCTATGGTTTCCTCAGACTTATTTATAGAGTTTTCACAAGGAAAGTTTTATAAACTTTAAAGTACTACATCATTGTGACGTTCTCTGCTCTGTTTTAGAAGCTCCTAATCCAGCTCCTTATTCAGTGATGATGATAAAATAACAACTAATTTTTATATGATTGAAGTTTTGCAAAACATTTAACTGTTTAATGTTATGCAATCCTCACAACAATTTTGCTGTTATTATCTGTAGAAGAATCTGAGTCTAAGAGATTGTTAAATGGTTAGGTATACAGGGCTGTTAAGTTCTGAGACAAGTTACAAGGTCAATTTTCCCTGATTCCTAGTTCAATGCTCTACACAGTATCAATCAATCGTTCAACATTTTGAAGCACCTACTATTTCCCAGGCAAAGTGCTGACTGTTGTAGATATAAAAAGAGACAAAAGACAGTCCCTGCCCCCAAGGAACTTACAATCTAATGATTGAGACAGCATGCAAACAAATATATACAAAGTAAGCTATATACCAGATAAATAGAAAATAATGAACATATAGCTTAATGAAAATTTACATTAACTTTTTGGTTCAAAGAGAACAGAAAAAAAAAAAACATCTCTGACATAGGTAACACAATGAGCAATCCAAATTGATCTAGTTACCTTCAATAGGCACACGGCTTCTACTACATAAACGTGATCAGTCTTAAAATAAACATATCCAAGTGTCTTATCCCTGAATCATTTCTGTTCCTTATGTCAGAAGCAAAAATATAATTAGTCAGTATTCAAAATACACATTATTGTTTCTTGTTAATCGAATTAGAAAAACAATTTATCCAAAATCATGCAACTTGTGTCAGAGCCAGAACTAGAACCCAGATCTTATGTGTCATGTGACTTCTTTCCATGATTCTGTGTTGTATCCAAATAGGAATCAACAGTTGAATATCCATTTTCTGCTTCACTTTCTTGTTGATGGCTGTGATCAAATCTTCACCTTATAGTTATAAATATTATTGCCTCTGTGATCTTGCTAGCATCTGGGTCAATCAGGTAGCAAGAATTTGTTAAGAATAAGCGGTTCCTGTTATGAAAAGACTCATGCCCTCCAGGCAAATTCTGTAATGGAAACACTTGCAAAAGGCATCATAGGACAACCCTTGTGGAAAGTTCTTGTCTCCCTGATGACATCTGAGCAGCAAAGCTCCCATTCCTGAGGTCAGTGTACTGAATTATCTCATCTTTCAAGCAGAAGGCTGATAATTGCTTCACTTTTCTGCCTTCATAGCACATTAATGGTTGTTTAACTGCAAATAAAATTAGCCAATAAAAAAAAAAAACATCCTTCAAAAGAAGAGTAGGACAGTCTTGGAAGGACATACTTATTTTTCCCAAATGCCAATGTATCATAACAAATAACCAACTTCTCTCTTCCACCACAACAAAAACATGTTTCTTACTATGAAAACTTGGGTGAATATTTAAGCTTTATCATAGCATTTACCCGCAGTTTTACTCAGATTTGATGACTGATGGCACTCTCATATCATATTCTGTTTGTGAGAGGGGCTAGCCTCTCCCTTGTTTCTACCTTAATTCAAGATTGTGTGTGTGAACCTCTGGGCTTAGCATTTTAAAAAAATAGATTTAAAAAAAAAAGACAAATAAAAGCGTATTCTGAATCCACAGATGGAAAGCTTACCCAGTTAATAATTTAAAATGGCTTCCCAAGGTAAAGTGGAAACATAACCACTTCAAAGGATTCCTCCATTTTTTAAAATGAACTTTGATGATTGTTCTCTACTTACTATATTTAAATGATCATAAACTTCATATCTACATTAGAAACAATTTCATCTTCCAGATATTCTTGACAGATTAGAAGCTGAATGAATTTGAACAGGTTATTAGTTGTGACTGCTGATAGAATCCAGTACAATGTAATAAGAATTTCATGTCTACTTCTCCCTTTCCTCCTTCCAAAGCTTGAATATACGTGTATGTATATATTTGTGTGTATGTATATATGTGTGTATATATGTATGTAAGTATATGTATATATAACTACAGTTCCCCCACTAGATTGTAAGCTATTTGAAGTCAAGAAATGTGTCATTTCTTACTTTTGTATCCCCAGGACCAACCACAGTGTGTTACATATACTAGACATTCAACAAATTTGCTGAATTTAAATGAATTATGGCATAATGAAACCTAACTTTACCAGCTCCTTTGTTTGTATCTCTAAGGAATACCTTTGAGCCATTCTTCCATTAAACTTCAGCTTCCTTGTATCTTTTGATTTCCTTTAAAGCAAGAATGTCAGAATTAATATTATTAAATTCCTCCAGTAGGACATCAATATTTTAGTCCTTAGATAAGGATTTCACATAAGAGAGTTGTCATAGCTGATTTGATAGTGTGCCCAAAGGCAATGTGAATAATTCATTTCATGGACAATTGGTCATATGTTCTTGACAGAGATCATGGTGGCCATAAGCAAAAATATCACTGTGAATGTACCTATGTCCTTATCTATTGTAGAAAAATGAATAAATAGGGGCATTATATGGGAAACTTGCTAAGGTTCCTTAAAGAAAGTTTCTGTACAGTGAACAGTGATCCTAGGTGAATTCAAAATCTTTCTGGCAGAGATGTTCTACCATCTGACTGTCAACTAAGTTGTTAATTGATAATTAAGGTGTTAGTTTATCACTTTAACACATTTCAGGATAATTCACTTTTTAATTGGTTGCAGGCTGAAGAAAGTATAAGACCCAAAGGAATAAAGTCTTAATTTTGGAATTTGAAATGGTTGATATTTCAGAGGAAAAAAAGAATTTTGCCTAATGTCCCTTAAGATCATGGTGCTTTCTATTCTACAATAATAGCTCATATTTATGGAGGTCTTTAAGATTTATTATGGTTTTTCTTTTTTTTTTTTCATGGCATTTTTTTTAATTTTATTTATTTTAGTTTACATTATTGATTTCCTTTTTCTCCCCATCTTTCCCCTACCCCCCCCTCAAAACAGCCATCCCCTTTTATAACTCCTCCCCCAATCTAATCTCACCTATGTCGTCCCCTATCATTCCTCTAACTTTCTGATAGGGCAGGATGGATCTCCCTTCCACAGGGCCTGTGAATCTTAATTTCCAGTTGTATGTAGTTAATAATAATTGTATACAAATGTATATATACATATATATTTTTAACAATTGATTATATAGCTTTAAATTCTAGATTCTTTCTCTTTCTCCCTCGTCAGCTACCCCCACTGGAAGAACAAGCAATCAAATACAGGCTATACAGGTGTAATTACACAGAACCTCTCCACAGTGGGCACATTGTGAGAGACTGATTACATGTCCCTCCTTCCTATCCGGCCCCCTCGCCCCAAATCCACTCTCTACCCTCTCTCTGTCCCTCTACAGAAGTGTGCCCTTCCATCAACCCTCCCCACCCCTCTTCCCTCCCCTCCATCATCCTACCTCTCGTCCCCATTCCCCCTATTCTCCTTTGTGGCAAGATGCCCAGTTTAGAATTTATGTCATTCCTTCCCTAAGCCAAGTTCAGTGAGAGTAAGATTGACTCTTTCCCTTTTGCCTTCCTGTTCTCCCCCTCTATTGTAACAATTATGCTTTGTCTCTTCCATGA
>CM053588.1:181323203-181347809 GCA_028646515.1 Pseudochirops corinnae | reverse complement strand
TGTGTGTGTGTGTGTGTGTGTGTGTGTGTGTGTGTGTGTGTGTGTGTGTGTATGTGTATACATACATGTATGTCTATATAAGAGGGTATATATGCATATGAATACACATATGAGTGTGTTTGTATAGTACATAGACAGAGGGAAGAGGATCAGTTGAAAAGGAAGGGATGATATTTAAAAGGTGAAGTTGAGAGGTGAGAGAGGAATATAATGAGAGGAGATGGGGAAAGACAAAATAGCGCAAATTATCTCATATAGAAGAGGCAAGGGATAACTGTTATATTGGAGGGGAAGAACAGGAAGGCAAAAGGGAATGGGTCAACCTTACTCTCATTGAATTTGGCTTAGGGAGGGAATGACATACACTCTAAATTGTGTATCTTCCCCTAGAGGAGAGTAGGGGGGAAAGGGATGAGAAGGTAGATAATGGAGAGGAGAGCAGGTTGGAGGGGAGGGTAGTTAGAAGCACACACTTTTATAAATGGACAGGGACAATGTAGAGAACAGAACAAGTGGGGGGCGGGATAGGATGGAGGGAAATATAGTCAGTCTTTCACAATATATCCACTATGGAAATGTTTTTCATAACTACACATGTACAACCTATATTGAAATCCTTATCTTCCCAGTAAGGGTGGGTGATGAGGGCAGAAGGGAAAGACTCTGATGTTCAAAGTTTTAAAGCCAAATGTTTAAAAAATATTATTATTATTATTTACATGCAACTGGGAAATAAGATATACAGGCACTGGGGTATGGAGATCCATCTTGCTGTTCCAAAAAGTCAGAGAGTGAATGGGGGAGGATATAGGAGAGAGCAGAATGGGGGACGGGGTATACAGTGGGATCACTGTTTTGGGGTGGTGGGTAGGGGAAAGAAGGGGAGAAAATTTGTAATTCAAAATCTTGTGCAAATGAATGATGTAAACTAAGAATAAACATAAAAGTTAATTTTTTAAAAATGAAGAGATACACAGTATTTGTGTTCAGTAACTTAGGGAGCTGAAATTTGTTAATATGTAGTAGATACAATGTACACTTTTTCCAAGATAAGTTTTGTCGGTTGTAGCTGTAAAGCTGATTTAGAAAGATGAGAAGAAGGAAAAAAAAGAGTTTTAACCTTTTTAAGTTATGAGAGTTCTGCTAACCTCTTACTCTACAATTCAGACTGTCCTATGGGGAAAATTAAATTTTAGAGAAATTCATTTTCCTTATCTGCTATTTCAGGCCTAGGAGCTTTTACTTTGTACATCGCTTTGTTTTCCTTTGTATAACCACTATTTGTTTCTGGTACTGCTTGGGGGATATCTGTCCCATTGTATTCTCCCAAGGGCTGTCCTTCTGTATTGGGTAAAAGGTACACTCTGTTGCTTCAGGGATGCCTTTGTGGATCTTTCAGAGAGAATAATGTGTTAAATTTACTTGAATAAACACACAGTATTGTTGTGGTGATTAGCATTTAGTACCTAATGGAAATGGAAAATAGGATGCATGAGAGTTATGGCATTTATTTGAATTTGCCATATTTGCTTATCCAAATTCATGGTTTTCATAGAACAATGAAGTCTTTGTATAATTCTTCTGTTTACCAAATGACATAAAGTCTTCCTATAGATGATCTTTAAGAATAGACTAATTATGATATATTTCATTTTTTTGAGGACTGAAAAGGGAAATATATATATATTTTACACAATTGCATTGGATTCTAGTGAGGTTCACAGGACAAGATTTAGAGCTGGAAACAACATTAAAGGCATTGATTCCAACACTTTTAATTTACATATGACGAAACTGAGGCAGGGAAAATTTATACAAGGTCACACAGCAAGTTGGTGTCTGAACATGACTTTGAACTTAGATTTCCTAACTCCAGTTCTAACTCTTCTTCCAGTGGGCCACATAGCTGCCTATGTCCATTGTGTGTGGCCCTGCTCATACTATTTGCTTTGTATTGTTACTTCTCAGAGGATTCAGACTGAAACTATTAATTGATTCTATATAGCTCTTATTGAAGTAAAATTCCTAAGCACTTCATAGATGTAAAGAAAAAATTATCAACTACTTATGAACATGATTTATTTTGTCTTAATGTGCTTAGGACATAATATTCACAATAATTGATATTTATATCATGTTTAATGTACTTTAAAAGGAGTTATCTAATTTGAAATTCACAAGAACCCTGAAGAAAGTAATGTCTAAATTATTACCATCACTATATTATAGATAAGGAAACTGAGGCTCATAAAAGTTGTGACATATCTACAATTTCATAGCTAATGTGTCAGAAGTACAATTTGAAACCAGATCTTCTTGTCTTAAAATCTTACTTTATCTACTAAGTCAAGTTACCTATCAGTGTTTTCAGGTTTGTTTTTGTTTGGTATTTCTGGAATGGAGTTGGATTATAATGGCTATAGTGATGATCTTACAGTGGAAATTTTGATCTCCTCTGATACTGCTTTGATTTTAGATTTATTAATTCCTTCTCTAATGTCATAATAGTAATTTTCTATGTAACCTCAATACAACTGTATACTTGAAAAGTAGAATATGTAATTATCCAACTAGTTGTTCTGTTTATATGACACTGAACAGTTAAGAAGCTATTTTTAGAATCAAAGAACATAAGTTCAAATTATGTGCCTGCCACTTACTACTTGTACAATGTTTCTCAAGATACTTAACCTGTCTGGTCCTCAGATTCCTCAAAAAGAAAAAAAAAAAGTTCACTTAGATGGCTTCTAAATCTCGTTAGCTCTAAATTTATGAACAAATTCCAAACTGACTGAATTCCTTTGAACTTCTTCAATCATGCTTCTGGTAACCTCATGCCTTTCCATGTTACATAAGCCTTGTTACTTAACCCTCATCAGTACCCTCTGATCCTGGGACATCTCTGATTGCAGAGTGAAGTGGAAAGAACTACTCTCAGGACTTCCATTTAAGGATGGTGCCTAAACTAGCCATCTATTCATTTTCCATCCAGTTACACTCATCTTGACTTTTCAGTCATGTACCCTCATTCAATATCTTTCTCTTTTTTTGCTTCATTTTGTGTGTTGTCTTTCCAAATTTAATTATAAGCTTCTTGAGGACAGGTTCTATCTTATTTCTTATTTGTATTCCCAGTACTTAGCACAGTTGTTGACATATAGTAGTAGTTTAATAAATATTTATTGACTATCAAATGATTAAAATTTGGCATCAAATGCACATGAATGTGTATACTATATTTATACACATATGTATGAATAATCTATGTGCTTAAGAACACTGTGCTGAGCTATTGTTTAATTTTAATCTAGGCACAATATATCTTTCAGCATATAATCTGCTGATGGCTGTCTGGGCCATTTTTCACCAGCAAAGCATCATCTTTCTTCAGTTCCTTAGAAAACTTTTTAAAGCTTTCTCAAGCTCCCCAGTTGAGCTGTCCCAGGATGTCAGATGGCATTGTGACCCTCCAAACAGGAACCTACAACCACCTAGTTTGTGTCTATGAGCCTATTTGACACATTTTCTTTTAATAACTCATAGCTGAATGTTGAGTGATCCTGAAATTAAGGTCAGCTTCTGGTGGTTGTTTATATCAGCTGTCAGATTGTAGAATAAAAAATGGCTTTTATGGGTTTGCTTTTTTTATTGTTTTCCAGGGCAATGTCACTTTTTCCTGCTCAGAACCACAAATTGTTCCCATCACATTTGTCAACTCCAGTAGCAGTTATTTGTTACTGCCTGGCACCCCCCAAATTGATGGGCTCTCAGTGAGTTTCCAGTTTCGAACTTGGAACAGAGATGGTCTGCTCCTGTCAACAGCGCTGTCAGAGGAATCTGGAATCCTGCTGCTCTACCTGGAGGATGGGATGCTGAGGCTTGTTATCCAGAAAATGACAGAACGCTCCATGGAAATCCCCACAGGTATCTGATCTTTCTCATGCCCTAGTCAAATTTGTTTCTTTGTCATCAAATCAACTTTAGGATATTTGGCATAGAGTTCTGATACCAATTTAAGCAGATAGCTTCCCATTACAGAGACAAATCATTACTCCACCGTCCCTTCTTTAGACCTCTTTTCATCTGAATTTTAGCCTTTGGCTTTTTACTGCTGTGTTTTTAATTATTTCAGTTAGTAATTGTGTACCTAATATGTCGAGGATCATACTACATGATAGTACAGAAAAATGAAAGGCAGCAAGGAAATTTTAGGAATAAAAATGAAGCAAAAAGTGATGATGATGATGATGACAAATAGCAAGGCAAGCATTAATTTTAACAAGTCAGTAGTGTGAGATTTAATTGTGACCTTTTGTCAGAGTAAAATCCATGATCCATATCCACACTCTTCTTTTTTTCTATTGTTTCTATTTTTATGGCAGCCTTTTGTTTTCCCCTTTGGTGGAATATTTTCTTTTCTTTTTTATCGGTTTTTTTTTTTTCTTTCTGGAGGGGGAGAGGGCAGGTCAATTAGGGTTGTGTGACTTGCTCAAGGCCACATGGCTAGTAAGTGTTAATTGTCTGAGGCTAGATTTGAACTCAGGTCCTCCTGACTCCAGGGCCAGTGCTCTATTCACTGTGCCACCTAGGTGCCCCGGAATATTTTGTTTTAAAAAATAACAAATTATTTTTCAATTAGCACTTTTTTTTTCTGCCTCCCACCTTCTCTTACGAGAGAGAGAGAGAGAGACAGAGAGAGAGAAATAAAGCCTTCTATCTTATAAATATATGTATAGATAGATGTATAGATATATGTATATGTGTGTGTATATATAGGTTTGTTTGTATAGTCATTCTCATTTTATGGATTACTTTTTAGAAACACAGTTGTACAATACTGTGTTGAAAGTGACAACAGAATAATTTAAGAAATGTGAACTTAGCCTTAGCTCTACACTTCCCACCTCACTTCCTATTAGCTTCATTTGGGTCTTCTACTTATTTAACTTTTCTTTATATAAATTAGTGTTTGCACAGTGTTTACTGACATAGTTGGTAAGGACTCAGGTTAAAGAGAGGGCTTCCTCCTTTCTAATCTATGGATCTCTCTTGAATTGTCCTTCCTTCAAATGGTGTTTATGGTTTTCTCTTAAATTATGGAGGAGGAAGTTAAAGACACTGAAAATGGTGTCATCCCTGCACACTGAATAGTGAGTAAAGAGATCTACTTTTTTTTTTTTTAATTTAAGCTTCATCTCTGACCATGGGACCTTGGTTAAGTAATTTCAACATTTTATGCCTTGCCATTTCTAGTAGGAGAATGTAAATAATAGCTGCCTTTATTTATCCAGGAAGACATGAATTGAGAAACGATGTCAAATACTTCTCTGAGCTAACTAATCAAACAGACCTTTATAAAGTGAAATTTCCCTGTTCATTCAATGTTGTTTTAATTGAATGACTGATAGTGTGTATCCACAAAAGGCCTATTTTGATGCTTCACTATTATGTAAAGTGGACTCAGGATCCCTAAAGTCTGTGCTAACAGAGTAGTCTGGTGGGTCCTACCAAGCTGGAAAGGCTTTGAATATTTGCCAGCTGATGGACTATATTTTCTGAGAACCAACTTATTGAAAGAAGTCATTTCACCCCCTTGACAATAGGATAATGATTTTTTTAGCCTCAATAATTCTTAAAGATAATCTGTTATAACTTGAAGTTTTTTAAAATGTGTTAATGAAATGAATACCAGCAAGGATAAAACTCACAGATCCCTGAAAGTATTACAGTATTGACATAAGTGGTGTGTACATAGCACCATGGTAGGTTCTAAGAGAGATAAAAAGAAAAGAAAACAAAAGAAATGTTAGATTTAGCTCTTTCCTTCCAGATGCTTCCAGTTCTAGATTGTCTCCAAATAAGTCATATGGAAAATGGGTGAAAATGAAGTTCAGAGAAATCCAAAATCTATGGGGTAATGGCCTAGGACGCCATCATGGAGGAGAATTGGTGTGAATGAAGAATAAGATTAAGACCTATGGAGAAGGAAGTGGTACAGTCTGTGTTAGGGAAGAAAACACATGGCCAAAGCTTGAGGGGAGGAAATAGCATGGTGGATTTGGGGGATTATTGAAGGGATAGCCTCATTTGGGAAAAAAGGTTGAAGGTGGAGAGCAAAAGACCAGCTGTATTATACATTTAGTGTGACAGGTAGACTTTGGTTGGAATATGGAGGCACTATGATCTTTCTTTAAAAATCATGAACTTGAGTGGGTCTTCCTATGAAAATTGTAAGACATGAGAATAATTTCATCTACCCAGAAAGGTTTTTGGATAACTTTTTCACATTTTTAATTAGGTTCAGATAATAATTGAGAATCATAAAACTTTCTCCCAATAAACTAATAAATCATTTATTAAGTTTTTACTGTGCACATGAGAAACAAATCCAGGCACTGGAAATAAAATGACAAATGAAACTATACTTGCCAATAAGGAGATCTCAATATAGCAGAGAAGACAACATCATCAGAAATAGTTGTATAGAAAATGCAAGCAAAACAGATATAAGACTGGAGTGGGGAGTGGGAGGAGAGCAAAAAAGCCCTCAAGCAAAAGGTGACACTTCAGAAGTTCTTAAAGAATTTTTTTAAGAGGTAGAAACAAGAAGAGAAAACATTGCAGTCAATGAAAAGGCAAGAAACCAATTTCAGAGTTGTGTAAGTGTGAACTCAGTGTGAGACTTCATGATTAACAAAGAAAAGTAAAGTTGGCTCCAGATTGTTTCTTTCTAATTGGTGAGATTCTTGAACATGGAATCTTGTAGGCCCCAGGTAAAAAAATACAATTTTAATATTATATGGGCCCTAGTGGTATTTTACGTCAAAGCATCCAGGTGCTAGTTGTATTATTAAATGCATCTCAGTGCATTAAAGCAGTTTTATGACTGGAAGAAAAACTTGTAAAAGCTGTCACACTCCCTTAGTGCCTGACAAAAAGAAAAAAAAAAGTCATCTACCCCCTCTTATCTACCTTATGAAAATTACTCAAGTAAAAAAAAAAAAGATTTTTTCTTAATTAGCCATATAGTTGTGCTAACATCTGGCAAGGAATCTAGTTATATAATTTTTTTTGCCTTGTATACTTCCTCCCTTTGGAAGATGGTGAACTTCCTGGTCATTTCTTTTAAATAGCTGAAGGCTTTTTCTTTTGTTTCCCAGAGCCTAGATTACTGCCATAGTGATTCACTTGTCAAGAGGATCAAAGTCTTCTCTCCAGATTTAAAAAAGCCAGGATATCCTCATTTTCTAGAGATGACCAGAATATAGACAGCTTGGTAGGCTCCATTTCCTCATTTTAAAATGGGAATAATAATAGCATCTACCTGAGAAAAAAGGGAGAGATAATATTTGTAAAGCATTTAACATAGTGCCTGACACATAGTAGGTACTTATAAGATGTTTATTTCCCTCCCTCTTTCTTTCCTTCCATAGAATACTTAAGGAAATACTTTGGGAACAATTCTGGATATCGTTACACCTTTAAGAAAATTGAAAATAGAAACCAACTAAGTAGCCTCCATTATTTACAAAATACTTGAGAATTGTCACCTTGGTTTTAATAACCAAAGTTTCAAGAAACTTTAGTTGTCCCATTGATGTTGTTGCCTTGCAGGAAGTGGAAATAATCCTCAAAAATATTTCTGTGGATAGATTAGGAATCAAGATACTGAAAACACCTGAGACTTGTTCAGATGAGTTGGGAGGGGGGAGAAAAGGAGGAGGGAGTCAGGAGAAAGGAGGAGGAGGAGAAGGAGGGAGGGAAGAAGAAAGAAAGAAAGGAAGACACCCTCCCCCTCAAGTAATGCTAAGAAAAGAAATGCAATGACCTATTTTGGAGACCTTGATTATTATTTCCAGTATTTCAAATGTTGTACATGATTTTAAAAAAGGCTATTTTGGGCTTTTTTCATTGGTAATAAAACAAAACAAAGAAGCAACAACTAAATTCGTCCTCAAAATACAGGTTGTCTGAATTTAGTTTTTCCAGTGGATGAGATACCAGGTAGTTAAAGCATATAATGAAAGCTCTCCTTTATATTTTTTTGCTGTTCTGTTTTGTTAAAGATTGAGGTCAGTTGTTTTTTCTCCTCCCTCTTGTTACCTGACCCCTTCTTCTAGACCTTATATATGTGAACTTGCTTAAAAGTAAGAACATTAACAACATGTATTCCTAGAACCTTATCTGTTGTAATTTTTTAAACTTCATATCTAAGGAAAATCTTTCTCATTCTTTTATCTAAAGGATTCTATTGACTTACCATAGGATCATAACATTATAGACTTAGAGCAATAAGGAACCTTAGAGACCATTTATTCTTTCCATATCCCTTATTTTACAAATAAAAAGAAAATGAGACACAAATATGTTTTAAAAGATCAAACAGGTGACAAGTGATAGTACTGGAACCCCAAAAGGTTAAAGGAAATGAAAGCATTTGAAGATGTATTCAGTTTTTGAAGTTGACAACAAGCTTACATGTTGGAAGTAGGTGACCCTCATTCCATACTTTAATACAATTCTTAGTGACAGAATGAATTGCCTTGTGATATAATGGGCTCATTCTTCTTAGAGATATCAAGTAGGGTTTAAATAAATATTGCTCACATGTAATAACTCATGTGAATAAAATCCTAAGAGACAAAGTATATAGGTAATTAATAATCAATTTATTTATTAGGCTAGCTAATACTTGACACTTGACAAAAGGGATAAACCACTTATATGATTGGTCTTAAGATGAGAAGATTTAGAACTAGAAGGTGATGGGGTTCAGGGAGTCCAGGAACCCCAATAACCAGAGTCCCTAGAAAGCAATCTGGAATGAATTCATAGACTCAAGTATTCTTTAAATCAAAGTGGCAAAGATTTATTATTATGCTATACAGCGGGCAAGAGTTCTTAGAGAACCTGCAACCTTAGAAGGATACAGTTAAAGTTTATGTAGGATAAACCATAGTAAAATCTGTGCCAAATATGCTAACCAAGTGAGTCAGGGCAGGATTAGGAAGTGGTTAAGGAATGATCAGTTCTTAAAGGACCATGCACTTTTAATATCTACTGCACAGGAGTTTTACCCAGAGTTCATTGTGAAATAGCCCAAGGGGGGCTAAATGGAGGTGTGGTTTTAGGCTTGAAATGTCACTAAGTCAACTAGCAGTCAGAGTAGACCAAGAAATGACCAGTCTGCTGCTCATCAATGTTGTGTTTGACAAGATGGATTTTGGGAGTTCACATCTATCCAGGCCTAAGGCATATATAACAAGGGATTCGGGCTGTATGTAATGAGATTGGGAGTTACTTATAGATAATCTAGTGATGGATTCATAGGTGCAGCTTGTTATCATACTAAGGGGAGACAAGCATTTGGCTGGGGCCTATTCAAGAATGATTGCTAGGTGTAGTGCGGGGGATGGGGGGAAATGAGCAGAGATAATACTCTGAGGCTAGGGAGATTTGAGGCTAAAGAGAAATGAAATTTTGTAAGAGTATGTGATTTTTGGAACTGGAGTTCAAGCACAGGCACCCAAGTACCCATCAAAGGGAATTAAGAAATCATCTATTTCAATCTTCCCCTCCTTTTGCTGATGAATAAACCAAGGATCAAAAAAGCTAAGTAGTTTGCTCAAGGTCATACAAATCGGAAATATAACCCAGGTGTCATAACTCCAAAATCTGACATGTTTTCCATATTCTTAGTGTTTGCCTTTGTAGTAGGTGCAAAGAATTAACAAAAAACCAAAAGAAGCATTTTAAAGAATGGAAAAAAGGCAAATATCACATACATACTTTCTTTACCTAAATATATTTTATTTCATTGAACATTTTCAATTTCATGTAAAATACTAAGATTAGATTTTTTTTTTTTTGCTTTTTCAAGGGGGAGGGCAGGGCAACTGGGGTCAAGTGACTTGCCCGAGGTCACACAGCTAGTAAGTGTTATGTGTCTGAGGCTAGATTTGAACTCAGGTCTTCCTGACTCCAGGGCTGGTGCTCCATTCACTGTGCCACCTAGCCTCCCCTTAAGATTAGATTTTTTTAAAAAAAAAATGAGTTCCAATTTCTCTTCCTCCCTGCTTCCACTCTCCCTCTGTGATTAGGTAAGCAATTTGATATAGATTATATATGTGAAGTCATGCTAAACATATATCCATATTAGCCGTGTTGCAAAAAAAAGACCAAAAATAAAATGAAGTATGCTTTGATCTGCGTTCAGACTTGATTATTTCTTTCTCTTGAGGTAGACAGCATTTTTCATCACACATACTTTGGAATTTTCTTGGATCATTGTAGATCTAGATAACTAAGTTACTCGCCATTGACCATTGAACAATATTGCTATTACTGTGAATAACATTCTCCTGATTCTGCTTATTTCACTTTGCATCAGTTCATATAAGTTTTACCATGGTTTTTCTGAAACCATTCAATTCACTGTTTCTTAGAGCACAATAATTTTCTATCAAAAGCATATACTACATTTTGGTCAGCCATTCTTCAATCGATAGGCATGTCCTCAATTTTTAATTCTCTGCTAGCGCAAAAAGAGCAACTATAAACATTTTTGTACACGTAAGTCCCCCTACCCCCCCATAGTAATGTAATTTGATCCCTTTGTATTGGCAAAGCTAACAGGGGTATTTAGCACTTAGTAATTAATCAAAGCCTCTTTTAAAGAAAAAGAAGGTATGAACCCCTGTTGCTGACATAACAGGAAGGGATCTAAACAGGAAATGGCTAAAATAGGAAGAAGTTAATGCCATGTATATATAAGGAGAAGCCCCTGCTGAATCAGACAGATCTTCTTGGAGCCAGGTTCTGGAGGCTGAGGAAGAGAGGCCCAGGCTGTAGAGAATGATTTTTATTTTGAGAATCTGGATGAAGAGATTTTGATTCTGGGAACCAGTTGAAACTTCGGCTGAGTCTGAGGGCCAGCCAGAGCTGCTGAGGATTTCCAGAGCTGCAGAAGACTAAGGAAGTGTGAATATGGTGTCAGTATTTTTTTCTATTTGTGGCTTTGTTGCCTTGATTTTCTAAGAACAGAGACTGTGGAGGATTTAAGGTGGACTGGACACTGTGAGCTTCAGTGTAGAACAAGAACTACATGGAGAGCTGGACAAGGAACTGGGAGCTGTCTGCCTTTGAACCCAGGTGACAGTTTAGTGAATCCAGGTAGGAGCTGGAACCATGGAAGGAGATCCAAGGAATCTGAGAGCCTACTGAGTCAAGCTGAGAGAAGACTTTACTTGGATACTGTGTACTGACTGAGAAGATTATGATTTACTGTGACCAAGGGATGGATGGCCTGTGTATTTTCTGATGATTAAACAGTGAATGATGACTGAACAGTGGCTGATTTGTAACTTAGTGTGCTCCATGAGTGGAGAACTTTGACTGTTGTATTTTGTGACCCTTAAGGAGGCAAGTCTCCTTAAGGATGATTGAATGATTGAGTTGAGTGAATGACTGAGTTACTAAGTGATTGATTGACTAAATGATTATACTTTGTTCAAAATTGTGTGACCACTGTGGTGGAAACTACGTGGGCAATTTCTGTGATAAGTTGTGAAGGCTGTATTTTGAGTATCTTTGATAAATTATAATATTGTGAACGCTGTGTCTTGATTTACTGTGAATGTTTTGCTCTGATTTGTTATTGAATAAATAGAGTGTTCACTCTACTATGTAATAAGAATCTTAAAAGCTGTTCACAGTAGCATACTTCTGCAAAGCTGCTTGTGCTTGGCTTTACACTCTTCCCCTTTTAAAAAAAAAATCTCCTTGTGATACAAACTGAGTATAGCTATTGCTGGGTTGAAAGGTTTCCAGTTCTGTAAGCCTTTGGGCACAGTTCCTCATTCCTTTTTAGAATGACTTGGATCAGTTCACAGCTCTACCAACAATGCATTAATGTCCCAGTTTTTCAGTATCCCCTCCAACATTTAGCATTTTCCTTTTCTGTCATATTAGCCAATCATTAGGAGTGAGTTGCTACCTCAAAACTGTTTTAATTGCATTTCTTTAATCAATAGGGATTTAAAGCATTTTTCATGTGACTAAAGATAGCTTTGATTTCTAATTCTGAAAACTGCCTGTTCATATCCTTTGACCATCAATCAGGAAATGACTCATATTTTTATAACTTGGACTCGATTCTCTATATATTTGGTAAATGATGCATTATCAGAGACACTTGGTATATTTTTTCTTGCTTTTCTACTAAGCTTAGCTACATTGGTTTTATTTATGCAAAAAATATTTAATGTAATGTAATCTTTTGTTCCTCTTTAATATGAGATAATTTACTCCATTCTTCTTCTCCCTTTTCCCTTATTCTAGTGCATTCCTTTTCCTCATCCTTTAATTTTATGTTTTTAAAAAATTATCCCATCACTAGCAACTCACACCTCTGCCCTCTGTCCATATATGCTCCTTCCAACTGTCCTACTAATGATAAAATTCTTTGGAGTTAAAAGCATCATCATCACATATAGGAATATAAAGTATAACCTTATTAAATTCCTTATGATTTTCCAATCATGTTTACTTTTTTATGTTTCTCTTTAGTGCTCTGTTAGAGTGCCAAATTTTCTATTCAACACTGATTTTTTCATTAGGAATGCCTAAAAGTCCCATATTTCATTAAATATCCATTTTCCCCTGAAAGATTATACTTGATTTAGCTTGGTAAATTATTCTTCTTTGTAATCCTAGCTTCTTTACTTTCCAGAATATCATATTCTAATGCCTCAAGTTATTTTATATGGAAGCCACTAAATCTTGTGTGATCCTCTGGTTCTATGATATTTAATTTTTTTTTTTGATTTTGAGAAGTATTTTGTTTTTTGACTTGGGATTTCTCAAAAATGGTTATATCATTCCTGGGACTTTTCATTTTGGTATTTCTTTCAGGAGTTAATTGGTGGAATCTGTCAACTTGAACCTCTTGTTCTAGGATATCAGGACAATTTTCCTTGATAATTTCACAAAATATGATGTTTGTACTCTTTTTCATTTATTTATTTGTTTATTTATTGAGCATGGCTTTCAGGTAGTCTAATATTTTAAAAAATCTTTTATTTGTGTTATTCTGAATTTAAAAAATAAACATTCCCTGGTTCTAAGATATTATTGGCTCAGTTTTCCTTGATAATTTCTTGAAATATGATATCTACATTCTTTTTTTGATTATGGCTTTCAGGCAGTCTAATAATTCTTGTTTTTTTTTAAGATTTATTTATTTTCTTTAGAACTTAAGAAATAAGATAAATATTTCCATATGGAATAGGGGAAAAATGATTGTACAAGAAACTACAAATCTTATGTACAGCTTCTTATTCCTTTAAAATATGTAATAGTGTTATCATATAATTTTCTTTTTTGCCTTTTTTTCTTCCCTTTCCCTCCACCATACAAATGACTACCATTAGATATAAATATATGTATATACACATACATATATGTATAATTATTCTTTACATATCTCTTATTTATCTGTTCTTTCTCAGGATGCACATAGTGTTTTCCTTCATATGTCCTTTGTAGTTAGTTTTGGTTTTTATAATAATTAAAATGATTTAGTCCCTCAGGGTTGTTCTTAGAGCAATATTGATGTTACTCTGCACAATGTTCTCTTGGTTCTGCTTATTTTGTTCTTCATTTTTTGTTTTCAGGTAGTCTAATAATTCTTAAATGATCTCTTCTAGTTCTATTTTCCAGGTCAGTTGTTCTTCCAATGAGAAATTTTCCATTTTCTTTTCTTTTTTATTTCATTCTTTTTTTTTGTTGTTGTTTCTTGATATCTTGTGGAATGATTAGCTTCCACTTGCCCATTCTAATTTTTAAGGAATTATTTTTTTTTCAGTGTACTTTTATACTCTTTTTTTATTTGGCAAATTCTGTGAATTGTTTCTCTTTTACAATTTGGCCAATTATGGTTTTTGAAGTCTTATTTTAAAAAGTATTTTGGTTCTTTTTTCACCAAGTTGTTGACTTGCTTTTCATAATTTTTTTGTGTGTCACTCTCATTTCTTTTCCCAATTCTTTTCTAATTCTCTTATTTTACTTTTTTTTTAGCTCTTACTGGAATCTGTGTTGGCCTTGCGTCCAATTCACCCCTCTGAGGTTTTGTTTGTAGCTGTTTCGGTGCTGTTGTCTTTTTCTAAGCTTGTGCCTTGACCATCCCTGTCACCATAGTAGCTTTTTATCATCAGGTTCTTTGGATTTTGTTATTGTTTGCTAAATTCCCCACCCATTTATTGACTTTTAATTTTATAATAATGTTGGGTTCTGCTTCCAGGGTAAAGACTTTTAATTTTATAATAATGTTGGGCTCTGCTTCCAGGGTAAAGACTTAATTTTATAATAATGTTGGGCCCTGCTTCCAGGGTAAAGAGGGTACTGTTCCAAGCTTTAGATTTTTCATGCTGTTTATTTTAGTGCTAGTTCTAGGGGTCTGTATGTTTTGGGCACTTCCAAGCTGGTATGACCTAAGGAGAGGTGTGGTCACTTCTCTTCTGACCTGTGCTCTGGTCTTTACCCACTAAAGCACCTTGCCCCTGAAGCCATAAGAGCTGTTACTCCTATTAGCCCTTGAACTGCGACTTTGGCTCCCCTGCTCCCCTGGGACCAAAAGGGTTAGTGTTTCTTTCTTCCTTTGAAAGGAGGCCTGGCCCCCTGGGCCCTAGTGAGTGACTATAAGCAATCATCTCCACCCTGGACTGTGACCAGGCTACTATTTCCCTGAAGCCACAAGCACTAATGCTCCTTTTCCCCCTAGAACTGCAACACAGAGCTGCTTATGGGCAGTGTAATGGGGTCCTTCACCCACTGCCAGCAAAGGGTCCTTTATTTTCTCTTTCTGACTATTGTCTGATCCCCTTAATGTATATGGCCTGAGAGCTGCTGAAGCTGCTCTTGCAGCTGCTGCAGCTGCCTCCAAGATCTGCTGCTGATATTGCTGAGATATGGTCTGGGCTGCTCTCTGAGATTGACTACCACTCTGATGTGACAGACCTTCTTGCTGACCTGAGTTTTCTTGGACTAGAAAATTGTTTCACCTTCACTTTTTTTTTTTTACTCCACTACTCCAAAATTCAGTTTTAGGGTATTATTTTAAGGTTATTTGGAAAAGGATTTGGGAGAATTCAGGTGAGTTCCTGCCTCTATTTTACTGTCTTGGCTCCCTTCACATGTACCTTCAACTCCTACGTCTTTTCTACTCCTAGGGAGGACAGGTTGGTATATGAAAAGCTACCATTCCAACTTGGCAACTACCTTCTTGTGCTCTTCTTCTTTGCCTTTATGAACCTCAACTTATTTACATTACTACCACTATAATGATGATGATGATGATGATGATGATGATGATGATGATGATGATGATAACAGCTAGCATATTTTGTAGGACTTTAAATTTTGCATAGTACTTTATGAATATTATTTGAGCCTAACAACACTCTGAATGTTAAGTGCTATTGTTATCCCCATTTTACAGATTGGAAAAATGAGACAAATGAGGTAAGAGACAAGACCAGAGTCACACAGCTAGTATGGAAGGAGGGAATTGAGCTTATGTCTTTCTGATTATGAGTTTAGAGAACTATCCACTGTACATCCTAAATTTATATCAAAAAGCTCCCTCCGTCTTTTGGTATTAACAGAAATCTGTCAGGGAACCTGAGCAAAAACAATTCTTGTAAGACAAGAGTTCAGAAATTATCCAATTAAAGGAAAAAAAATGTTTTTATGATTAGCACAAATTATACTTTTTTTGACCCTGAGACCAAAGGTTTTTAACTTTTTTTAGGTTATGAGTCCCTTCTAAGAATATTTAAAATGTGTAAATACAGAGGATGATAAAGTAAACCAATTATATTGAGATAAAGAGGTAATATATTTTTTCTGAATCAAATTTATAGACCTCCTGAAATCTGTTTAAAGAATTCTCAAGTGAATATGATCTTCCATTAAAAATCATCTCCACTGCTAGATTTTCTTATTCTAGTTTGTATTATGCTCCCATTCTTGTCTACTCAAATAGAATGTAAGCCACTGATATGAACTTGTGTTTTTCTAACCTATCTTGTTTTTCACAGTAGAAAGCAAATATCTAATAGTCCCTAAATATATTTTAATTTACCAAAGCTCAAATTAGCTAACTTGGGAAAGCTCAGTTATTAAAGCTAAACTAAGACTGAACTTTCTCCATTACAACCTTAAGGTTTGGAATTACATTAATGTAGTATTTGGTTCAACAACTGTATCAGACATTTAGTTGCAACAAGCAACATTTTCTTTTTTTAAGTCAAAACTTTCTTTCTTCCTTTCTTCCTTTCTTCCTTCTTTCCTTCCTTCCTCCCTCCCTTCCTTCCTTTCTCCCTCCCTCCCTTCCTTCTTTCCTTCCATCCTTCCTTCCTTCCTTCCTTCCCTCCTTCCTTTCTTTCTTTTTTTCCTTTCTTCTTTTTTAGTTTTCTTTCTTTTTCTCTCTTCCTCTCTCTCTCTTTCTTCCTCTCTTCTTCTCTTTTTTTCTTTTTCTTTTCCCCTTCAATCAAAAGCAGCCAAGAGAACATGTAAAGCAACCCCAGAAAAATTCTGAAGCACAGAAATCTGCTTGTGAAAAATGGGTTGGTACTAATTTTTCACAAATACTTATTAAACACCAGTGGTTTGCTAGAATTTGTACCAGGCCACAGAATGAAACATTCACGAGAGCAAGCACTAATTAGAGAAAGGCCAATAGAGATCCCAGTGGTGCTTTCTATGGTTGAGCAAGACACATCTCACTATGATGGAAGTACTCATCCTGATTAATACAGGCAGCCAGATGGTTAGAGGCTACAACTCTGTAATTAACATAGCTGCTCCCAAAATGTTACCCTCTTTCATACAAGCCATTTGTATATAGCTGCCATCTGTACATCAAGTAAACATGACTAGTCTATGAACTCTCTCCTTTCCTACAATTAAGTTGTTACCAACTAAATGCCTTCTTGTTTTAGCTAAGATAACGTTGATGAGACAATCCCATTAGTGAGGGTAAATAGAGAGGTTCAGCACTATAACTGTCACAACAGGATATTTGACTATATTCAGAGTTGAAAGTTCCAACCTGGATTCTCTTATTAAAAGTCTCAAATGATGCTTCTTCCAACCCCCCAGCCCCAGGCAAATTCGGCTAGTTCTCAAATTGCAAAGCTGACTTCAATCACAAACAAATCTAAAGCTTTTGAACTATGTAAAAAGAAATAACAAAGGAACTATGAATATTGCCTTTATTCATCAAGCCTTCCTTATCTGTTTTCTAAGTACAGAGCACTATGCTGCTGCTATGGAAGACAAACATTTTAGGTAAGCATGGTCTCTGTCCACCTGGGGTAGTATAGTGTTAAGACAAGTATAGATAACTACAACAAACAATAATAGACAACAGGGAAAGTGACAGGACTGGTAATGTCATCAATGTAGAGCATACTTAAATACAGAGATTCCTTCTAATAATGCAAACTGGCATTGTCTATGCAACTTACAACATGACAGAACAGCTGTGAGTACTGAGAAAAGTAACTACCCCAGGGTCAGGCAGTCAAGATGTGTCATAGGAAACATTTTGACCCTCATCTTTCTTTTTCCTTACTTGGCTCTCTATCCACTATAGCAGAGGTTGCTAGACTTATTTGGCCTACCACCTACTTAAAAAAAAAAATTCCTCAGTATCCCCCTGGAAATCTATTTTAATTAACCTTTTAATGTTTTTTTCCTGAAATTTGTGTCATTTCAAATGAATATAAAATATTGTTTTTAAAAGGACATCTTAAATTTTATAATTTATTATATATTTGTGGTGTTTTTTTTGCATTGAAATTTTGATGATGCAATATTATTTCTTGTAATCATATAGTATTATGTTGAAAACAAATCATTACATGCACATATTCTTGTTGATGCATGCTGGTCTTACTGATAATACATGACAAGCTCCTGCCAGCACTTGCTTGTTAAGACTTGTCAACAGATTGACCACTGATGGGTTAAAACTTGCATTTTGGGTGTTTATTTGGAAAATAATATAATCACTACAAGTTTAACTGTTACACAACAGATGAAACATGTATGAGCAGGTTTTCAAAATTTTCTTCTCTTCTCTTCTTTACTTAGTTTTCATCAGCCCCTTATTTTTATTCAATATCCTCCAATTGCTCTGGAGTCTACTATCCCCTCATGCCCTCTGGCATCATTCCAGCACCACCCGCACCCCCAGTCAGTGGCATGCCCACTTTGCCCA
This sequence comes from Pseudochirops corinnae, assembly GCA_028646515.1. NCBI lineage: Eukaryota > Metazoa > Chordata > Mammalia > Diprotodontia > Pseudocheiridae > Pseudochirops > Pseudochirops corinnae. The sequence continues at coordinate 181,329,526 of CM053588.1, read as the reverse complement.
CTTTGTGCAACTCTGTAACTATAGCATGCTGCTTTTAAAATTCATAATTAATTTATTTAAGGAAAGAGGTGCTATGTGAAGTGCTATGTGAGCTCTGAGGGGAGAAAATTTATCTACCACAAAAATTAGAGAATGCTTCCTGGGAGAGCATTTAAGTTGATCCCTAAAGGATGAATAGATGAATAAAGGACTAGAGGACATTCCAACAATGACATCAATAAAGGAAATGATATGAGAAAGAACATGTTGTGTCCAGGGACAGGGTACTATTGTTTGGAACATAAAAAGAGTGAAGAAGAAATAAAATGATTTAAAAAAAAAAAAGAAGCTGGAAAACCGAATGTGTCTTGAATGCTAGGAACAGAAATTTAAACTTCAGACAAAGGGAACCACTAATTGTGCAACTAGTAAATTGTGTGACTGCTTTTTTAAAATTAAGTGTTCAGCTAAGAGTACAATTTCAAAAAGGTTCATTCAGTCTTTATGCAAAACTCTTACTACATCGCTAAATTTTATGTTTTGCAACTGATTTTTACATTTTTATACCAGATTCTGTCTTTGTTACACTCTTTAATTTCTGCTGTACTGGTGTTCTATATCCACATTAGGAAAAGAAAATGACAGCAATCTCCCATTCAAGCCAAAAGCAGTAAGTAAGTTACTATTTGAGCCAGTAGCAGTCTTTTTTTTCAGTGTAAATAGGAAATTCTCTCAAATAGGCCATCTTCTTTTTTTAAATAGTATTTTATTTTTTCCCAGTAACATGTCAAGACAGTTTTTAGCATTCATTTTTTTTATAAGATTTTAAGTTTCAAATTTTTCTCCCTACCTCATTCCCCTTCCCTATTCTGAAAAATGGTAGGAAATTTGATATAGATTATACATATGCTATCATGTAAAAGTATTTCTATATTAGTCACAGTTTTAAAAGAAGAAATAGGTCAAAAGGAAAAAAAAACACACAAAAAAAGAATAAAATAAGTGGAAAAAATATGCTCCTATCTGCATTCAGAGTTCATCAGTTCTTTTTCTGGATGTGGATAGCATTTTCCTTGAGTCTTTTGTACTTTTCTTGGATCATTGTGTTGCTGAGAATAGAGGAGTCTATCTATTTTACATTTCGCTAGGTTCTCTGTCTGTTGTTTTGTCATGAATTCTTCCCCTCCCCATAGATCTAACTGGTAGACTATTCCTTAATCTTCTGACTTGCTTATGGTGTCACCCTTTATGTCTAAATCATGCACCTATTTTGAAATTATCTTGGTATTATGGTGTGAGATGTGGACCTATACCTAGTTTGTGTCCTATTGTTTTCCAGTTTTCCAAGCAGTTTTTGTCAAATAGTGAGTTTTTATCCCCCAAACTGGGGTCTTTGTATTTATCAAACATTAAGTTGCTATGTTCGTTGACTACTGTGTCTTATGTACCTAATCTATTCCACTGATCCACCACTCTCTTGTAATCCTAGTCCTATGATTATCCAAAGAATGAGATTTTGATGCATTAAGGAAAATTTTAATGTGACTCCCAAAGAAAAATTCTATTGGAGACAGACCAAGTGACTGAGGTGGTTAGCTAAGCAAGAGGACTTCCTCTATTGATCAGTTTCCCCATCTTTTAAGTGGGAATAATAATAGCATGTATCTCATGGGATTGTTGTACAGATTAAATAAGATAATATTTGTAAACCACTTAGTACAGTACGTGAAACATAATACATGCTTTAATAAGTGTACCTCCCTTCCAACTTTCTGATAATGTCATCTAGAAGCTACTGTAAGAGCAATGCATACTAATAGGATGATCCATCTTATTAAAATTAAACATTTATTATTCAAACTTATACAAATAAATGTCTATGAAATATAAATAATTGTTTTGTAATGATTTCTTAAAATTTTGTGGCTTTATAGTTTTGAAGTCTCAAAAAATTAAAACTACACTAAGATTTTTGGGGTACCTTCTACATATCTTTTCAATTCAGTAGATTCAATAAATATTTGTCAAGAACCCATTGTGTGACAGGCTGGGTCATTTCTAATTGTCTTGACTTATGCCTTGTCACTGACCTCCAATGACTCTGGAGGAGAGAGTAATGCTGATGATTTTGCCAAGTTCTGCTTCGCTTAAATCCGATTCACTTGCAAGTCAAGACATCACTCTCCTGATGTCATTGGTCCTCTTTGAGAACCAAGGCTAAGCAATAGTAACAACAATGTGACAGGCACTGTGCTAAGCACTGGGGATGAAAAAAGAGGTAAAAGGCAGTCTCTCTCCTTAGGGAACTTACAATCAAATGGGGAAGACTACATGAAAATAAATATATGTGTATATCTTTATGCATATAGATATACATGTATATGTGTATATAAGTATATACAAACACACATACATATACATATACACACATATTTGGTATATATACACATTACACAAACCTGATAAGTAGGAAATAATTAACATGCGGAAGATACTGCAATGAAGAGGGATTGGGCAAGGATTCCTGTTGAAAGTGGGATTTTGTCTGAGACTTAAATGAAACCAGGGAGGTCAGTATTCATAGAAGAGGAGGGAGACTGATCCAGGAATGGTTGACAACTAGAAAAAAAATTCCCAGAGCTAAGAAATAGAGTGTCTTGTTCATGGAACATAAAGGAGGCCATAGTCACTGAGTGTAAGAGTACATGTCAAGGAGTAAGAAGTAGGTAGTAAGAAGACTGAAAAGATAGGAGGGACTTAGGTTATGAGGGACTCAATAGATCTATATCTATATCTATCTATCTGTCTATCTGTCTGTCTGTCTGTCTGTCTACCTACCTACCTACCTACTTATCTACCAATACATTTCCTGAATTTAAGGACTTCACAATCTAATGGGGGAGAAAACAAGCAAATAAATGTGTACAAAATACTATATGCAGGATAAATAAGAAATAATTAAGGGAGGGAAGGCACTAGAACTACAAAGAGTTGGAAAATGGTTTCTATAAATCAGTGGTTCTCAACCTTCCTAATGCCACGACCCTTTAATACAGTTCCTCATGTTGTGGTGATCCCCCAACCATAAAATTATTTTCTTTGCTACTTCATAACTGTAATTTTGCTACTGTTATGAATCTATCTGATATGCAGGATGTATTTTCATTGTTACAAATTGAACATAATCCACAGGTTGAGAACCACTGCTGTAAAAGATGGAATTTTATTTTATACTTTTGAAAGAAGCCAGAGAAGCTTAGGGGCAGATGTGAGGAGGGAAAGCATAGCAGGCTTGGGGGACAGTCATAGAAAATGCCTGGAGCCATCAGCACTATGTCACAGAAACTGCAAAAACAATGTCACTTTAGGCTTCATTAAGGGAGACAGACTAAGCAGAAGAATGGTAGTGATAGTGACTTCCAGTTTTTGCCTGGTCAAATCACATTTTGAATATTTTTTCTGGCCCTGGCCTCTACATTTTAGTTAGGATACTAACCAATTGATCCATCTCTATGGGAGACCTGCATTTCATACCATGCCACCCCCAATTGAAGGGTCTGTAAATATTTTGCCTGAAGATATGAAAACTTCTTTATCGATCCCATTGTCTTCAAATATTATAATCTCTTTTCTGAATGATATTCACCAGATTATTTTGCATGACCTTAAAAGACTCAGAACAATAATTAGGAGTTCCAGAGAGAACTATACCTGTTAAATGTAAAAGGAAAGCAACAACAAACCAACCAACCTAGAAATTAGAATTTTCCCAATGTGTGAGATGTTATCTTTGAAGGTGGATCTGATTCCTCTCTTTTGAAATTCTCTAACATATCAACAATTTTGTCAAAAAAAAAAAAAGGTAGTCTTAGACATTTGAAGATTAGAATGAGATGGACTCTGGGCCACCATTTCCTCTTCGAGATTCTATGATTCTGGCTCCTGAACCATCAAATACTCTGTTAGAACAAAGACATAGTTTTGGCTGAAGCTGGAAATGAATGGGGGACATTACATTTATCTAGAAAGTAATAAGATATCTGATGATAAATAGTGGAGCTTCTTTAGTTGAGGAGAAAATATAGACATGAGAAACACTTTGCTGAAGGCTCACCGAAGGAAAATAAATGTGATTAGATTAGCACTGTTTAGTCACAAATCTTTGAGAAGATGGATGTTGAGTCAGGTCTTGGAGCTTTCCATGGATATGTATTGGTAAACCGTAGAGAGGAACTTATTCTGAGATGGAAGAATCATGAAGGCAGGATCTAGCAAGCTCTGTGGTGTGGAAGGAAAAGCTTATTGATTTTATCCATTTTTTTTCTCCTAGCTTGAGCAATGCTTTTTTTTTTTATTGTCATTCTTATGACCATTACCCCCCCATTTTATAATAGCTTGTTATTTTCACTTAATTTAGTCATGATTAGTCCTTTTTTTAAGGAAATCAACATGAACCCTCAAGACTAGGGAACAGTATAGTGAGGAGAGTGGTTCAATATCTTACTCTACCTTGTGGGTCCTCACCTTTTGCTTTCAAATTGCCAAATAACTCCCCCACCAAAAAAAAACCTCCTAAAAGAAAAAAAAAAGGGTAGTTGAAATTATTTAAAGAATAGAAACCTGATAGAAAATTCATTGGAGGGTTTCCTGTGCAGCTTGGAAATGGATGAAGAGACAGGATCCATAACTTGGGCATTGCAGCCCCAGTGTTATTCTCCCCACCTTAAAAGTATGAATGATGGCATGAAGTTAAAATGATGGCACTCAGGCAGCTTTTCAAAGCAGTCATTTCATGTTCCAGGTAGATTCTTTTTTTTTTCCCTCCATGGGGACATCCCTTTATTTTTCAGTTTTAAAAGCCAAGAATACAAAAGATTACACATTGTGAACAGAGACCTCAAGGATCATTTAGTAGGAGCCTCTAATTTTAGAGAGAAGAAAACTGAAGCTAAGGAAAGGGAAGTGACTAAGTCAGGATCACACAGTCAGGCAAAGGTAGCTAGAATTGGACCAGACCTCTCAGAGGCGAGGGGTAGGGTAGATCAAGGATTATAGTTGAGTCTTCTCTTGGCCTTGGGATGGGGCCTGGCTGAACACTTAGGAGGGTAGAAGGCTGATGATCTTTGGTTTGGGGGCTGTCTGATCATCTGACTGGGAGTGATGTAGGCCCATGGCCCCTGGATCTGTGTGGGCTCCAAGTCAGGCAGGAGCTGACCACTGGAGCAGCCAGAACCCTCCTCAGTTTCTGTATTGAGTCCTGCCTCTAAGGGCTGTAAGCATTGCAAGCTGTGAAGCTGGGCTGGCCCAGGAGGCTTTTGGGGATCCTGATTACAGAAAGATGCTCCTGACTACAAGTAAGAGCCTGACTCTCAGAGTTGGACTCAAAGTTTTGTATTATCTGGGCATAATCTATCTCTTTCTGAGTTGGGAAGTGCCAGCTGAAGCTCCTTGGGGAAATCTGGACCTTTTCCTGCTTGAGTAGATCAAGGGGCATTTCACCTGGGAGATCCAGGGAGGATAGAAGGCTACACCACTTCACCAGCTGGGGGGTAGATAGGGTCAAGCTCTCTCTGCATCTTATTTCCACAGGTTTTAGTAAGATCCATTACTTCCATTTTGTCTGCTAGAAGGGTGGCAGCTCCTCTGTGGTTGGTGTTGGCAGTGGTGATGGTGTTGGCAGAGAGTGTCAGGCCCCTTCTCCAGGAGGTCTACTGCCCTGAGTAACCAATGATGGTGGCAAGGGCCACCTGCCAGTTCAGGATCAAGGTGCGCTCATGTCAATTAAACATGAAAGTGACCTAGGGTTAGGGTTCCATTCCCCATTTCTACATACCTTGAAGAGGGCAGGAGTTGTTTCTTTGTTTCCTTTTAGATCTTTACTCTCTTTCACCAGTACCTAATGCTCCACCCAATCAAGATGCTTTAAGCAGTAGGGGCTTAATCAATGTTTGGTAAAGGAGTGAGCATGTGGGATGGGCTGCCAGTGCTCCCCTAAGTGGAGAGCTAATGCTTTAGTACCTTCAATTGGGGATACGAGGGTGCTTGTTCAGCTATGGAATGGGCTGAACGGCCTCTGATGTCCTTCCCAGCTTTAGAGGCTTGGAACCTTGAGAATGAATGAAGGAAGGAAGGAAGGAAGGAAGGAAGGAAGGAAGGAAGGAAGGAAGGTGCTGGCAGTGATTGACAGAAGCACCCAAGACCTTCATGGGGTTCTTCGACAGGCAGACAGAGGGAGAGAGAGAGAGAGAGAGAGAGAGAGAGAGAGAGAGAGAGAGAGAGAGAATGAAGAGAGAGGGAGAAAGAAGAGAGAGAGAGAGAGAGAGAGAGAGAATGAAGAGAGAGGG
>CM053588.1:181301081-181322703 GCA_028646515.1 Pseudochirops corinnae | reverse complement strand
CTTCATGTTTATTGGAGGCCCCTGGTGGGGGTGCTCTGGCTGTGCTGTCCTCCTCCCTCTCTCTCCCATGATCTTTCTTTTCCCCAAAGAAGGAATCTAGGGTTTGGGTGCTGTTCTTACTTTGCTTCTTATGCTTATTCTTACTCATGGTTGGTCAGTCCGTGATTTTTTTTTTAATCTCTATGGGGCTCTGCTTGCAGAAGGGAAAGCTCTGTCCCAAATAGCTGGGGTCCTCCCAGCTGCCGTAGCTCTCAGGAAGGTGCTGGGACCCCTCCTACTTAATTCCGGCTCGCTGGATAATGAAGACTCCAAGACCGAAGCCCAAGACGGCGATCCAGATCCAGGCCGCTCAATGCGAGAGCACTGGCCTCAGAACAATCACTTAGTCCCCCTGCTGTCTGCAGGCCATGGGCAGGAAGCTGCAACACAGAGCTGGGTGCAAAACCTCTACCTTTTGTTTTTCTGCTGTGGAGACCTTTTGGCCAGACTTCTCCTCCCTCCCAACTACGCAAGCTCCACTGACCTAGTTCTGAAGGCTGCTTGCAGCTGCTGCTAATCTGCTCACCACTCCTCTCATCTGCCTGCCCCCGGGGCTCAGCAGCAGGTTTAGGCCAGGCTGGTTTCCGTTTGCAGTGCTGATATGGTTCCTCGTAGCTGAACTGACTTTAGTGGGAAGCATCTTTGTGTGCGTTTTTTAGTTCTAGGATTGGTTTAGAGTCCTATTCCATGGGTATTTTGGGGTGGCTATGTGAGAGCTGCAATATGTTGCTGCTGCTACGCCACCATCTTGGCTCTGCCCCCTCACAATTGACTTTTTGGAAGTGCTAACATCTTGTCTAAAGAACTAAGTTTACTTGTCCACTTCCAATTTCTTTGTGGTTGATAATGCATTAAATTCTAGGAAGTACTTTCTTCACACATAGTTGCTCTAAGAAATATCTTTTAGATATTGATATAATGCTAAACTTATCTCTTAATGGTAATCTATGCTACATCCATTCACAGCATTAAACTTTAGCCTATTTTTCTCTTTTAAATCTCACCTGTTTATATGTGTTGCCCAAGGTGCTGATCTAAATTCAAAATAGCCCTTTAAATCTTCCACTTTCATGAACTCTTAAGCCCCATTTTCTTTTGAGACATATCTTACTACATCTCAATATGACTACTTTACACAAGGTAAGCTGAGCATACCAATCTTAGTCCTATGTAAAAAGATTTTACCATTGCACAGAATGTTCTCCTCTCTTCCAAATATCCAAATCCTTACAATTTTAGAGTCAGCTCAAATTCTGCATCTGCCTTGAACACTCTTTGACTTCTCCAGACAATACAATTCTTTCTCTCCTCTGATTTACTCTGGCACTTCTTGCCGGTATCACTTATTTTCTTACTTACTACCTTATATGTTTCTTTTTTACTTAACTATTTTATATTTGTGTATGCTACCTTCCCAAAGAGACTAAGCTCATTTAAAAAATAAGACTAATGCTAGGCAAGGTAAACAACTGTTAGAGGTCATGATAGACTCTGGGATTCTAGGACACTTCATAAAATTGCTTATTATAAATTAGCACACTTTTAGTGCCAGAAAATTTTATTATCTACGACACATAGGTATTTATTTTGTGATGTTAACAAATGATAAGCTCAAAACTTCTTGCACATAGTAACACATGGGGGAGCACATTTTTTAAAATTTTGAATAAAGTACACAATTACTTTGTGATCTGGCACATATACATTTACATTCATACACCTGCATGTACTCATATATATATATATATATATGTCTGTGTGTGTGTGTATTTATAATTTATATGTAACATATTATAATTTAATGCAAATAGATGTATTTTCATATACTTGCCATTTTGGACTATGTTCAATATGTAATAGTAGATGAGGAATAAATTAATGAATGAATGGATGGATGGATCATGGCACAATGTCCTAGAGATCTAAGAATTTTGACTAAACATTCTATTTTGACAACCAAGGAACAGCAGAAATTTAAGAGCTGATTCAGATTAGCACTTATATCAATTTATATGCATGTTTTTGCATTTCCTTGGCCATTTCATGCTGTACTAGCATAACATGAAGATCTGCATGCAATTGACTTTTTGGAAGTGCTAACATCTTGCCTAAAGAACTAAGCTTATATGTCCACTCCAGATCTCTTTGTGGAAGATAATACAGTAAATTCTTAGTAATACCTTCTCTACTACTACTACTACTACTACTACTACTACTACTACTACTACTACTACTACTACTATTACTACTACTCCTATCCTACTACTCCTACTACTCCCACTACTCCTACTCCTACTACTCCTACTATTCCTACTACTCCTGCTACTACTACATGTATATAAAACACTTTGCAAACATCAAAGAATTAGATAAATGACAGCTCTCATTACTAACTGAATTCTTGTTATCATTCATTTGAGAGTGACTAAATGATACCTAGATGTTCCTTCTAGCTCTTGGATAGACTAAATGATACCTAGGTGTTCCTTCTAGCCCTTGGATCATTAAGACTTCTTATGCTGATTTAAGGTTAAGGCACAAAATTGAAAAGGTACTCTGGCATGCATGCTTCTTGTCTGTTTTTGGAAAACTCTGTTTTGGATTGTGCCAAATATCATACATCTTGAATAACAATTGCACCTAATAATAGAAATCCTGAACCAGCTGTCAAAGTGTTTTGGGGGAAGTTTTCCTTCTGCAGAAAAAAAAAAATAAAATATTTTTATTTGCTTAGCAAGACCACTGTGTAAAAATGAGAGGCAGTGGAAAGTTGGATAGCTGGCTATGAATCCAGGAAAACTTAGATTCAAATCTGAAATGTGACATATACTGTGACTATATGATCCTAGGTGAGTCACTTAAACTCTCAGTGCTCTAGGCAACTGTCTCTAAGTTATAAAGTAATAAGCATGCATTGGTAGAGGAAATTTCTTCTCCTGAGAGTTCCAAATATCAATGCAATCAGAAGCCCATTTCTTATCCCCTATTATAAAATTGGACAAATGCCATAATAAGGTATTTAAACCAAAAACTATTAATACTGCTGTGGAAAAATGGCATGTGTACTATTATAATTCAGTACTTTAAAAAGGAAAGGCATACTCTTACCCCAGTAAAGGCAATTCTAATAAACCATTTTGCCAGAAAGAAGCTTTTAAAGTGATAGTCATGATGGTTGTTGGATGTCAGCAGTGCTGTGGTAATAAGATCTGGATAAGAAATGTCCCACTTTGGTCTCAGATATTGTCTACACAGCTCCAGCAGGGTCCAGCTGGAAAAGCTTATGAAGTTGATATTGTTGCTTGTTTGCAGCAGAACGAGACAGCACAGGCTACTGAAGGCTGCTAGTGTGTTTGTAATCATTTCAGTTATTTATCTTAAGGAAAAGATATGGAATTAAGTGTACTTTGTGACCTTGAGAGATAGGCATTAGTATCGTATATAACACGGACTCAGTTACTGTCCCGTTTTATTTTTCCTTTCCTCTTATTTTGGCTAAAGGGTGGCTTGAAGGGATTTACATGATATTGTTCTTTGAATTGATTCTGTGTAGCTCTCTGAAACTTGTTTTAGTGCAGTGATTACCAGATTTTACCATATGCCATTATTAGCTTCCTGGTGAGGGAAGGGATAGAGTCAGTATTTTGGTCTCTTTTTAATTTCAAATAATTTCCTACTCGATTGAATATAGAATGGAACTCTATAGGGTGTAAAGGGGAACTGACTCTATAGTTTAAAGAGCCAAGTAAAAATTCCTTCTCTGATGCTTACTATCTGTGTGACCTTTGGCAAGTCATATAATATCCCTGGGCCTCAATTTCCTCAATTGAAAAAGTTGGATGTCTTCTGAGATTTTTTCCTGGTGTTTAATCTATGATTTGATCATGATGAAACTTACTGTAGTTCAGGATTCAATTCAATCTGACACATTTTTATAAAGAATCTTCTAAGCTAGGCACCCAGCAGTTAGCTCTTGTTTCTTAGGGCTTGAGATATGAAACTGGTATGCTTTATGTATTTGGAGCAAGACAAGACAGCACAGGCTACCCGAGGCTGCCATTATGTTTATAATAATTTCAAATGTTCATCTTGAGGAAAATATACTGAATAAAATATGTTTCGTGAGCTTAAGAGACAGACAGTAGTATATATGACAGAATCTGTTACTGTTTTGTTTTCTTTTTCTGTAGGTCTTATTTTGGCTAAAGCATGGTTTAAAAAAAATTCTCTTCTTTCAGTGAGCTTATATTTTACTGAAGAAAAAAACATTAATGCATGGATATTAAAATTAAAATATACAAAGCAAACACAAATTGATTATCTAGAAATTGCTAACAATGATGACTGGCACACACACACACATATATATGTACATATATACGCACACACATATACATACAAACACACATATGTGTGTACATGTGTGTTTGTGTGTATAATTTTTAATGGATTATATGTATCTCATCCAGGCTTGAAGAATAGCTGCCACTCAGTGACCTAAACCATTGCTGATCAGGATTATTCCATTTTTTCCATGGGCAGGTGCCCTTTCTTAGGTTGCCTCGTCCTCCCTCCTCATTCCTTATCATAGTGGTGCTGAGTAAGAGTGAAGACACCTATCAGTTTTAGCTCAACAGAAGGCCAAATGTGGCATAAATATCATTCTTGAATTCCATTGAAGTTATTAATTATTATTTTTGTGATAATTACAACATAATTAATTATAAGATAGGACTTTTGCCTTTTGCAAGCTTATGCATATTGCTTTCTCTAATCATAGATTATATATCACACTTAGTGTCTTGCCTAGAGTATAGGGTGTAAGAGTTGTTGCCCCACATTTCACACTGCTAGTTGCTGAGCAACAATTCCAGAGGCAGTTGTGATGTTCAAGAAAGACCACTAGGTTCAGGATCAGATAAACTTGGTTCCAACCCCAGCTCCATTACTTGGTACCCATGTGACCTTGGACAAGTTAATTAATTTCTCTGACCCTCAGTTACCTGGATGTGGATGGGAATAGGGTGAGGATAGAAAACTTCTCAGATTTCTTTATTTTAAATATATGATTTAAATTTCTAAATATGTGAGACAGCCAGAAAAGTTAGAAGCATTTTTCCAGAGGGCCCTAATAGAGACCAGAGACTCGTATACATATGATCAGTCCACTGCACTAGTCCTATTCTACCCACATCCTAATAAAAAAAAAAAACACAAAAACAAAAACAAAGAAAATGGAATTGTCTTTTAGATTTCCTTAGAGAACTACTAACTAACCCTTTTGACTTCTTTTCCCCTTCTAATTTACCCTTTGTAATTTTGTAATCTTATTTTGTAATCTTATTTTATATGTATGGAATTCACACACACATATGTATGTATGTATCTATATATCTGTAACTATATCTATATATCTATCTACCTCTATATCTCTATCTATCTATCTACAGAGAGAGAAAGAGAGAGAGAGAGAGAGATCAAACCAATCTCTGTAGGGACATCCTTGTTCTAGATGGCCTCTGATGGCCTTCTATCTTTAGATCCTATGATCCCATGACCCTACGCTCTTTATGATCTTTTGTTCCTAGTCAGGGTTTTGTAGGTAGGTAAAAACTACAAAAGAAACAAGGACACTAGAAACATTCTAGATCAATGGAATAGCAAAAACAAAGATACCAATACTGGAATGAGGATGAGGAAGACAATATTTGATTGATGGAAGGCAGTGGTATACATTAGAGAATGGATAAAATTGGCTAGATAGTGTGAAGAAGATGATGTCAACACTTGAAAAGCAAGTGATAGAATTTTAATTTGAGAGCCTAAACAATCTGATCATACAGGTTAATCAGGTGCTTTGTAATATGCATTCCCAATAATGCACCTGTCTTACCCATCTGATAGTTTTCATGATACATCCTTTCTATACCTCTAAGCCAATCCAATCCAATAAGCCAGTAGATATCTGTTAAGCACCTGCTGCATGTCAGGCACTATGGTAAGTGCTGAGAATAAAATTAATAAAAATACAGGCCTTGCCTTAAATAAATTTATAATCTAAGAATTTAAAATACATGAAAATATGAGACTGAATACAGGGGTACCTGGGTCACTGTGGGATTTTTATGTTCTATGTGTCCATGTGTCTTATATTCGTCTGGATAGTCTCCAAATTTCTATTGTACTTTTTCAATAGACAGAGACCATGATGTTTGTGATTAAATTTTACACTATGGCTACTGTCCAACCAGGCGGAGAGCAAGTAAAACAATTAAGCTGTGGTTGGAATCATCAGTAATAATCTACAGCTGTCAATGGTTCTGACATTTCGAATAAGAGCTATATGATTTTTGGCCTCTGCTTCTATGCTTTGAAAGCCTCTTCATTCAGTGGTTTTAAGGAAACACAGAGACTGTAATTATGTGCAAGGATCCCCTCCGTTATCTATACTAAAGCAATCATGCTTCTCATTTGCATATGACATTAGTGAAAGTGACCAAGAGAAAGATGATATTAATCTAAATGAACACTTCCCTGGTGAAGGCAATAATCAGTTCCTTTGGATAGCACTTGGAAAGATAAGAAACATTATACTTCAATAGAGGAACTGACACTCAAAGTAAGCATTGCAAATAGCATCAAAAACAGACACCATCACACTATCACTAAAGAATTCATCATTGACTTTAGCTATACAAGTTCCCATATAATGGCTTTCTATAAATGTGGGGAAGTTAGAGTGCCAAAAGCAGTGTATTCTATGTAGGTTTTGACAAATGTGCTACAAATAAAAATGGATTTCTGTATTCATAATATCCATGTATATTTATATATTTGATATTTGTGATATTAGTGCTAATGAGTTAAGGCAAGTAACCTTTTCAATTGGGAAGTATTATATAACGGTCAGCTATTTTTGTATATCGTATACAAATATGCCGACATACACATAGGAAATGAATGACGTATGTGTGTGCATTTTTAAAAATTTTGTTGCTTATTTTTTTCAATCATGTCCTGCTCTTCAAGACCCTATTTGGTGTTTTCTTGGCAAATATACTGGAGTTGTTTTGTCATTTCCTTCTTTAGTTCAGAAACTGAGGTAAACAGGATTAAATGACTTGTCCACAGTCATACAGCTAGTATCTGAGGCCACATTTGAACTCAGGAAGTGAGTTTTCCTGATTTTAGAGCCTGGCACTCTATCTACTATACCACCTGGCTGCCTATGTATAAAAATAAAAATAACTGACCTTTATATAACACTTCTCATTTGCCCAAGTGTTTTATGTGCGTTTAGTCATTTAATCCTCTTATGTTTCAGACACATACATACACATGCAACTTTTTGTACTCTGATGTATGTACTACTAGCATGAATTTGATAAATAAAGGAAAATGGAAGTTCAGTGGCAAGAGACAGAACTACTAAGTGACAGAACAAGGATTTGAACATGGGTTTTTTGACTAGCAATTCAGGGCTTTTTTCATTATTCCTGACTTCCCTTCATAAATGTGTGTGTGTGTGTGAGTGTGTGTGATACATACACACACAGCCTCCAACCTCACCCCCAACAACTACCCCTATAGCCTTCCATTGTAGGAGACAATATATGTTCTAGTAAATTCTTCATTCCTACCAAAAAAGTCATGATGTTATAAGTTCTGAACAAGTTAGATAACTGGAATATCTAACCCAAGAGAAATGCTTTTTGTTAGCCATATAGTGCTAAAGGCTATACTTTATTATTATCACTATCAATTATTACTGTTGTTATTATAAACCTGATTCCTCTGATCCTTAAGTCACTTCTCATTTACAAAATAACTTCACCTGTATATTCTGAACTTTATCTGGGCATTGAGATGAAAACAAAAGAATTTCAGGAAATGTTAAACAGTTTGAGACCCCAGTAATCCATCTAGCTTGTGATAGTCTAGGTGTAGCATATATGAAAATAGATATTGGATGACAGTTGTTTTTTGCAACATCGACCTTAAAGGGTTAGAATTCCTATCCTGAAAAAGTTCGCAGTTTTCCTTGACAGCCCATTTTTGATCCTGGAATAACATAATTTCTACCTTTATAAAGTTATCTTGACAGGTATTATGTGACAGAATCTCTGATTTCAGTTATATTTAACTAGCATTGAGCCCCTACTATTTGGGAAGCATTGTGGTAACTGCTGCAGACAAAAAGACAAAGGAAAAATGTGATTCCCACCCTAATGGAGTACATATTCTACTGAATCATTCTGTTAATTTAGTAAGACTTGAATCTTTTATCCTAAGATCAAAGACCGGAATGCTACCATATTCTTGTGTTTTCTTGCTTGTGGATAATGATAACTGACCTTTCTAAAGGGCTTTACATTTTAGAAACTTTTGTGGAAACATTACCTCATTTGATTCTTACAACCCAAAGAAGAAATTGTGAGAGATCTTATGATCTCCATTATAGAGATGGAAAAACAAAACAAAACAACAAAACAAAAACAAGCAGCAGCAAAAACAAAATTCATAGAACCTAAATGACTTTCTTAGTATCATACAACTGAATCTTCCTGATATTATGTTGACCAATATCTACTTATCCACAATCTATGGAGATTCTGATGAAATCCAATAAAATATGCTCTAGCTATAAACAAAGCAATGTTGGGGAAAGAAAAACAAAAACAGATAGCTGTTCAGTTGCCACAGGGAAGTCTAGCTGCCAAGCCAAGGCCACCACTTGATTTCAGCTCTCATTCAAATCAATGTCCATCAGCAAAATGTGTGGTTTCCTTTTACTTAGATCATCATTCACTTCTGGGCCTTGAAGACAACCAGATTGATTAGAAGTGTTTTCTTTTCTCCTTCCCTAAATGGATTCAACATACTGTTTAATTCCAGGTATAAGGATGAATGATTTTCCCTTTGAATCTCCTTATCTTTCTGAATGTTTGACTCTTTCAGTGAAGTATCCTTTAAGAATACATTATGATTTTAGTTCCACTGTCTCCATTTAATTTTCATGTGTCTAAAATGCATACTTATAATCTCCATCCACTTTCCTTTTAAACTTTGCTTCACTTACTTTCTTATAAATCTTTTTGTTTGGCCTTTGATGTAGTCTGAATATACTTCAATAGTCACAAGATTGTAAGATAGTGGGGAAAAGAATAAAGTTGAATTAATTCTGCTATTGAACAAAACAAAACCAAACCAAACGCTACAACAACAACAAAAAGAGTCCTTTCATTTGCCTAGTAATATTTTAGGATGAGATCTACATTAATCAGTAGAGAATAGGTGGTCATTTTACATCATGTAGTAAGAATTGGCCACTTTTTCTCTTTAATTTACTTTTGTAATATAGACACAATGAATATTTCCTTAAAAAATTCAAAATTATTACACCACTGTGAACTTGCTCTGGTAAAATTCAGGGAACTGACTTCTAGTGCTCTTCTCTTGAACATTTTAATTCCTTAATGTCTGCCACTAATATAATTACAAAAATTGAAAATATAATGAACAGACAACTATGAGGGTTAAAATGGGGTTTTGATAATTGTTAAAAACGGAGATACATAGAAATAGGTTTCAAAACCTTTTAGAATGATTATCTCACTAAAGCAAGATAAAAGCAATGGGCTACTAATTAAAGCAAAAAAAAATGTGGATTGTGGACAAGAGGATCAAAACCTAGATGATTTGGAAAGTTGGGGCATCATTATTAAATGGATGATTATTCACTTTGTATTTTGGATATGATTAAAATGTTTTCTTCTTTCATTTATAAGGAAAACATAAAGAAATGTGGATATGGGGGTGGGGGTAGAGGGGTATGACATCATTCAATGTAAATTCACTCAAATCTCTTTATCTAAAACATTATTTGAATAGTAACAGATTTTTATGTCCAGATTATTGGCATTTTATCCATTTCAGTTTTTTTGGGGGGGATGTAAATGAAGCAGAAGTTTAACAATTATTAAAGACATTCTTAATGTTTAATTTTACATGTAGGAGTTTTTTTCTGGAAGAAATGTCTGACAAGAAATTGTTGACAATATATTTTTTTTACATTTGACTTTATAAATGAACATAATTTAAAAAATTGGTTTTGTTGTTTTTATTCATGCGTCTAAATATTACATTGAAAAATATAAGTAAATGTATATAGGCATAGGCTTTTTACTGTTGGGTTCAATTTCATAGACTAAGATATGTTTAATTTTTACAAGTGTCTTGTAAATTATTGGGTCAATAGAAGGTCATAATGAAAGATTGACATTATTGGATATTATCAAGTTATATTTAATCTTAAGGAATGACTCAAATTACATATTCAGCCTTACTCAAGTAGTTTTGAATTTTATAATCAACAACAGATGCCTCACTATAAAAGAAAAAAAGAAAATTGTATATTTAGCTGTGAACTTTTTATATAGTTTGGGTTTTTTTTAAGTTTACATAAAGTTTGACTAGGTAGTAATAGAATCCCTACTTTTACATGTCAACTCTTTTGAAAATGTTCTTTTTTCACCTCTTTTTAGTATTTAATCATTTCCTTCCTTCTTTCCTTCCATCTATACATTTTTCCTTCTCTCTTTCTCTTCCTTTCTTCCTTCCTCTCTCTACCATCATTCCATGAAAACTTTCTTTCGATTTTTGACTCCCTTAGCATATATACCTAGTAATGGTATTACATTTCAAAGGGTATGTTCAGTTTACTGACTTTTTAGGTATAATTCTAAATGTGCCTTTTTTGTCCTCCCTTTCCACCTTTGGAATTATTAGTGAATTGTTAAATTTATGCTTCAGAAATAGGATCATTGAAATTTTCTTTTTCTTATTCTGTTATTCTTGGTAATTTACTTTTAGTAAATGACTATCTTTTTCATTTAAATTTTAAATTTTAATTACGTATGTTTAGGAAAGATAATTTATAACAATTTCCTCAATTTCTTCTTCATAATGTGAATCTTCCTTTTTGGTTTTTAAGCTGGATATCCTTTCTTATTTTGAATCAAATTTTCTAATGGTTAGGAATTTTTTGTTAGCCCTTTCTAAAAACTGGTTCCTAGTTTTAGTAACTCTTTAAAAAATTGTTTATCTCTTCTTTGATTTTTAAAATACCTATTTTGTGGGGGTTTTAAAATTGTTTTTCTAGCTGTCTTTTTAAAAAAGTAGCATACTTAATTTATAAAACCACAGCACCATAGAGTCATAGATTTAGATCTTTTTTGGAAGTCGGGAAGGGAGGTAGTGGTGGTACCGGCTTTGGCTAGAATCTTTCAGCTATATATCTTTAATGCAAGTTATAGTATCTGTTCCAACCTAATATTCCATTACAAATATACAATAATCTTCCAGAAATCAAAATAGTCTTCTTACTTTGTCTGTAGATCATTCCTTCATGCTTTTTTGATACTTTTTAAGTCATTGTTCCCACTCTATTTAAACGTGCATTTTTTTCATCTTTTTTTTTTCCTTTTTAACTAATATCTTTTGAGACCTAAATAAAATCTCACCTTTTCAATGAAGTCTTCCCTAATTAACCTAGCCCCGAGTAGATCTCTCCATTTTCATATGTTGTGTAGGAGAACTCAGTCCTCTATACCACTCCTTCATCATTAATTCACTGCCTTTATTTTCTTATTTTCCAAACTAATCGATTACCTTCTTGAGGTCAGGGCTTATTTCTTTGATTTTTTAATTCATCTCAATTACTAGCTTAACCATTTATACTCTAAGAAAATTTGGTTAATTATTAAGTTTTATGATTCGGAGATGCTGCATGGTAGTGTTTAAAAAACATTGACATTTGAGTCAGAAGACTTTTTTTGAGTACTAACTGTGACTTCTTAGCTGTGTGACCATGGGCATGTCTCTGACCCTCTGTCCCTTCATCTATAAAACAAGGAGAAGAGGGTAGGTTGGGATTGATTCAATTCAGGAAGCACTAAGTGTTTACTCTGTGTCAGGTACTGTACGGGCTACTGGATACACAGTGGGAATATGGGAAGTCCTTGCCCTCAAAAAGCACACATTCTATATTGGGGAAGAGTGGCACAGAGATATAAACTGTGTATACTTAATTTAATATAACATATATAGTAAATATAAGAGATAACAATACTTATCTATCATATGTTAGGGGGAATATTGTGAAGAAAATATTTAATAAAGCAATATATGAAATGTGAAGCATCATCTAAATACCACCATTATCATCATTATCATGATCCTTACCAATATTACCATTATTGTAACAGATACATTTTAGGTGACACCTTCTGGAATTCAATATTGGAACAAGTCCCGGCATCTCACATACACAAAAGAGAGTCAGTTGGGTCTAATGCTTTATAAACACTCATCCAGGTTACTTTAGGCAATGAATGGCTAGAGTCAGGCCTGGAATCAGGATGATTTGAGTTCAAATAAAGTACAAAGTTCAAATAAGGTACATAATTCCTAGATCTGTGACCCTGGTCTTTTAATCTCTGCTTCAATTTTCTCAAATCTAAAATGGGGCTAATAATAGCCCCTCCCTCACAGAGTTGTTGTGAGAATCAAATGAGAGAATAATTTTAGAAGTATCCTTTGCTTCCCCTTTCCTTTCCCTTTCTCCTTACTTTCCCTTTTCCTGTCTTGTCTTTGACATGGATTAAACACAGAAGTAATAGGAACTGACAAACTTTATACAACGACTGCCCGTTATCCTGGACTTTATATTTCTTGAACCTCTTCAACCTGTGTTGAATATGGCTTGTATTCCTAGTGTTTTATTTCTGTTATTCTAGGCTGTCTCTTTTCCCTAACTCCAGAACCTGGCACTATTCTCTGTACATAGTAGTATTTAGTAATTTACAATTATATTGCATTGCCTCTTGACCTCATTCCCTGACATACCAAGAGCTAAAGGAGTGCTGGGGAATTTGCAGCCTTTCATTAAGGAGATTTGTTTCATGAAGTTTGGATTCAAAGGGCCACACTTGAAGACCTAGAAGGTCACATGTGGACTTGAACGTTCCCCACCCCTGAGCAAAAGCTTTGCAGTTTCAAAGGGTGAAATAGTACGCAATAAAGAATTCAGTTTGCTTGTTTTGTTTTGTTTTGTTTTTTTTACAGATCTGCAGTATAGTTTTGTTGTTAAAAAAAAGTGGCCTAAACAACATGAATTAAGGACATTATATCCCAAATAGATGACTCCTGTCATTCAACTTATTCTTTTCATTCAAGTAATTATGCACTCTCTTCTTTTTCTGTCTTCATGCTTGTTCTCAGTCTTCAGTTATGCCAAAGAGATGGGGTGGGGGAAGAGCTCCCGTTAAAATGGACTGAGTAAAGACATTAATAATTGTAAAATTACCTTCTTTGAACAAACAAATTAGGGTTATGCATTTTTTATTCTGGGTGACTTCAGCACAGATGAATTTTAGTAATAATGATATACTCTGAACCAAAATGAACTAAACATTTAGAGCAGGGGCTTACAAGTTGAATATATTAGAAGTTCTTCTTTCTAAATGCTATTAAAAAAGTAATAATGACTAAAACATTGATTTTCACAGAAAACATAGACAAAGAAATTATCCTGCTTCTATTTTTATTGTTGCTGTTAGTATATTAAAACCTGCATCAAAGGACTCGTATAGAGATTGATGGAAATTTTTTTTTTCATGTGATTTAAGCTGTTTCAACATTTCTTTACCATTTTTCTTGCTCAAGTGATTTAGATATGCTTCTAATTGTACAAATACTGGTGTATATTTTAGTTAAATAAGGTGGCTTAATAGGGACAGCCAGACCTATGTTCAGGTCTTGTTTTGGACATTGTAATGCCAATGTGATATTCATACTAGTTGCTATGAATATACATATATATATATATATATATATATATATATATATATATATATATATATATATATATATATATATTTCCAGGACTGGATCGCAGAACATAATAAACTCTTCATTCAAGACCAAACCAAAACATTTATTTGAAACATTATTGAGATACCAGAAGGTAAAACTTAATAAAGTAACAAAAATATTGGTACACATCACCAATCTAGGGACCACAGACATCTTAAGTATTCAGTTCATCCAGCCTCCCTCCAAACAAGCCTCTGAGACCAAGTTCCCATAGGTGGCTCTGCATCAGGGTTCTATGTGAGGCCTATTAATGGACAGGAAAAATCTTATATTCCATTAACCCTACAGACATATCCTGGCTGGTTAACCCTGGTAATGTACTTACCTGGTTAAGACTCCTATGTACCTTTGCCAGATGACAAGTTGCAAAAGACTTGTTGATCTTCATTAAAGGAATTTTCCTTCTGTGTTGCTCCCTGCATAGATGACCTTTCAGATCTAGTAAAATATTTTTTTAAGTATTGGTTACTACAAAGAAGTATACATTTGGCTTCTATTTAGCTTTCTCTATGGTATTTAGGGTTTAAGCTTTTTGTGTGCCACTAGGCACTCTATTAGTGATATAGCCTTTTTTCTCTCCTCCCTGCCAATGCATGTCTCATATAATTGGTAAGCGCTTTCAGAGCATTTATTTCTTCATTCTGCTTAGAACAATGTCTGGAACATTTTTTGTTGGGGGGGTGACTGGAGATGTCAATATGTGGAATGCCATCCCAATGACAACTTGCAACTCACTTTTTATCCATTATCCTTCCTGGGAAATTAGTTCCTAGTGGAACTAAGAAGTTTGAGGGACTTGCCAGGGCCTCATGTCCGGTATGTCATAGGCAGGATTTGATCTTTCCCCTTCCTTCTGTTGCCTAGCAGATGTCCCTTTGAAGGTCAGTTTTCCTAAATAGCACTGAAGCACACACTGGGCTCCTCCCCACTTCAATGAGTAGGTAAAAGGGATTCTACCTGAGGACAACAGATTCTATCTTTAGGGGCAGTTTTAGCATTTGACCTTTAGAGTTCCAGTTTCTTCCTGATCCTCTCCCCTCCCTTTCTTTCCCACCTCAGGAGTGGCAAAACCTCCAAATCTCACCATACAAATCAACCTTTCAGTTTAGAGATAATGAGATTATGTAGTGACTTCCTTTCTCTACAGAGTTAGAAGTCTTTAAATACAGGCTATTTGTAATATTCCCAAAATCATCTCTGTTCTGTTGATTGCCATGTGAAGAGATGTCTCCTGAGATGAATAGGGAATGAGGGTCTCTAGACAGGAATCTATACCCTAATGTCTCTGACCCATAGGCTCCAGTTCCTGCTGAGATTGGAGCCAAGAGAGTAGAAAAGGAGAGCAGACAATGCAAAGACTAGAGAATTCACACTGGTGTTTAGAAAGGCTTATCCTATTACTGCTGTTCAAAGGACTATGACTTCCTGCCCTGAGGGAGCAAACTATAAGAGGACCCTGTCCACCTAAGAAAAGTGGTGGTGGTTGTTCAGTCTTGGTTTTTTTTTTTTTTTTTCAGTCCTGTCTGACATTTTGTGACCCCATTTAAAATTTTCTTGGCAAAGATACTAGAGTGATTTGCCATTTCTTTTTCCAGATCATTTTACAGATGAGAAAACCTAGGCAAACAAAGTAAATTGTCCAGGGTCATACTAGTGTCTGGGGCCAGATTTGAACTGAGGAAAATGAACCTTCTTGACTCCAGAGCAGTGCTATATTCACTACATCACATAACTGCCCTTTGGAGCTTCTACAGAGTGGTGCTTGTAGGAATTCTGAGAAGCCTCTGGAGTTGCTGGAAAAATGGCTCCTGAGGGTATGGTCTGATGGGGCTAGTGCTGAAAGGCTCTTGCCTGTAGATTTTCTGGCTTGGGGAAACTTTCTGAGTCCCTCTTTTTATAAAGCCAGCTAAAGGTGTTCAAGGCCCCCCCTCTCCCCCCACAAAAGCATATGCTCCTTGTTTCCTTTTGGGTGAGTGATATGTATCATTATTTGCAATTGGCCTTGTAAAGTTAAATTTTCCTTGTAGACAACTCTCATATGGAAATTTTCAAGGGCTTAGTTGAAGTTCCTAAAAGAAATAGATTTGATTGATGGAATTTATTCACACACACTTCTCCTCTCCCATTGGAGACTTTCCATAGCTTATATTAAGAACATCACTGGGGCAATTAGATCCCACCTTCTGGTTGGATTCCCCATCAGAATGACTTCTCTCTCCCACCATGCAATATTAAAAATATTGACTGATCAATTTGTGATATTTGAGCATGATGTTGAGACAATATTGGCTTGGGCAAATATTGGTGATAGCACAAGTAGTGACTCTAGGAATAGCAGAAGAAGTCACAGAATCCACCACGGCCCTGTTAGGTGGGTAGAGGGGAATGCCACTATACCAAGGAGGGTGCTTTGGGTGTAGCTCCTGAAATTTGGTATTGATAAGTAAATGATGGCCAACCTGCAGGAATGCTTGTTAAATTTTATGGGCAAATTAAGCACCAGGATACGAGGAGCTCTTTAGTTCCATCCAGGTCTGTAGTACACTTTAAAGCCCCTGTGTCATTTGAATCATTCAGGGGAGACTACAGAGGGCAGTCCATGGAAGGAAGGGGCACTATGGGCTCAATATGTGTGTGTACCCTTCAAGCAACCTCTAGACATGTTCACTATTGTGGGTAGGGGCAAATGGAAATCCTTACAGTTATTTGACCCATCTCCTATGGTTAATAGCATGCACTATCAGGTCCTGGGTGAGTGGGTGGAGCAAAAGATATCTCTTCTTTAGTGATGGAGATAAAGTAAATTGTAGTTCTTCCTTATGTCAGATACTCTTATTAAAGCCTTGTGTTGTGAGGATAGTACATGGCAGTTTACAGTTACTATAGGGAGCTGAAAAAAAGTCATTAGATCTATCTCTATTGCTATTTCTGATCTAGTCAATGTTATAGAACTGGTAATTGGTGAGTGGCATGGGGCTATTACCTTTCCCAGTACTTTTTCCTCTATCTCTATGGCTGAAACTTATCAGGAACAGTTTGCTTTCACCTGGGAAAGAGTCCAATACACTTATACCATCCTTCAAGGCTACTTGAATTCTCCTTTATACTCCCTCAATTTGGTGGGCAGAGACCTGAAAAAGTCTTCCCTTCTTGAGGGCCTTGGTGTATACCACTAAGTTGATGTACTAATATTTACTGGACCAAATGAGGCCATAGCAACAGAAGCCCAAGATCTGATACTGGCAAAGATGAGAGATAATGAGTGGGAAATCAGTCCTATGAAAATTGCTAGTCAAGAGCACTCAATCAAGTTTTGGGAAATACAATGAGAGGGTAGAGCCCAAAGAATTTCAGATACAGATGAGAATAAGCTACTGATACTTGATTTGCCACAATAAAAGGAAGAAACCCAGAAACTTACTGAATTCTTTAGATATTGTAAAACCTACAATTCTCATCTGGATATTCTGATAGCCTCTATTTACTGAGTCACTGACAAGTCATTGTCATTCAAGTGGGGCCCAGAACAGGCTATAGACTTGGAAGATGTAAATTGAGCTGTCCAGGAGTCTCTCTCCTTGGGCCCTTACAACCCTGTAAAGCCTACATTTTTGGAAGTCTCTGTCCATAAAGATAAGATTAGATAAAGTCTTTGGCAGGTACCAAGGGGTGGTCAGAAAAAGCCATAGTAGGTTATCTAGATCTCCAGGCTCTCCGGAGCATCCACTCATTATAATACCTTTAATAAAGTAGTTGCTCACTTCTTACTGAGCCCAAGTTGCTACAAAATAGGTGACAATGAATCATACAATTACCTTTTGTTCAGAGTTCCTTATTATTGGGTGGACAACACAAGGAGAATTTGATTGCTAAATGGAAATTGTACATTAGAAATCATGCCTGCCTGGGTCCCTTTGGTATTATTGGGACTTAGAATGTTGAGGTATAGGGGTGCTTGGGGCCCCAAAATAGCAACACACCAGTTCCTGTCTGAATGAATTTGATCCAAATCTTCTTTCAGCCAAAGTAAAATAAAGTTTTTAAAGATTTACCATATTTGGTAGACTCTTAAGAAGCTTAAGTATTGGTGATGTTTGTGTTGACATGAGGGCCAGATTGAATATCAGCTAGATTGAATCTAAGCACCTTCATGGAGGAGAGCAGTAGCGCCAGGGGAGGAGCAGCTTGCCCCTGGTGACTCCCGCTCTGCTTCAGCCTGGCAGTATTATAGCCCCCTGCAGTAGCAAGCATCCCAGGGTTAAAGAAGGTAACTACCACAGCACTTTCCCCCACTGAGTGCATTCCATTACCTCTCCTCTGCAGGGTGGGGCAAGTGATGCAGACTCAAGATCCCCTCCGATGGGCCACCTGTCCCCCTGGTGCCACTGCTTTCCTGGAAACTGAGGAGGACTGTCCTCTGTGCACCATACCACATCAAGCTTCTGGGCTCAGGGACCATTGTTTTTGCCAAATGAGATGCCGAGGGTCAGCAGAGGCTGTGTAATGGTGTGAGGCCAGTAGTGGCCCCCAGCATGCTGGAATGGGTCTTCCCAGAGTCAGGTTCTTGGAAATGCAGCCCATAGTGGGTGATAAACTTCATTTAAGGCAAAATACTGATAGGCTGGATCCTGCTGGAATGAATTCAACCCAACTCTTCTTTCAGCAAAAGTAAAACAAAGTTTATTAAAGATTCACCATATTGGGTAGACTCTTAAGGAACCTAAGCATTTGTTAGGCTCATATTGACAAGTGGGCCTGATAGAATCTCAAGCAGATTGAATCTCAGCTAGATTGAATCTGAGCACCTTTATGGAGGCAAGATGGATCTTATATACAGAAAGACTGTGGGAGGCAACTAGGGGTGGCCAAGCAGTCTGGGGTGACTAGAGGAGGGGTTTAGGGAGGGTCTTGATGGGACTGGAGTCAGTAGAGGTCAGATTCCAGAAACCAAGAAAATGGGATTCTGATGGGGTCAAGATTGGGGGGGGGGGGGGAGAGCCAGCTGGAGGCAATTGAGAAGTAACAAACAATGGAGGGCTAGGTTAGATTAAGGGTAACAGATTTGGACATGAAAAATCCAAATTAAGTGGGAAAATTCAGAGAGAATTCCAAGTGGGGGTTTGACAGGGCCTATGGACAAATGAGATTCAAATTCTTTTGCAGTAAAAGGATAAGTTCTCAGCTTAGGCCTGTACTCTGTCAGCATCAGTGCTTCATAAATGGGAACTATTCCAGGGACTGATGCATCCAGTTCAGACTCTGAAACTGTACCTTTTTCACTGGCCTAGAGAGCTCTAGTTTGTAAGGATCTGGCTCTTGAGGAATGCCATTCTTCCTTTTATCTAATAGTTCTGTCTGCTGTAAAGAGACATAGAAAAATGGACTTCTATAGTCACTAATCTGATAACAGGAGATGCTTTTGGGAATAGGGATATTGATAACTCTTTCTAGTTGACTACTCTACTGATATGTGAAAGAACCTTGAGAAATGGTTCAAAGGGTATCTTTATCTAAATTAGTTTCATGGATCTGGCCAAGTGTTCTAGAGCCTGGAGAGCACAGAACTGGACAATCAAAGACTTTCTCCTTTGAGATTAAGACCAATGGAGGAAGTTTGCTTATGCCTCCCACTCATACAGTTGTTAGTGCGATATAAGCACCAATAAGAGGCATATGCTAAAAACAAAACAAAGCAGATTGAAGCTATTCAAAGAGTAGCAAAAATTGAAAGGTGGGTCCAGTCCCAATTTGGAAATTTGAGTGGTAATACCATGCTGTGCTGAGCACAGGACCATAATTGATCTCACCAAACAGGAAATCATATGATCTCTCCTCACAAAATATGATTGGCCCCAGCTTCTTAGATCTAGCTTCCTGGCCTCTAGCAAATAAAAAGAAGAAGGAGAAGGAGGAGAAGAAGAAGAGGAGGAGGAAGAGCTCCAAGTTTTTTGGACTTGGTAGGGACCCAATATCATGTATCTTAATGACTGAATGACGTGTGTTTCCAGGTGAGAAGAGCTGCATCTAGAGAAGCTTAGGGATGCTAATTTTATTTCCTCCTTGCACATCCTTGCCATGTGTGAAAGAGAAAACTTCTTTTCTTAAATTTTCTGTGACTCACAAGTGCCTCTTTATTCCAATACTGAATCTCAACTAAGAGAGCACTGGCTTTAGGGTTATGTCTACAACAGCTGCCTCCCTTTCCTCCCATCTCAATCTTCCCAACTCCTTGCATCTCTCCAGAGAAATTTTATATAGCAGAAAACTCTGTCTTCCACTACCAATCCCACAAGAGCTTCATCTCTTCTCCAGCTAGGAAGAAATACAGTCTCAACGTCTTAAAAACTGAGCTGTGCTTACAAGCCAAACAGTTCAAGTCTTGCCCAAATAGATCTAATGCTATCTCAATACTTGGCCCTTTATCCATTGTGTCAAATTGCCTCTTGTCTTGCACTGACTATGTATCTAATAAATGATTATTTGAGAGACATTTGTATTGAGACTAGCAGTTACCTCCCCCAAAGATATCTTCCTTGCTGAAGCACACTCCTTGGCCTTTTTTCTCCCCCTTAATGCTGAAAGGCACTTATGTGTAATGTTCACTCTTCCGTCTTTAACTTGTGTCCTAAATTACACGTTTATCTGCTCTTCTGTATCGTGTTTTAAGCTCCCTCAGGTCAGGGACTATTAGTGCTACATCCAAGAAAAAAAAAAATACTTGCTTCAATAGCTCTGGAAAATTCCAGGTACACAGTAAATGCTTAGCAAGTGTCAGTTGGGAAGAAAGAAAAAGCAAAACTAAACACCAACAACAATACAAAAACAAAGAGAGGCATGGTGGCCCAGCATAAAGTATGCTGAATTTGAAATCAGATGACCTGGGTTCAAATGAAATCTCTGCCAGTAATTGATCTTCTTATCATGAGCAAAATACTTTTCCTTTCTTGGCTTCACTTTTCTCATGTACAGATAAGAAATAAGGATATTGGGATAGATGGTCCTTGAAGACCCCCCCCCCCCCCCATAAAACAATGTTGCTAACATAGGAAAGAAGTAAGAAAGTGATGGCAGAATAGAAACATCTCACTATCTATTCATATGGCAGTCTTTGATTCTTCATCTGTATATGTGGATAGTGGTGCTAGCAGTAAGGTGTTAATGCAATCTACTTATTGAAATTACCTTATATTATTTTGCATTCATATATCCTTTATACTTCCTTATCTATACACGGGTTTTATTCCCTTCCTCAAGTAGAATTATAATATCCTTGAGGGAAGGCCTTTTAACTTTTGCTGCTGTTTTCTTTGTACTCCTAACAGTGTCCTACATAGAGTAGGTAATAGTATTTTTTTTTAATTTTATTATAGTTTGTATCATTCATTTCCACAAGATTTTGAGTTACATATTTTCTCCCCCTCTTTCCCCCCCCCACCACCCCAAAACAGACATCCCAGTGTGTCCCCCCTCCCCCAGTCTATTCTCTCCTATGTCACTTTTCGGTAGGGCAAGATGGATCTCCCAAGCACCGTGCCTGTGTATCTCAAGTTCCAGTTGGATGTAGTCAATAATAATAATAATACTAATAATAATTGCATACATATATATATATATATATATATATATATATATATATATATCTACGTAT
>CM053588.1:181281447-181300581 GCA_028646515.1 Pseudochirops corinnae | reverse complement strand
GAAGGCAGGGCATTTGGGGTTAAGTGACTTGCCCAAGGTCACACGGCTAGTAAGTGTTAAGTGTCTGAGGCTGGATTTGAACTCAGGTCCTCCTGACTCCAGGGCTGGTGCTCTATTCACTGTGCCATCTAGTTGCCCCAACCTGACTTGTTTATAGAATAAAAATCTTCTATAGATAAAATACACAGGTATTAATTAAGTTTCTTAGTACTACTTATTAGAGGATGAATAGCCAAGATGACACAGCACAGGCAGCAATCTAGCTAAATTTTCCCAACATTCTCCTCCAAGAAAATTTAAAATAGCAACTCAAATCAAATTTTGAAGTGGCAGAGTCAACAAACAACTCTGGGGTACCACCTCATACCACATCATAAATAACAAATTCTGGAGGAGTTGAGGAAAAATAAACATATTAATAAACTATTGGTAGAGTTGTGAACTAGTACAATCATCCTGGTGAACAATTTGGAGCAATGCCCAAGGCTATAAAACTGTGCAAACCCTGTGTCTCAGCAATGCCATTTCTAGTTCTGTACCCCAAAGAGATCCAAGAAAAAGGAAAAAGACCTATATGTACAAAAATATTTATAGCAGCTCTTTTTTTTGGTGGTAAAGAATTGGAAATTGAAGGGTTACTTTTCAATGTAGGAATAACAGACCAAGTTGTGGCATATGATTGTGATACATTATTGTTGTATTATAAGAAATGACAAGGGGAGTGGCTTCCTAAAAAAACAAAAAGAGAAAACTCCCATGAATTTGTGTAAAACAAAATGTGAAAAAACTGAAAGATCATTGTGCACAGTAACAGCAATATTGTAATGACAATCAACTCTTAAAGACTTGGCTACTCTGATCAGCACAATGATACAAGATAATTTCAAAGGAGTCATGAAGAAAATGCTCTGGAGAGAGAACTGATGAAATCTAAGTGCAAATTAAAGCATAACTTTTTTGCTTTATTTTCTTTGCTTTTTTTTTTTTAGTGATGTAGCTAATATGGAAATGGTTTTTTTTTAATTTTTTTTCAGATGTTTAATTGATATTCATCAGGACCACAATCAGATCAATTATTATTTTGTAAACCAGGTTCTCTATCTTTCTTTCCTTTTGTTTTCCTTTGGAAAAAAAGAAGCAAATTAAATCAATATTTTAATTGGATTTCTATATGTCAAAATATAATTTCACTCATACATTCACAAAATACTGAATATATCTTAAAGTTGTGGCACTGGTCTGATAGCAACCTCAGGGATCTGGGACATGTAATTGCATCCAGGCAGAAACTCCCAAATGCCCTAAACAACATGAAACAGGAAACAAAAAGAAGAAAATTGGACAGGAGAAGCCAAAGGAGAGACTGGCTGAATTGATCAAACTGTCTAAGTAGGTGGGCATAAATGACCTCAATGGAATCAAGTACTGAACTTTGTTCAACTAACACAATTGGAGAGAGAGAAAATGAAAGAGACAGAGTTAGGCACATAAAGAGAGTATTGGTATAGCTATGATTGTACAATAGAGAGTCAGCCTGGCACAATGCAGATAACAATGCATTTGAAGTCAGAGGATCTAGGTTAATATCTTTGCCCAGCTAATTACTACCTGTGTAATCCTGGGCCAGTCACTTAACCTTTCTAATACTGAGCTTTTTCTTCTTTAATATGAGGGGATTGCATTTAGGGTCCCTTCCCACTTTAAACCATATCCCTTCCTATAAACTTAGTCGACTTTTATTTCTTTTCTGGACATTTATTTGGCACCACATAGCTGGGGATATATTCATTCCAGAACAATAGCTTGCTCAGCACTACTATATATCTGCTGTGCTGAGCAGAAACTTTCTAATAATACATCTGAACAAATGTGGGGATATTAGTTTCTGTTTTTAAAACAATCATTGCTGAAATGTTTCATACATCAATACACAGGACTCTTAGGAGATGAATCCTGTTGCCAATTTAACTTGCCATACACATAACTAAGATCACAGTTCACCTTTTAGCTCTCCCCTAATGTTGTTCACCCTTTGACATCTCCCTGGCTTAGAAGATTTTGTGACTTTTCTAAAATTTTCATAATAGGCATGAGGTAAATGAATTCAAATCTCTTCAATTTTTTGTTGTTTATTTCTTTTGTTTCATTTTTTTTTTTATGTTCACTTAAAATGAGCTTTTGGATACACGTCAAAAATGGAGGTGGGGATAGTGGAAATTAACTGAATCATCTGTCATTTCCCCTGGCCCTCCACAAGTACCAAAAATTGATCCAATTCTACAGAATGTCTTTATCTGTGAACTCTCACACCTGCACTTACCTGATCACCTCATATTAAATTTATTTGCATTGTTCAGTTCATCTTTTAATAAAATCAGGGATGGGAATCAAGTAGCTCCACATGAAATCTACCCATTGTTTGTGTGGGGTGCAATGATACTGAACAGAATTGGGTTTATTGAGTGACAGATTGGCTTGTGTGGGTAATCTATTCTCTGAAGATTTACTTTTCCCTTGCTCTGTATTGCATATCAATTCATATCCTTTGAAATTAATTGCAATATTTTGTGTGTTTTTATTTTATCTTTGATTAGATGTTTACCAAATTACTGTGAACATGGAGGAACGTGTACTCAGTCCTGGACCACCTTTTACTGTAACTGCAGTGACACAGGTTATACTGGAGCCACATGCCATAACTGTAAGTAGGCTGGCAAGATATTTGGAACAGGCTATTGTGAATTTTAGTAGGAGGGCATGATGGAAGAAACCTTTAGTGGAACACTTATTAGTATAATTCAGTCAATCATGTTTCAATCACAGAGTGTGCATTAGGTACCTACCATGTGCCCAGTGCTACTGCCCTAGCAACTTGGGAGAAGAATTTTTTTTTTCTGTATAAAATGTTGTCTTTGCCCTCTAACAACCTACATTAAAATTAGGGAGGCAAAATTATTGTGTACAAACAACTGAGAGCTTAATTAAGTGCTAAATTATATGATACTGTATTAGCTTTCAGCATAATGGAAGATCAAAGAAGAGAATAGTGGGAAAGAATGAATTAGCATTCATTAATTATGTACCTGCTGTCAGGCACTGGATTAGATTAAGATTATACATACAAATACCAAGAGGTGAGATTTGTGTTATGTGCTATAAAGGCTGTATATGATTTGTACAGTTGCTGGAAAGAAAAGATATAGAAGTGAATGTGGAACACAAACATTTTTTGAATAACTTTCAGGGATTGTGCTAGGAGGCCATAAGAAAGAATAAGAAAATGGGAGATTTCTCTGCTTTAGTTTGAGGCCAGGCACATCCTTCCTTTTCTTTTGGGGAACAATATAAAATATCCCACTAACGCTTAGAGGACTTCAAACTACCCTAGTGTATTGCTTTCAATACTATGTTGCCTATGAAGAATTGCAATGCATAGGTGATGAAAAATGACCTAATAGTCAATGTGAGATACTTTGGAAAACCTGTATTCAGCAATATATTATTAATAAAAGCAGCCATCACATTGTCAGCTAAATCTCATGGAATCATAGAATATCAGCTCTGGAAGAGACCTTGGAGTCCAAACCCTTCATTTGGTGGAAACCCCTTGCCACATACTTATTTCTGGGATTATATTTACTTCCTCTCTCACATTCTCAGAGCTGTATCCATAGGGCATGTAGACACAGTGCTTTCTTATTTTGAACCTGATGAATGTTGTATTTTCTTCTTAGAACTTTTGTCATGTTCTATAACAATGGAGAGAAGGGATATTAGCTTAAAAAAATTAACTCCTTTGCAAGATATTTTTTTACTTGGTAGTGTTGTGACTAAAAGCACTTTACTGGAAATTAGTATACCTGGGGCCTTCTCTAAGCACTGTCTATAACTTCCTTTTCACCTTGAACAATTTGCTTTCCTCCTCTAGTTCACAGTTTCTTCCTCTATAAAATTAAGGAGCTGAACTATATGTTCTCTAAAGTGTTTTCTGCTCTAACATTCCACATTTATTTCTTAGGCCTAGAGAGAGCCTGAGAAAGTCCAATTTGAAATCAGGCAAAGTCTCAGAAATGGTAGCAAAAAATGATCAAGACTAAGGTGATTTTATTCAGGACAGTTCTGGGGAATTGATTAGCATACATACCCAAAGTGCTTTGCTTTTAGCAAAACACTACTTCTCCTTTTACAGTGGGGAAGGGGAAACTTGTAAGCAGGGGATGGCCAAATGCCAAAGCTTATGGTTTACTAAATCACAAAAATCCTCATCCCTTCAAATATATTGCATTTCCTTTCCTGGATATAATCTAGCCCTTTTGTCCAGAGTCTTATGTTTAATAATGCTTGATTCTTTTTGA
The DNA here is from genome assembly GCA_028646515.1 of Pseudochirops corinnae. Lineage (NCBI taxonomy): Eukaryota > Metazoa > Chordata > Mammalia > Diprotodontia > Pseudocheiridae > Pseudochirops > Pseudochirops corinnae. The sequence goes on along the minus strand of CM053588.1, from coordinate 181,296,226 downwards.
AATTTTAATCCATCTATCTGGCTAAAATTGCAGGTTTTTTTTTTTTTTTTTTTTTGCCTAAACTTAGTAATATTATTCTCCTGCCCAAGGTTGTGAAGTTTAGAATTAAGTGGTGTGAGGTGCTGATTTTTAAAAGTACAATATCAAGGCTGATGAAATGAAAAGGTAAATGCGGCACCTTAAAAAAAAAATTTTTTTTTTTTCTAAACTCTCCTTGTGCTTCTGGGAAATCTATCAGCTCTTAAGACTGTGGGCTGCAGCAATTCTGAAAATGCAACAATTCACCAGGGCTAGCAACTAGAGCCAAATTCAAGATATCCAGTTGCTTTGAGGCTTTGCATAAATGCCAGGGGCTTTCTTTTAATTCATGGATATTCCCTACTTTTCTCTTTTTCAACTCCACTCATTTACATTTTCTTGAGTCATTGTTTTAAGGTGCCTTATCAAAGGTGGCACGTTGGTGTGTTCTCTGAGGCACAATCACTTAAGCAATATTTCTGTGTTGAGTACTGGGTAAGATATAGAAGTCAGGTGTAAGACATGGTCCCTGACCTCCAGACTAGTTAGGAAAGCTTCATGGAAAAGTTTAAACTCAAAGTTAGCCATAAAAGATGGGTAGGATTTAGAAGATAGAAGGAAAGAAACAAGGGATTTTATTTAATGGTATGAGCTGAATCAGTCCTCTGAATCACATACCATATCCTAGGAGGGATTTAGGAATCGTCTAACTCAGGCCTCTCGTTTTACAGATGTGGAAACTGAGGCTCAGAGAAGCTCAGTTACCTGATTGTTCCAAGTAGCAGTTTAAATGTGAAACCACATCCTCTGTGGTAGTGTGATACAGTGGAATACATGCTGAATTTTAGTGTCAGATGATCTGGTTCTGAAACCCATCTCTGCCATTAGCTGATTCTATGACCTTGGGCAAGAGGCTTCCCTTCCCTGGGTCTCAGTTTCTTCAAATATAAAGTGTAGGCTTTAAATTAGATGACCTCTGAGGTCTATTCTTACTCTGCATCTTTGATCCCAAGCTGAAATTCTGCTCTTTCCCCCCCACACTATGCTACAGCTGCTAATGAAGGTGATATTCACACAAACTCAGCAAGCCTTTATGCCAGTTGTGTGGCATTAGGTTTGTTTTTCTGGCCTTATACAGAACCAAAAATGATGTAAGGCAGCATGAGGAGTCTGGTGAAACATTATTTTAGAAGCTTTGAAATTGGGGATGCTGCCTAAGATCTTTAGGAAACAGTTTTGATTATGGCATATTCAACGTGACCTTCAAAATGTGTTTCAGATGAAGAAAATAAGAATTAATTAGATGATACACTTCAGGAGAACAATGACTCTTCCTTCTGAATATTCTCTCTCAGTCAATAGCTATTTATGGTGTACCTGCTCTTTGCTTAGCCCTATACAGGACACCTACTATTTGATGAATGCTTAGGCACCAAACTGACCCAATTTGTCAGAGTAAATATGTGTTAATGAATGATTCATTATCATTTTATATTTCCCTAAATATGTGTGAGGTTCCTTGACCTCAATTTCATTCCCTTTTAGGATGATCAAGCTGCCCTTTCTCCAGATGTCTTCACCTTGTTGTCTGCCCTTGTTAATCTCCTTTCATAGTCTAGCTCTTTTGACATGTTAACAGCCTCTTAGCTCACTTTTCAGTAGGGAAAGAGGATGTCAGCTTTCATCCTTTCCTTCCATCATACACAGCCAGATATAGAGCTCCTCCTGTCAGGCAGTCAATAGCTGGCTATTGATTGGGAGCCCTATCAGTTGTCTGGCTATGAAACACTATAGTAAGTGTCACACTAGCAATTGTAGTATAGCACAATGCATGTGTGCTGTCTTAACGGTGCTACCTTTGGTGCAGGCAGAAATACTTTCACCTGGAAAGAGGGTTAGTAGCTAATGAGATGTTGGAGAGGACTAGGGGGCATCTGGTAGCCAAAAGACTTTTTGAAAGCATTGCTCATACTGCTTCACTCTGGCAAGTTAATACCCTGTTGTTGAGGTTTTTATCCTTGTGGATGCCATGGCTGGTTTTTCTTTTTATCTGAAGGGGGTTTAGCAACCTATTCGGTCCCAACTTCTATGAACAGAACTTCTCAATTTGTTCACCATCCTCTGGCTCACATAAAGTAAGAGAAAGGAGAGCAAGGAGAGAAAAAGAAAGGGAAAAGAGAACATGAATGAATAAATTGATGACAAAGAAAAGGGAAAATGATGAAAGAAAGGTGAGAAATATAAGATTCTTAATTGGTGGGATATGATACTGAATGAAAATTATATTAGTTGCTTGTACTTAAACCTATGGTTTGCCTAATTCCAATTTCTCTAATCCATCCTCCATACAGTTGTCTAAATAATTTTCTTTAAGCAAGGTTTGACCATATATATACTAGGATTCAGAAGATATTATGGCTCCTTTCACATTAAGGACAATATGCAAAATTCTTTATTGTTTCAAGTCCTGTACAATCTGGCTCCAGCTTACCTTTTCAGACATAGCAAAGTATTCCTCCTACATTTAACCTTCATTCTATATTAATTGGTTTTCTTCTAAGTGTGTGTGATATTCTCCTTCCAGCCTACATACTTGTGCTTAGGCTATCCCCTATGTCTGTTGCCTGCCTTGCCACAACCTCTTAAAATGACTGATCCTGTCAGTGTTTTATTTTCCCAATACAAAGTTAATTTGCATTTATTTTGCAAACATTTTGGATGTTATCACTCTATCACTCCCAGAGTAGAATATAAGTTCCTTAAGGCTCAGGACCATTTTGTTTCTGTTTTTGTTTTCCTAAGGCCCAGGTCTGTGCTTCATGCAGGAAGGTATTAATACATTTTTTTAATTGAATTGAACTGAGCTGAATGATTATTAAGTACACTAGATTTTTGAAGTCAATAAGGTCAACAAATATTTATTGCATAGAAACTATGCACTCAAAACTTTATGAGATTATATGATAGTTGCAAAAAGCTCTTTGCCCTTGAGGAGCTCATAATTTGATTCATGGGAAAACAGTACAAGCCAACATGTACTCAGCTACTGACCTGTGTGATGTAGAGTATAAATGGTTTTGTCACTAAGGGAAGGAAACAATCATGTGGGTTAGACAAGTCAAGCAAGCCCTCATGAAAAAGGTGAACCAGGAACCTGGCCTTAAAGGATGGTTAAGATTTCACTGAGACATAATTGACTGGGGTAGAACATTTAACATGTAAGACAAAACAAAGGCATAGATGCAGTAAGGGGAAGGTTCTATGAGGGAGACACTGGAGTTAAGCAAGACAGTACAGGAGAGATTGTTTCAGGGAAGAGGAGAAATGGGGGCCATCCACTCACCTTGGATCTTCTTCTTTCCATTGAAGACATTTAGGGAATTTTGGATTAGCCATTGTCCTCAATTTCACTTTTCCTGTCAGCTAAGATTTCAGCGAGTCAAATTTAAAATGTTTATGTAGGATCAGTACCTTGTATGAAATAAAATAATAAATGCTGGCTTTGTTTCATGTATCCTAGAAACAACAGTGGGTCCCAAATCATGAGATAATAATTAACTAAACATAATTTTATTATTGATATTGACTTGCTTTGGAGGCCTACTGATATTTGTCTTGAATCCTGAGCAGAAACAACAAATATTTCTTGTGTACCTCAATCAACAGAAGGCTAATTGCCATCAAATACAATATACCAGTAACTCTGAATGTCACATTGATAAAAAGTGTTCTGTAAACCAAAGAAGAAAAAGATTGAATGTATGAAGACGTATTTCCCGTCCTTGAAAGCTAAGGCATGACTTGCATTAATAATAATGGATTATTTTTGTATAGAACTTTAGAATTTGCATCAAGCTTTTCTTATAACAACTCTGTGAAGTGGGAAGTATAGTTATTGTATTACTCTGAATACAGGATGCACTTAAAAAAACACTTAAAAAAACTTCAATCAGATTTGTACAAAAAGCTCAATACAGCTTTTAATCAATGTTATTTTTCACCATTTCCAAATGATACAATTTTTCAGATGCGGCCTATGTTTAGAAATAGGTATGTTTCTGTATGCAGAAAAAACAGTATTATTCCAAATTTTTTATAACTAGTAGACCATTATAGGCTAATCAACAAGTTATGAATAGTTAGAGCAGAGAACTGAATCCAAGTCTTCTGATTTCAAATCCAATGCCCTTTCAATTATAGCACATTGTCTTAGAAAAGGCAAGTGATTTGGATTTATTTATATAGTGATAAAATTAAGTGACATTCTCATTATTTTCTTTTAGAAAGAAAATAAGCTAATTCTCTAAGTCAAAAGGATCCCAGAGAGCAATTCCTTACAAAACTAGAGTCACCAGCAATGGGCTGTAGGACCACATTAAGAAACTTGATCAATATTTGTTCCAGGGACTCTGATCCAGAGCCTATCCACAGGACACAATTTTAATAAGATGAGCTTCCATAGTAAAGGAAATTCCTGAACAACCTGATCTGTTCTTTGTGAATCATTGAGCCATAGATCTAAAAGGTGCCATAAAAAATATCTGTTCCAAGGATTCTTCTTAACCTCTGGGTTGTGCCGTTGTTTTGTTTTGTTTTTAATTTTTATTTATTTATGTAATGCTTTTTGGAGGGGAGAGGGCAGGACAATTGGGGTTAAGTGACTTGCCCAAGGTCACACAGCTTGTCATTGTGTCAAGTGTCTGAGGTCGGATTTGAACTCAGGCCCTCCTGACTCCAGGGCTGGTGCTCTATTTACTGTGCCACCTAGCTGCCTGGGTGAAATTGTAATATGTGTGTGTTTCTGTTTGTGTATGTGTGTGTGTGTGTGTGTGTGTGTGTGTGTGTGTGTAATTGTAGGAATATGAATGTGTGTATGCATAACTATTTCACAAATTGGTTTCTTTTTCATTTGATTTTATATTCTTAAAAACATTATTTCAAAGAGGGATCTATGGGCACTGACCATTCTAGTCCAACCCCTTTAAATTGCACATGAGAAAACTGAAGTATAATGAGATTAAATCCTTAATCTAAAATCACATAGCTTAAAAAAATCAGTAAGAATGAAGCATATTCAGCCTACTTTCTTTTTCTCTGATTTTAAGATTTAAAAGAAAAATGAAATGAAATGAATGTAATCTCCAGGAAAGAATTGAAATCAAGTATATCTTGGTAGTCAATAAGAGAACAGAGAGCTGTCATTAAAAAAAAAGTTCAGGCCACCTTTCCCTGAATAATTAAATCCCAAAATATGAATAACTAACTAACTAACTAAATAAATAAATAAATTCTTAACAATTGTGATTGCTCAGCCCAGCTGTAACTTACCTTGATGGCAAATGGAGGCATACTACATGACTAGTGAAAGACAAAGAGTCTTCTTTTCAAAAAGGGATTCCACAGGTTATGAACTCATGAGTTTGATGGGAATGCCTGCAAAATCCATAGCAGATTATTAAACAGATGGTTTGTGAGTATTTGGAGGGGATTATTATTAGAGTTTTCACTAGAAAGGGAAATAGAGATCACTGTGAGTCCACATTGGTTCATAGGGAGCCAGTTATGCCAAAATGACTGTATTTCCTTCTTTTATTGGGTTGCTAGATAGGTAGGTAAAGAAAGGACAGTGTCATTGATGCAAGATAGTTGTATTTCAGTGAAGCATGTGACGAAATGAATCATTTATATGGGAATAGACTTAAAATTGGTTTCAGAGTTTGAGAGCATCCTCTTTAACAGTCTTTAGAGCTCCATCTTCACATTCCTGTGAACATCTTCTAAGAGTCCAGCCTTTTGTTTGTCATTGTTTGTTGTATTCTTTTTAAAATATCAACTATTTAAGTATAGGGTGAAAGATATATGATTCAGCTTGCAATTTTTATTTTAAAAGGCCTAGAACTTTTAATGGGTAATCTAGGTGTAAGCCCACTCTGATGTGTGTAACAGTAATCAATTTAGCAGACACTTAGCCCATAGTAACTTAGGGCTAAGTATGGAAGGTGTGAGCTCTGTTTCTGACATGGCAGAAGCAGGGAGGCCAGTGTGTGTATATAAGAAGAGTTCTAGAGGCAGAGAGACAGAATTGGGAATCTTCCTCCTGGTGAGTCCTTTTGGAGGAAGCAGGATTGTCCCAGTGTCTGGGAGCTGGTCTGCTGGATTGAAGAACTGAGTTGGAGTTTTCTTGAGAGAGAGAGAGAGAGAGAGAGAGAGAGAGAGAGAGAGAGATTCTCTCCCAGCATCTGGAAACTGACTGAGAACTAAGTTGGAGTTTTCCTGAGACCAGGATCAGGTAAAGGCTGCCTGGAAGGCTAGCTAAGAGGGCTTCCCTAGAAGGCCACCTGGAAGGCCTCCTGGAAGGCTGAGATTTCTCCTGGGTCCTAGGGCCAGCTGAACTGCTGGAGGACTGAAGAAGCATGACCGGGATAAGCCTTTGTTGGTTCATGGCTTGGCTGATCTTTGAGTTCCCAGCAACAGAATTGGTGAAGGGTTTGAGATGTTCTGGACCCTGTGAACTTTGGTGTGTGCCAGGGACTGCCCAGATGACTGGACAAGGACCTGGGAGCTGTCTGCTTCTGAATCCAGGTGACTGTTTGGTGAATTTAGGTAAGAGCTGGGACCGTGGAGGAGGATCCAAGGAATCTAAGAGAATACCCTGAGTCAAGATGAAGAAAAGGTCTCTCCTTGGATGAAATTGAGGTTTGCTGGACACCTAGGGGTAGAAGGTTTTTGTAATTTCTAATGATTGTATCTTGTAATGATACTTAGTGACTGATTGCTAGATGAGTGATTAAGTTAAGATTGCTCCATGAGTGGAAGATTAATTATTATATATTGTGAATTGATTGATTGTATTGTGTATATGTATTGTGAATTGATTGAATGATTAAGTAAGGAGAATTCCCCTTCCCCCTTTAGGGAAACCAGATGAACACTATATTGTGATTTTCTGTGATAAGATGTAATATTGTGTATATTGTACTGTACCTTGATTTGTTATGAACATTATATTGTGATTTGTTGTGAATGTTTGCCTTGATTTGTAATGGAATAAATGGAGTGTTCACTATACTGTGTAATCTGAACCTTAAAAGCTGTTCACAGTAGCATTCTTTTGGGAATCTGTTTGTGCACGGTGTTACAATATGAAAGCTTGGAATAAATTTCTTCTTAAGCTTTATTAGTAGCAGTAGAGTGTGCAGAACAATAAAGGGGGTAGGCTTATTGGTTCAGGTCTGAAGACTGTGTGTCAGGTTCTCAGGGTCCTGTTTTTTAGGAAGGACATTGGCAACCTGGGTCTTATCTAAAATACTGGTATTAAACTCAAATAGGAATGAGGCTGCTAAACTATATATTAGCATATTGACTTAAGTAAATATTATTATTTGTGTTCTCTTGTATTTTTGTTAATTTTGTCAAATATTTCGCAATTACATTTCGTCTGGTTCCCTTTGCACTAGGGAGTGTTGTAGGAGCAATTAGATATATCTTGTCTAAATAAATGTTACCGGAATATTCAGGGAATTGGAAACCAAACGCCATCAGGATATATTGTATGGAAGCATGGATGATTTGAGAAAAAGAAAGATTAGGAAGAGAAGAAGAAAACAAGTATTGATTAAGCACCAATCACTGTGTTAAGTGCCTTAAAATATTATTTCATTTGATCCTCACAATAGCTCTACAAGTAGATGATATTATTATTCCCAGGTTAATGATTTTCCCGTGGTCACATAGCTAGTAATTGTCTAATGCTGGAATTGAACTCAGGTCTTCCTGAATTTTTTTCATTGTGGCACCTAGCTGCTTCTGCAGGAAGAATAGGATTTTAACTATTAGACTTAATGCTTCTTGATCTAAGAGAGAAGAAGAAGATGAATGGGAAAAAAAGTATATTTAGGTGGACTAGGCTACCTTGGGATATATAGCAAGTTCTCTGTTTTTAGAGATGTTCAAATATAAAGTGGATTGCCACTCGTAAAGACATTTTTGAAAGTTTTTTTTTTTTTCCTTTTGCCTCAGGAAAACAAAAGAAAACAAAAACATTGGATTATGTGGCCTGTAATAAGATCCCTTCTAATTTCTTAGTTTCTATAATTTATTGAATCTGTGGTCTTCTCTCTGAATTGACACATATTGGAATTCATCTTCATCAGCTTTTCTGGTGAAAAGCAGTGAGCCTTTCCAAACTTAAAAATCAAAAACAAAAACAAAAAACAAAAACCAGACATACTTTGAAAGACTCTGAGATCTTAAGTACATTTATATTACTAATAAAAAGGAACAATATTCTCAAAGTTTATGATATTATTTATTATTATTTTGAGAATTGTTATCCTTGTTCCACTTAGGCTTAAAGAGAAATGGCCACTGAAAGGCTCCATCTCATTTCTGATTGACACACAAGTTTTGACCTCATTTGCTTCTGACCTGTGCCAGCCTTTCTTTCCTAATTCTCCCTCTTCTTCTCCATGGGTCACAAGATTTAATTAATATTGTTGGATCAGCTTTAGTTCAAGTGCAGGTCAGAATACCTGAGCTGAAATGATCTTCTAACCTCCACAGAAAGAGGAATTATAGGCATGTGCCACCATCGTGGCATCATTATTAGTTTTAATAATGGGAGCCAATGTGGTATATTTAGGGGCTGGTGTGAAGCCAAGCTCTAGCAACTTTCCAGAGGACTGCTGCTATGAACAGCTTTAAGGTTCTGATCACAGAGTACAGTGAACTCTCTATTTATTCAGCAGTAAATTAAAGCAAAACATTCACAGAAACCAAAGAACAGCATTTCCAATGATATAACAATTTACCAATAAAGTGGACGCATAGTTTTCACCAAAGTGGCCACACAGTTTGAAGCAAAAGATATCATTCAGTAAGTCCTCAACTCAATCATCCTTAAGGAGCAAGCCTTCTAAAGGGATACAAAGTACAAAGGTCAAAATTCTCCACTCCTAGGTCACATTGTCTTAATCTCTCAGTCAAAAAGTCTTCTTTATTCCTGATTGGAGATTAATTTCCAATCATCCTTAACTCAATCATCCTTAAGAGGTACAAGGTACAGAGTACAGAGTTCTCCTTCCCCTAGGCCACAGTAAATCATGATCTTCTAAGTCAGCATTAAGTACCCAAGGAGAGGTCTTTTCATCTTGACTCAAAGCTGACTCTCAGATTCCATGATTCCTCTTCCATGGTCCCAGCTCCTGCCCGAATCTACCCACCTGTCACCTGGATTCAAAGGTAGGCAGTTCTCAGTTCCTCCTCCAGCTCCTCCTGCAGCTCCCCATCCAATTCTTTGTCCAGTTCCATATTAAAGCTCACATTGTCCAGTCCACCTCAAGTCCTTTGGAGTTTCTGTTTCTGGGAAGACAAAGCTTAACAGAGACAAAACAACATTCATGCATTTTGCTGGCATCATCAGAACTCAATATTTTCATGGGCCACGTGTCATTTATTCAAGTAACCTTAAAAGTGAGGTAAAATGTTAAAATATGACCAGGGTATTGTGGTTGTAGGTAATTAAAGCCCAAGAGGCCTCTCTTTAAAATCCTTTCAGCATTTTATTCAGAATCTTGTGAGGCAAGATTCCTTAAGACACAATAGTGTTTTCCTTCAGACATAAAAATGGGTCACGGGCCCTTTAGAGTTCATCATTAAAGCAGTGTATAGTTGTCTTAGTGCTACTCTGTCTGCTCTTTTTATTTCAAGCACAGTTCTGAATGAGGACACCATGGTATATGATGTTATCTTACCTGGTTATAAGGCAAAATTCATTACCATTCTTTGACTTGCTCAGTTTGCATTCTTTCAAGGTCAGGAATTTTGTCTCTGTGATTGAAAATGATTAAAATCAACACTACTGAATTATTTCTTGCATAGAGTTATTCCATCAGAAAGACTGTGCTGACTCTTTTATTGGCTTCTCCTCAGACTGAGGATCTATCACTATCATCAAAAACAGCTGACATGAAGGATGATCATTTTTTTTTTTCTCCAGATCTATGTCAATTCACCTCTCATCCATGAAGGTTCTTTGATACCCTTGAAGAGATTTGGGATGAGGGGTATTTCAGTCTCACAAGTTTTAATGATGCTGCTTGTTCCAGTTCTGTGGTGAATCAAAGGAGGCTACACCTACTCACATAGTAGGGGACCAAAAGTGCCTCTATCTTAGGAGATCTGGCTATGCCAAAGCAAACTGCCTTAGGGGTGCCTCCATGCTAGGTGAATCAGGAATGTTCCAAAGCCTTTATAACATGTATATTTATAAATTCTTCATAGATGATATTTGAGGTATAACTTTGAGAGACTTAGATTTACTAGGTTAGAAATTATAGTGACCTAGTTCTCAGGAGACTTTAGGTTCTAATCCTGCTCCTGACAAGAATTTTCTCCATGTCATTGGAAATATTACTTTATTTCTTTGGAGCTCATTTTCCTTATGTATCCATTGGGAATAATATTTGCTCCACCTACTTCACAATGTTTTTGAGAGTGCAGCATGAAACAATGCACATAAAAGCACTTGAAAAAATATAAAGAAGTAAACAAGAATAAAGCAGTATTAGTGTTATATCAGGCTTATCAATATTAGTTATAATATTAATTAATATTCTTAGAATATTAGTTATATTTTATCAGACTTCATCTTTGATACATTCTAATTGAATAATATGCAAATAGGCTGAATCCCATAAATACAGGACTTAATAAATCTCAATGAACAAAAGAAGGATTTTGTCACCTTTTAGCATCTGTTTCACTTTTCCGTTGTCCACCACAAAAAGCACCTTCAAATTCTCAGTTCATTGGAACCACAGAAAACCTTAATATGCTCATCATTGCATCCCACCACTCAAAAACCCTCCATTAGTTTCCACTCTCTTTGAATATGGTCCAATTTAAAATTCAAGATACTCCCTGATTTGACCTCAACCAACCTTTCAGACTTTCTTCCTCCTACCTCCATTCAGACTTGCCTCCCACTTTCTTTTGCTAGAAACATATGTACTAGCCAAGCTTCATTACTCATCCTCAATGAGCATTAAGTGTTGCCTTTGTTCATGGTATTCCATCTGTCTAGAATTCCCTATCTTCAGCCATCCAAATCCTTTCCATTCTCCAAGGCCCAGATGAAATGCTACCTCTTTCATGAAGATTTCTTTCCCCCAGCATCACATTCAGTTCTCTTATTTTTCTAGCACTTTGTTAATACCTGTCATGTGATACTTATAGTATTTTCTCTAACAACAAAAACAGCAGTTAACATTTTTATAGCACTTCAAGGTTTGTAAAGTGCTTAACATATATAATCCTATCTCCTATCTGATACTTATAACAACCTTGTGAGGCTGTTGCTCTTAAACTAATAGAATGTAAGTCACTTGAGGGCAAGAACCATGTCTTTATCTTCCTATTACTCTGTTGCCTTTTTATCAGCAGTGCTTTGCTTCTAGTAGACACCTCTTTATTGAGTGAAGGGAGAGGTAGACAGAGATATGAATGAATAATTGACTTCTAAGTATCTTATTCTTTTATGCAACTACCCCTTCAGAGAGTATATCATATACTTTTAATGTAACATAAATAGTACTTCATGTAAGTGCATTTATGTATGTATACATATATGTAGAATAAAATATATAGAATCAAAATACATAGAATAGAAGAGAAATAAGCCTGTCATCAAAGCAGCCCATGGAAACTGAGCTTATGAGACTGTCAGCAGAAGAGTTGTCAAAGTCCATTTTAAGTAGCAAAGATTTCATGCTGACAGCTAATGTGATGATAGTAGACCCTGGCAATCATTCCTGCAGTTCATTGTCTTTCCTAATCTTGATGTCTTGCCAGCCTGAAGAGGAAGTGATCATTTCTGTCTCCTAACACTTGATTTTTATTGTTGCTGTTGTTTAAACAGATGCTTGATGGAACAACAAGCATTTGTGTATGTAGAAAAAAGTTGTCTGTTAACTTTCAGTCGCTCAGAAGACTCATGATAGTTTTAGAACCTATATTTCTTTGATTCCAAATTTCTTTGTAAGGAGATATTACTCTAAAGCTGGAAATAAGATGCCTGCAAGACTTAACAGACTTATAAAAAATAACCTGAGTGAAAATACACAAATAAACCAAAATTAGCAACTAAAAAAATTATATTCAGAAGTTATTATATACAGTGGTCATTCCAGACAATTTCCAAATAATGGAAGACTTCTCTCTTGAGGAATTCAACTTCCTGGATTTTTGCTTGCACATTTCTATAAGTAATTCCATTCCATTCCATTTCTGGCCAGCTATAGTTGTTAGGATTTTTGTTTGTTCAGGGAACTAACTGTCCCTTGGTAATATCCCCTTATAATATGATGATATATCTCATTGTCTATGATATATCTGATTACCATATAATAATTTCAGTCCAACCAACCTATATAAGATGTTTGGGATCTCTCAAAAGAAAGATCTCACTCCTCTACCTCATTTTCTGTGGTGAGACTTGGTAAAGGATGAGTGGGTGTTACAGGAAGCTTTGGGAAAATGGTTCTAGAAGTCTAATAAAGTAATTTTAGGCCACTGTAGCACACCATTTATATTCATTAATGTCAAAAGTATGACTAATAGCACTGAGCATGTTTCAGCCTACATATTTTTGTTTTTATTAAGATTTTCAGTTTTGTTCGTTTTAAATTCTTTTAAACTATCCCCAAGTTTTCTTCTACTTAATTAAGATCACCCAAAGTATTTATGAAGCATCTTTTTTGTTTCAATCTCTGTTCCCAGGAGTGGGGAAATAGAAGAGAAAGATGAGACATTACCCCTTTCCACAAGAGCCTGGAGTATAATTTTCGGACAGGTCTAATACACATGTTAGATATTAATGAAATAAGTAGTGAAGATTATAATACAGTTTTCTACATAATAAAATAATAAACTATAAAATTTAAAAAATAAAATAAGGTAAATAAAAATGTACAAACAAAACATACTACAGGAAGTAAAGAAAGGGAGTCAATCAGAAATTTATGGAGCAGCTAGGTGGTGCAGTGGATAGAGCACTGGCCCTGCAGTCAAGAGGACTAGCGTTCAAATCTGGCTTCAGATACTTTATACTTACTAGCTGTGTGACCCTGGGCAAGTCACTTATCCCTGGCTGCCTCTCAAAGAAAACAAATTTTAAAAAATCTATGAAGCACATGAAACGTATGTTATGAAATTATGATTGTTTTTTTTTCCCCCTTGGTAGGTTGGGTGTATTCATGGAAGGGGGGGAAGCAGGACATTTTCACATACAGAAAGAAGGAAGAACATGTTGTATACAGAGGATTATTATAGCATGATTAGACCAAAGAGTATATGCAGAGGAACAATAGATCAAGTACAGTGTATCAGCTTCTAACCACGTGGTTTCCAAGACCAGTATAGCTAGAGCCCTAGGATTCGAGGATTATGCAAATAGCTGATCCTAAGCATTGTTGTTGGTGAATCATTTTCAGTGGTATTTCACTTTTCTTGTCACAGTTTGGGGTTTTCTTGGCAAAGTTATGGAGTGGTTTGTTATACTTCTCCAGTTGATTTTAAAGATGAGGAAACTATGGAAAATGGTTTAAGTGACTTGACCAGGGTCATATAGCTAATAAATATATAACATTATAATTGAACTCAGGAAGATGAGTATTCCTGAAGTCAGGCCCAGTACTCTATCTCTATCCACTGTGCCACCTAGCTGCCCCTGATTATAAATATTATTCCCCTTATAATAATTACACAACATGCATGCATGCATACATGTATGTATGTGTGTATGTATGCATATGTGTATATATGTATGTGTACATGCATACACACATTCATACATAAATTTTATTCCAAATAAAAATGTGAGACTTAAGGAACAACATGCCTAGGGTGGTATAATAATTCAGTTGAAAACTAGGATTCAAATCCAAATATAATGTAACTTCAACATCTTAAATTTTACTAAGATTTTAAAAGTGATTTTTATTGTTGCTAAAAGAGGTAGGTCTCTTTTAGTAAATGTTTTGAAAGTATATGTGTGTATATGCATGTATGTATATATGCATATACATGTATATGTATATATGTATATACATATGCATGTGCTTATATGCATGTGTGCATATATAGATATGTTTGTATAAATGTGTACCCAAGATGGGAAAAGTTTGTGGAATAGAATCAAAGTCTTTACACCCTCTTAACCACAGAAAATTGACTAGGACAATGCAAGTTTAAATTATTAGCCAGTATGTGGCAGGACTTAATCTCAGATGGAACTTAATCCCAGCTTTTCCTGTATCCTAAGCTACCTCTCTATCCATTATGCCAAATTACTTTTCGATGTGTCTGTCTCTGTATTTAAAATGGTATGTGTATACACATATGTATAAACATATACATATCGATCTCTCTATCTCTTTATCTCCCTATCTATCTCCCTTCCTATAGGATAAGGACTGGACCTGTGTTTTTATTGATATAGGAAACTCTAGATTTAGGAAATTTCCTCTACCAATGTATGTCTCCATCTTTTCTTCAATTTAGAGGTTATTGAGAGCACTGAGAGGGTAGGTGACATGCCTGGAATCGAGTAAACCCGTATGTGTCAACAGCATGCCTTGATTCAGGCCTTCTTTACTGTGAGGTCAGTTTTTAATATACTATTCTATAATGCCTTTCATGTATATACAGGAATGTAAACAAACATACATATATAATTTGCAATTATATATAAAAAAACAAAGGT
>CM053588.1:181259884-181279884 GCA_028646515.1 Pseudochirops corinnae | reverse complement strand
GAAAAGATGAAGCTTAAATACAAGTGTATATCTGTCTGTATGTTATCATTATTCTTAATGGGAGTAGACATTGCAAGGACATTGCAAAAACATTGCAAATTGTACTTTAGACAATGAATTAACTACAAGTTCCAGAACCAAGCTATTTTATTCAGGGATTAAAACACGGGTTCATCTGCTCTTTTCAGTCAAGTTATACACTTGTTTCTATTTAGATACAATTCCACTCTAAGAATTCTTTGAAGGGCAGCTCAGTAGATGGATCATCAGGTCTGGTGTCAGGAAGATACGAGTTCAAATGTGGTCTCAGATGTTACTTGTTGTGTGATCCTGGGAAAGTCCAATAACTCTGTTTGCTTCAGTTTCCTCATCTGTAAAATGAGCTGGAGAGGAAATGGCAAACCACTCCAGCATCTATGTCAAGAAAATCCCAAATGGGGTCATAAGGAGTAGGACACAACTGAAACAACTGAACAACAAAGAACTTTTTTTATGTAACTGTGATGGGTTTTTTTTCATAGCAAACCAAACATATGACTTTAAAAATATGTCTAAATTCTAAATCAGAAAGTTTTATGAAAGGGCCATGGTTTTTATTGCTATATTATCTAGTGTGAAAGACTAATCAGTCATATCAGCAATCAGAAACTTGGTCATTTTAAACTGACTTGACCAATAACTAATACTACTTCAATTCCTGTCACTTAGAGATTAACACTAAAACTTAATAAATATTGATATCAACATAGATAAGCCTACAATGAATAATTGCTATATTTTGGGAATATAATTTCATCTCTCTTGGTTTCATTTTCCCATCTGCAAAATGAATAATAACATAGTATTTGTATAATACATTGTTTTACAAGTTTAAACCTTTTATCTCATTTGAACCTTAACACAATCTTATGGCATAGCTACTATTATCCCCATTTTTACAGATAAGGAAACAGACTGAGAGAATATATGTTACTTGCCTAAAGTTAAATAGCTAGAAGGTCTCTGAGGCAAGATTTGAATTCAGGTTTTCCTGATATGATGCTGAACATTTTACCCACAGACCCCCCCCCCCCCCCCAGGTACCCCAATGCCTATTGAATTAGATGGTCTCCACATTCTTTATGTTTCTAACATTTCATTTATATTATTCTTTTTATTCTTTTTCTTCTTCTGATCTTCCCCTCACTTTAACCAAAGGTGTCTTGGTTATCCCAGAAGTCCAAGAAAAATCTTGATTTATATTTCATGTTTACATAGCCATTAAGCATTTTAATAAGTTGATAGCTCTAGAGCTGGAAAATACATTAAAAGTCATCTAGTCCAGCCCACTACAGATGAAGAAACTTTGGCTTTGAGAGCCAAGGTGACTAATGTCATATAGGTAGAAATTGGAAGAGTCAGAATTCAAACTCACATCCCAAGATTTCAATTTAGTGTTTTTTTTTCCCAATAAACCATGTTGTGTACTTGAGTTAATAAATATCCATTCATCATATTACTGTTGAAAGCATTATAGGGAAGAATAAATAATGACAAAGATGCAATGTCTATCTTTGATGTTTGTTAGCTCATTCAGTACACAATTATATGCTTACTATATTTAGATAATTGATACTCACTAGTATTGTGACATAGAAAATTCACTTAACCTCTCCCATATTTTGTTTCTTCATCTGTAAAAGGTGAATAATAATAATAATAATAACTATCTCATAGGTTTGTTGTTAGGATCAAGTGGGATGTTATATGTAAAAGTGCTTTGCAAAATTTGACAAACTATATATGTTTATTATTTTTATTATTATGGCAGGCAAAATTTCTTAGATACAATAGGGTCCCATCATTCCTGTTATTCATAGTCTAGTTTGGACAAAAGGCAGGTACCCAGATAGATATAATAGATACTTTTACAATACAGAGATAGAAAACTACAACAAAAAAGTAGGTCAGAATGAGAATATCATTCCTAGCACAGGATTTATGGAGAAGGTAACATTTGGTTTGCGCCTTAAAGTACATACAGAAATGCTGTAGATAAAAATATTGAGAAAAATATATTCTAGGCATAAAAAAAATAGCATGAAGGAAATCATACAGCTGGAAGAGGGTTATGTTATAGACCAGGGGTGGGGAACCTGTGGCCTCAAGGTCACATGTGGCCTTCTAGGTCCTTGTTTACAGTCTTTTTGGCTGAGTCCAAGTTTTACTGAACAAATCATTTTATTAAGATGATTTGTCATGTGAAGTTTGGATTCAGTCAAAGGGCTGCACTTGAGGACTTAGAGGGCTACATGTGGCCTTGAGGTCACAGGTTCCCCAACCCTACAGACATCCTTAAACTAAGAAAATATTTGTTTGAAGTACATCTCATATGCATCACAGGCTTATAATGATTTCTCTTTGAAGCTATTAAATCATTTTGACTGGAGCATTGTCTTCTATTTCCAATCTCATCTCATCTGTGAAACTTCACCTAACTACTCTAGCCCATGCTAAGCTTAATATTTCTTTAACAAACAATAACAATTCTACTTTATATTTGTTAATTTTGCCCTCCCAGCTGTAGATATAAATGAAGTTTCTTGATAGACCATATTTTATACTTCTTTCCTATGTTTCTCACTGACTAGCATCATTCTAATCATGGAGTTTGTGCTCAGAAAATATTTATTAATTGATGTAAAGAGGTCAAGGTTATGAGTTCACTTTCCGTGACTTATGACTTCACTTATGACTCATTGTCATAAGTATCACTAAGATTACTCTTTGATTGTTCTAATTTTAGTCATAGTGGTCCCCTGGTGCTTATGGGTAGTTGCCTATTTGGAACTTAAAGTTTCTTGTCATCTTATCGATACAGCTTATTGATACTACCATTATACCAGAGCTTAAGAACTATTTTTACATAGGAGCAGACACTCTTCATGGAAACTGTCATTTTTTTTTTTACCTTGTTTGAAGAGTATGACAAGGGAATACTATTTTATTAATGGTTTTAAACCCCTACCCCCAGTTAGTTTGGGATTAGGACTGATAGAGTAATATTATTGTGTTAAATTGATGAAGATTAAATGCAAATGAAGTTATCCATGCCATAAAAAGTGACTGACTGTTCTACAATCAATGTACACTAAACAACAAAACAGACAAACAAAACTCTCCCACTTCTTCTGTTTTCCTTTTAGCAATCTATGAGCAATCATGTGAAGCCTACCGGCACAAGGGAAACACATCTGGTTTCTTCCACATAGATTCAGACGGCAGTGGGCCTCTTGAGCCACTCTTTGTTTACTGCAATATAACAGGTAAGGTTCCATCATTTTCATTCATATTTAACAGATTACCTAAATAATGTACACACAGAAAGCATTTCTTTTTGAAGCATAGAATTTTAGAAAAAAATATTTTTTAAAAACATGGAAAAAAATATGTCTGAGAATTTATGTCTTCCTGAGTATTTCTTGAGATAATATACAAATAACAACTAGGTTATTATTATGGAGGGAATAAAAAGAATGTAAAAATCTTGATTTATTTTCAAAAAAGGATGAAATTGTCTGCTATTATTCCTAAAACTTTTTGTCGTTGTTACTTATGTTTTACTCTAGAGTTAAAACAAAATATATATTAAGCCAATGATTAAAATAAATATTTCTTGTACCTTTAGAATGTAGAATATCATTATAACCCAGCCCATTGTCAAATGGTATCACATACTTATCTAGTCATATTTTCACTAATATAGCATTTAACACTGTCATTCTGGTATCCTCTATCAGTATTATGGAAATATCACAATCAAAGAAAAGAATGTTGAACTCACTCTGGAAACCCAATCTGGCAGAGATCACCTATATGATCATGAGGACGTGGGAGTTTTCACTTTACACTCTCCATATTTGACAACCCTTCCCGTAGTCATATCACCTGAACTATGAGTGTGTAAAACACACACACACACACACACACACACACACACACACACCACTACCACCACCAACAATAATTCTTATAGGCAATATGAAAGCGTCAGTGGGATGCTGGATTTGGAATCAGGAAGACTTTGAGTTTAAATGCTATTTTTGAAACAAACTAAATATGTGAACTTGCCAGAGCCTTTCAATTTTTATGTAATTCAAGCAGGTCCCTTGAGTTTCTCCACTAATAAATTAAATAGGTATGAATTAAGTATCTTCTATGTGCTAAGTGATAGATTGGGGAGAACAGCCCCAGTACAATAAAATTATATATGCCTCCACAATGCTGGACTTCTAATTTCAAAACAACTCAATTAGTGTAAAATAAAATATCAATCTAATTTGGCTCTTCTTTAATGAAATTTCTATTGGGTTAAATGTGAGTTTTAAATTAAGATGCAGAAACTTAATGTTTTAAAAAACATAAGAACTAGTAAAAAGAGATTATAGTTTCATGTTATAGATATTTGTGCAGTAACTTGGTGAAATGAAAAGATGACTGGCTGTGGGACAGAAAAACATTCTGACTGAGATCTAGCTCCAATAAAACTTAGTAGATGGGTGATTCTGAGCAAGTCCTTTCATCTTTGGGGGTACTAATTAACTCATATATAAAAGGTTGATTATACTTCTCAATTTTTGTTCTGAGGCAACTGTTTTGTAAACAAATGGCTGGAGGAAATGACATCATCATCATCATGGTTTGTAATAAGACTGAGTAGAAAATATGTAGTACTAACAGTAGCAGCAACAGGAGTAGTACTAACAGCATCGACAATAAACAGAAGCAGCAGCAGCAGTTAAGTAGTGGTAGTAATGTGGGAGACAAGGGGAAAAGTTGAAGGAGAAAGAAAGAGGGAGGGAGGGAAGTAGAGATAAAAGGTAAAATAAATATAAAGAACCAGAAAGGGACAAATAAGGAGAAGATCATTAAAAAAGGCAAAGAGGAGAAAGGACTCTGAAGTCTCTGAACTGTTAGTAAAATGCTCTTGTCATACCTGATATTCCCTTTGGGTGGGAGTTTTATAGAATTATCCTTATCATAGTTTCCATGTAAAATGCCTATTTGTTGATTTCCTTAATTCTTCAATGGCACTATATATTTAAGGCTTGAGAAAATACATTTGAATGTTCTCCCTAGATAAATGAAGTAATGAGACAAATTACATTAGACTACTGCTATGGTAATAGTGCTTAGGACACCTTTTGCTTAAATGAAATCAAATAGGTTAAATTTATGAAATGAATTGAGTTTTCCTTACCTGAAAATGTGGTATAAACATTTTGGAGTTTTCACAGTTATAGCATTCTTTATTTCAAAGCTATCATGCACATTCATAAAAATGTATTTTACTCTCCACAATGCACAAGTACAAGGTCTTCCTTCTCTCAGAAACCTTAAAACACTATATAAGTGTTATTTCTTCTTCTCATCATCATCATTATTGCTGCTATTATTATCTGCTGTCACTTTCATGCCATGGGATTTATTGAGATCTTCCAAAATATAAATGCATTAAATAAAACTGTCAGCACCTAGGACAGGATTTTGTCAGCAGCAAATGCTAGTTGACCTGAAGTATGATACTGTTCCTTTGCATTTCCATAGAATTTCATTATTCTAAAATGCATTAGTGTCGATTAAACCTTATACCATCCCTACCATTTAACTGTAAGATATATTATTATCTTCCTCTTACTGATGGGAAAGATTCAGATTATATCAACAACTTGCCCAAGGGCAATGAGAGCTGCATTAATGGTTTTGGAGATCTGAAGAAAGTAGGTTTCCTTTCAGGGAAACAGCTACTAGTGAATGACAATTGGATTAATAGCAAGTAAAGGAGAGATAAATTAATGACCAGGATAACAGAACAGGTCTACCTTGGTGAACCTGTGGAAACTGCAGTTCATGAGGTTCAGCTACAAAGGGGGAAAATGCCAAAAGAAATCTCCAAATGTAATACAGTGAGGGATGTTTTATATTTTAGACAGTAAAGTAGTAATAGAAAAACAACAAAAAATGTGGTCCTCTACATTTAGCCACTGGACCTCTTTCAGCTCCCCAGTTAGCATGTACTAAGCCTAGTCAGGTAGGATAAGTCAAGAACAGCTATCTAGTCAAACAGAATGAATTGGACAGGTGTCAGAAATCATGACAGACAAGCTCCTGAATCTGGAAAAACATGAACACTAGAGTTAGTGAACAGACAACACCAAAGTTTAAATCTCATCCTAGGAGAGAGACTATGCATTCTGCCTGATTTACATTGCCTCTTATAAAGTCCTGGGATCATAGATGACAAACATAGAAAGAAGAAGCCTAGATACTTATAGCCTCTTCCATGATTGGAACAGGGGCAAAGAGGTCATTGAAAGGCCTTGTTAAGTCTTTCAGTGTGTTTTGACACACAAATACATTATAGAGGAGTCAGATTACTTTCTGACTCTATTCCTTCCTCTGTCTAGCAGAATCTAACCATGAAAACGATTCCTGGATACAAGTTTTTAAATCTAATTAATAATAACTGTAATATGTAATAAACTTAATAACTAATGAATAATATTCACTCATGGTTTGATTTTTAAAAATATTTCTTATGTTTGCTATACTCTTTAGAATGATATTATTGGAACTGTATGTTAAGATCATAGATAAGAGATTATTATAACTGAAGAGAGTTTTGAAACTTTCAATCTTATCATCTTATAAATGAGCAAAATGAAACCCAGATAAGTAAAAGGAAGCCTAGAATACTAGGTTGGAATCAAATTACCAGAGTTCAAATGCAAGTTCTGCCACTTACTGTCTATATGACTTTGGTTAAATAAATTATCTTTTCTAGAGTTCAGTTTTCTCACCTATAGATAGAGGGGGCAGCTAGGTGGTACTGTGATTAGATTGTTGGGCCTGGATTCAACAACACTCATCTTCATGAGTTCAAATCCTGCCTCAGATGTGTAATAGTTGTAAGACCTTGGGCAAGTCACTTAACCCTGTTCACCTCAGTTCCTCATCTGTAAAATGAGCTAGAGAAGGAAATGGCAAATCACTCCAGTAACTTTGCCAAGAAAACCCCAAATGGTGACACAGAATCAAACATGACTGAAAACAACTCAACAACAAAAGTAGAGAAATGTAATAGATAATCATTATGGTTTATATTAATTCTAAATTCTAGGACCTTATTGTATGGTTTAAGTCTTGTCTCTTCTATTCAATAGATTGTGACTTTTAACATCACATATGCTTTAGTTTTCCCATATGTAAAATATTAAGCAAAACCTATGTGTTAGGCACTGTGCTAAGGACAAAAGTGAAAATTATATGACTTCATGGAACTTACAATTTAGTCGGGGAAGACAAGTGCATATATCAGTGTATACGAAATAGTTGCAAAGTAGGTAGATGTTATTTTGTATGCATCTAGGGGTAGGGCACTAACTGCTATGAGGTTCTAGAAAGGCTTCATGTAGAAATGGACATTGAAAATTCAAATTTTAAAGGAAATTGGGAATGATAACAAGAAAATTACCAGCATTGGGGAGAATCAGTACAGAAACACAGAAATGTGCTATGTATGAGGAATAGTGAAAAAAAGGCAGTTTTCATGAATTGTAGTGTGTATGACAGGCAGTGGGATATAATAATTCTAGAAAAGTAGATTGTGATCAGGTTGTGAAAGTCTTTAAATAGCACTGGAAAAAATATATATGTGTGTGTATACACATTGTGTGTATACATACATATACATATATATGTGTATACACACATACACACACACACACTCACGGATTTATTGAGATGGGGGAGTAATATGATCAGATTTGTACTTTAGGAAAAAAAAAATCACTATGTGGAGGAAAATTGGATTAGAAACTTGGAGCTGGGAAACCAATTAGGAAGCTATTTCAGTACTGTCCAGCCAAGAGGTAACAAGATCTGACCTAAGGTGGTGGCTGTGTGAGTAGAAAGAAAGGGACAATTTATGAAGAGGTACGTTGGAGTTCAAATAGGGAGGGATTTGAAGTCAGATTAAGGAATGTGATCCAAGAGGAATCAGGGCATCACTGAAGATTTTTCAGCTGGTGAGTGACATGGACATGAGAAGTTGGTGGATGAATTAAAAAAGGGAGAGGCTGCAACAAAAAGAATAGTACAGGAAATATTTTAATGGTCCTGGTGAGAGGCAATGGGAGTCTCATCTAGAACATGGCTGTGTACTCAACATTTTTACAAAATACTCTCTGCAGAGAAAAAGAGATGCTGTGAAAGGAGAGTATACACAATTTAACAACTAATTCAATTTAAGGAATGTAGGAGAGGCAAGAGTCAAGGATGACTTCAAGGTTAAGGATTTGAATGAATTGATGGATAATTTTCCTAATGGAAATAAGACAGTTAATAGGAAGGGTAAATTTGAGGGAAGGAAGAACATGATTGCCATTAAAAATACATTGAATTACACAGTAAATCATTTTCTTTGTGTCTTAGTGATTTTTAAATTATTTTAAAGCTTTAAAATAATGACTTTAGCTTTACCTAGGTGGCAATTCTAAGGATATTATACATTGCAGATTTCATCAGCAAATTTTAATAAGGCTAATTATGGTTGTTTGGGCATTTATTTTTTACTTTTAGTGTGTGTATGTGTGTGTGGTGAATAAATAACTACTGTATAATATTGGCTCCTGCCAAATGTTTAGAGTGAGAAAAGGTACATTTGAAACCTAAGTCCAGTGAACTTCATTTTGAACTGATGCATGGTTTATTAATAAACATAATACTTATTGTATGAAGAACTATATATGCATGATAGGTATTATTAATATTGTTATTATTATTATTATACTTAATGATAATAAACTTTAATATTCACCTCCATACCCACATATGCAGTTTAAAAATATTGAAGATATTTAAAATGTTAATGAGTCAGTGAAACTATTAACAATATGTGCATTTAAAGATGGAACATTTTGCTGCTGTCTTTGCCTGAGGAATTTTCCCCCCATAATTATTTTCATTATGTGTAAATCTAAAAATACGTATCACAGTTGCTGGCATAAAAGCAGCTCCTGCTTTAATTAGAACTATGAACCAGAGAAATTAAAAAATGTCTGTGTTGGGTAGGGAAGGTGTATGCAGGGAGACAAAGAAATGATAACAAACTCACATAAAGAAATAGTAGGAACTAACTCTGACCTGGGTGTCAGTGTGACTTATAATCTGTGGCTTATCTCCTATATATTAGCATGTGTTTAGAGCAGCAGTTTTCAACCTGTGGGTCACAACCCCTTTGAGGGTTGAACGACCCTTTCACAGGGGTCACAGGGGTTGCCTAAAACCATCGGTAAACACATATTTCCAATGGCTTAGGAACCGAGACACTGCTCCTCTATTCGTCTCCAGATGAGTCTGCCCATGTGCAGATGCGCCCACATATGAGTATTAAAGGGTCACAGCATTAGGAAGGTTGAGAACCACTGGTGTAGAAGGAGTATGATCGCGTTTATCAGTGGGTGTGATGATTTATAGTCCTCCTTTAAGAGAAAACATTAAACAACTTAGCCTATAAGCTGAAAAGACAGAATTCATGTGAAGTCTGCACATTGGAATGCACTTTAGCTAGTTTTTTCTCTTCATTTGTCAGCCAAAAGAAGTTGTAGTCCAAAGATAGACAAGGATTTATTCAAGTTTACACTGGATATTGTGGCATAATGGATGACATGGTGAATTTAGGAAGACTTGAGTGTGAATGCCTCCTCAAATACTCATCTTGGCCTCGAAGAAGTCACATAACCTCTGCCTTGCTTTTCTCTTTTGTAGAATAGGGATGTTACTAGTTCCTACCTCACAGGTGATAAGGATACAATGAGGACAATATTATAAAATGATTCATAAATCTTAAAATGCTATATAAATGCTGAAATGCTAGTTATCTTGTATCTATCTAGTAAGTGGCATATCTGAGACTATAACCAAGGATCCCAGGCTCCCAGTTCGGCGCTCTTTCCCGGTCTCATGTTGCTTTTGTATATGATCGAAGATCATAAAAAGGTCCCAGACACCATGATTAACCTTCTTATGCTGTAGTCTAGGGAATTTAATAAACTGTTGTTCATTTATTTTTCAGTTGTGTCCAACTCTTCATGACCCTTTTTGAGGTTTTATTATCAAACATACAGAAGTGCTTTGTCATTTCCTTCTGCAGCTCATTTTATAGATGAGAAAACTGAGGCAAATGGGGTTAAGTGACTTGGCCAGGTATACCTAGCTATTAAGTGTCCGAGTCTGGATTTGAACTCAGGTCTTTGTGATGCCAGGTCATTGTGTCATCTAGCTATCCTTTAATCTTCAGAAGAAGAAATTAAACACAAGTCCTCTGACTATAGAATCATTGCTATTTCTACTATATTGGTTGCCCATACCACTCTATCTATCTTAATATATACTTGTGATAATTTTGATTTTTCTCAGCATTCATGCTGCTTGATAGTAGCTACGCAGTCAATAATTTGGTTATGGTAGGTTTCTTCCTACAACTTTCTGGAACTATGAAGAAGCCCCTGGAGCTGATAAGTATTTAAGCATGGGGCAACATATGAAAACCAACATGTTATTCTGGCATATTAGTTGGAATGACTATCAAGAGCCCTGATTCTAGTCCTAATAGTGTCTATGTTCCTAATAGTGTCTAAACTTGGACAAATCAATGAAGTTCCATTCACCTTATTATTGTTTTTTCTTTTGTGAAATAAGCAAGATGACCTCCAAGGTCTCTTTCAACACTATGTTTTAATCAAGGATAGGTTTAAGTACAAAAGTGAGGTAGAAGGAGGACTTGAATAATTTTCTGAAGTGTTGAAGAATCATTTATAAATATTATTTACTTTTATTAAAAAAACAACCCAGGGGGCAGCTAGGTGGCACAGTGAATAGAGCACTGGCCCAGGAGTCAGGAGGTCTTGAGTTCAAATATGAACTCAGACATGTAACATTTACTAGCTGTGTGACCTTTGGCAAGTCATTTATCCCCAAATGCCCTGCCTTCCCCCCTCAAAAAAAAAAAAAAAAGGAAACCAAAGGGACCCAAGTTGTTAGATCTGTGAGTCTTGACACTATATCCTGGGAAAGATCAAAAGCTACATTAGCAAAGAATCACTGAACACTTACAATAAGTGTGTGTGTGGGGGGGGAGTGTGTGGTTGCCTGTGTACCAGGCAACATATTTCTGCAAGGGAAAGTTATACTTAAATGATGTGCTGAAGTTCCTTGAGAATAATAAATAGAAATGCAGATGAATGAGGATGTATACGAAATTTAGTGTTTCTAAGAATCCTTGAGAGTATTCTGTAAGGATATGATCATTCTAGAAGGTGGTTGAGGGATGGGGGTTGAAGAAACAGCTTAATTTTGGTCTGGATTATAGACAAGAAGTAGGTAGCAGCTGTGGAATCGCAAAATAAAAAGAAGAGGCTTTTCTGGGAATCATAGAGACTAAGGTCATTCTTATTTCATGAATGGTGTAAGAAGTGCATGTTACAATCTCTAAGCTTGTGGATGGCCCTTATGGTGATAGGCAATGATATGGGGGAATGTTGTAAAATACAATTTGAAGTAAATAATCCAAATTGTAAGTGTAAAATGAAGGATTTTGAGAGATTGATGAGAATTCTGGGAAAATACCAATCAAAGAAAATTTTGACAATTAGAAATGGCTTTAAACACCATTTAGTCTAACTCCCTTAGTTTATAGCTGAAGAAGGAAGGCCTGGATATGTTAAATGACTTAGTCAAGATTATGCAGATAGTAGGTAGCAAAGGGAGAATTTGAACCTGGGGACTTTGACTCCCAATCCATTGTACTATTCCAAAAATTACTGTAGCTTCTTCCTTAACTATAGCAACTGGGAGCAAAAGTGGGGCTCCACCAAAAAAACTGAGAAAATACTAATGTTCATAAAGAAGGAAAACAAAATTTCCTACTTTTATAAGAATCATGTCTGAAGAGTTTATTCATATGTGTGTATGTGTTATGTACATACACATATAATATATTATGTATTATATATATGTACATAGATAGATGGATAGATAGATAGATAGATAGATAGATAAGGATAGTGGTCTGAATGGTGATAGAGATAGAGATAGGAAAAGGGACAGGAACAGGAATAGAGACAAGATTTAGGATTTCTCTACTATCTAGAACTCACGGATGAAGATTACCTCCCACCTCCCACCTCTACCCATGCAGGTTGGTACTTTCTCTGCAGTTTACAATCTCAGGGAGTTTTCTAGCTTTGGGAAGTGAGTCAGTAAATATTGATTAAGAACTCACTGTATGTTAAGCACTAAAGCCCTGGCAATAGAAAGAAAGGGAAAAGACAGAACATGCTCTCCAGGAGCTCACGCTACGATGAGTGAAATGGCTTGATCAGTGTCACGTAATGAATATGTCAAAGGATGTACACTGTCATTTGCAAGGCTGCAGCCTGAGAAAGATATAATGAAATTCAGGGTCTGCTCAAGCTTTGGCAGACCCTCCTAACTCAGTAGCCTTCGCATATAAATGCATATCTGTCACTCAAGCTGCTACTTGGCTTATATCTGGAGAGGCTTATCGCTAGTTTGGCCACAGGGTGAGGAATTTTTCTGTTCACAACAACTCACTGTTTTTGTTGTTCAGTCATTTTAGTGATGTCCAATTCTTGATGACACCATTTGGCATTTCCTGGGCAAAGATACTAGAGTAACCTGCCATTTCTTTCTCTAGCTCATTTTGCAGATGAGGAAACTGAGATTTGTCCAGGGTCACACAGCTAGTAAGTGTATGAGGCCAGATTTGAATTCAGCTTCCTGACTCCTCTAGCTGTGTGACCTTGTAGACCACTCTAATATCTTTGCCAAGAAAACCCCAAATTCAGTCACTAAGAGTCAGACATGACTGAAAATGACTGAACAACTTCCTGATTTCAGGTCTAGTGCTGTCTTCACTTGATCACCTACCTGCCTTTCTACTAAGGTGCAGAGGGTTAGAATGCAAGCCCTTCTCTTGAGCATTTAAAACATCTTCATGGTCTAGCTCCATCCTGCTTATTCAGTACTCTTCCTTACATACTTTGCTACAGGCAAACTGGTTTACTCGGTGCTCCCCATACGCAAGATTCCATTTCACTAATCCTTGCTTTTGCCAGGCTAGTCCCTCAAGTGCACAGTGTTCTCCCTACTCACATCTACCTTTGGGAACTCATGGTTCCATTCAACTCCCAGATCAAGGGAAACCTCCTATAAATCTTTAATAACCTTCTGGATTGTTGTTAGCACCTGCCCACTGAAAATGCTTTGTGCTGATTTTTATTTTTTTTCCAGAGGAGGAAGTGGAGTCTGTGCCTGTGACTTCATCAGTATCAGGAACTCCCGTTCAGGAATTTTACTCCACTAAAGTAGATCAGCAACTATTCTGCAGTTTTCAGTTTCAGAGTTGTTTGTTCATTTGTTGTTTTTCTTTTCAGGGGAAGGAGAAAGCATTTAGATGTTAAGTAACTTATTCAGAGACATGTAGCCAGTATGTGTCAGGGACTTAACCACATTCTGAAATATTGTAATATGTATCTTTGTATTTCTATGTATAGAGATATGTATGTATATATGTATGTATTTATACATATATATGTGTATATGTGTATATATGTATGTATCTGTCTGACCCTGTCTCTTATTTGCTTTCTGGTGTATGCATTGTTTCCCTTTAGAAGAGCAACAGTTTCATTTTTTGTCTCTGTAACTCATTGCCCAGTATAATACCTGGGGAATATGAGGCCCTTACCAAAAGTTGACCAAATGAAATTTCAGTGAATTACAATATTTGGGTCTAAGGAGTTGGCGTGTCATTGAAATCATAGATATTTTAAATTACTGAGATATTGAAATAAGAAAAGATTCAGAGAACTAAACTAAATTGATAAAAAGAATGGTGCATTGTCAGTACAGACTGAATCACACACCCGCACACACACACTTTTTTTTCTCTTGAAATGATCAAAATCTATAAAAGAATGGATAAGCTAAAATTGAATTATTCACAACAAAGTATAAATCTATTGAAGGTTTAAAAAAAATTTTTTTTAGTTGACCAAAGTAGGTTTAGCACAAAGAGAAGGTTCAGTTCACAAAGTTGGCTATCCTACTTTTGAAACTCATTATTCTAGTTGGCAAGTAATGTATATTGACTAAAACAATGTCAGTTAGTTGATAAGTGATAGAACCCTATGTGATCACTTCTTAAAACTAGGTTATGCCTATCACTTATATTTTTATTAGAAAACTAAATGAGCAAGTGGAATTGATGGTCTGAATTTAGCCTTGGTCTATGAACTCAGCCTTGATCCATGAACTGAGCCTTGTCATATGAGAGGCTAAAAAAGTAATGTGCCCTGGAGCTACATTAAGGAAGGGAGAGCTTCTAAGAATAAAGATGTGATGGTCCCACTCTATTATGACCTGGTTAAATTACATTGGAATGTTACTCAGTTCTGGGAACTACAGTTTATGAAGAATTTTGATAAACTAGCAAGCATCTGAGGAAGGTGCCTTGGTTGGTTAATTGAATCCATGTCATATGAGAGTGTTTAGGGAACTGACAGGAAAAAAGAATAGGAGAAATAAAATTTAGGGGAGATATTATGGTAGTCTTGAGAGACTTGAAGTACTATCATAAGCAAGAAGGATTAGACTAGTCCTGACTAGCCCACATAGGAAAGCATTAGGTACAGTGGATGAACATTTCAAAGATACAGCTTTAAGTATGATGCAAGGCAAGTCTCCCCTTATAATTAAATCCATTAAAATATGGAATGGGCTTCCTGAAAAAGTCATGGGTTTCTCCTTAAAGAAAAATTTCAAGGACAGTTTAGGTGACCACTTATCAAGTTTGTTTCAGAATTCATTTCCCTTCACCATCCCCATCCTTTAAACCTTAAAATTCTTTGATTCTGTAACAAAATGCTTCTATTAGTCATCTCTTGTGATCTTTGTTGAAAAGAGTAACAGCAGTTTATATATTCTGTTTCACTCATTCTGGTCTTTGTCAGGCCAGCCCCTCAAGCTTAGAATATTCTCCATTTTCATGCCTACCTTTTGGAACTCATGGCTCCATTCAAGTATAAAGGGCAACATCCTACAAGTCTTTTTACTAATCTCCCCACTTGTTGTTAGTACCCTATTGTTTAAGGCTTACAAAGCACATTAAGTCTTATTTGAGACTAGTGCAATCCTGTGTAAAAGGTAATAAAAAATAATGTTATTCCTTTTTTAAAGATAAGGAAACTAAAGTTATCATAGGCACGTTAGTCAAAGTTCCATGACTTACAAGGGCAGAGGTAAGATTTGAACCCAAGTCTTTTGACTCAAAGTCAAAAGTTCTTTACTACTATGCTGCTTTGGCTTTAACTTATCACATTTCTCCTGTCCCTCTGATTGAGTTGGGATTTCTGTAAAAATGATTAACCCTGACTAAGTCTCTTAAGTTAGAGAATTTTTTGTTGTTTGGTCACGTGCAACTCTTTATGAATCCATTTAGAGCTGTCTTGACAAAGATATTAGAATGGTTTGCCATTCCATTCTCCTTAAGTTAGGGATAAGAAGAATAAAAAGTAAAAAGAGATCATAAAAAGTAATATGATGTGACGGATTGAAAGCTGGCATACATACATTACATACATGTGAGGGAAAACCTGTGTTCAAATCCTGTCTATGCCACATGTGGGATGTGTGACCCTGGGCAAGTTATTTAAATTGTCAGTGTTGCTGTCAAATTCAAATAGCAATGCCACAGGGGGGGACTCATTAAACTATACATATGGATCCCTATGGGTCTCATACTAATTTAGAAAATCACATATTAGTATTATCTAAGTCTTATTTGCATTTTATTGTATTTTTTTCTTTATTTTGCTAAATATTTCCCAATTACATCTTAATCTGGTTTCCATGGCACTCAGGCGTGTTATGGGCCACTTAATACCCCAGGATGTTATGTCTGACACACCTGATTTAGACAATTTTTCTCACCCAGAACTCTCCCTGAACAAAACAAAGGAGATGCATAAACATAGAAGGGATGAAGAGATGCAAAATCCCTTGTAACACGATAAACCTTGCAAATAACTGGGGTTTTTCATAAAACAAGCTATTTTTCCCATTATTTCCTCTTCTTCATTTCTCCCTACCCTCTCACATATTTAATATATTCTGAACATAGTAGAGTTTCCATTGTTGCCAGAGTGAAGCATGCTAACAGTACCTGGTCACCTATGATCCTACACTTCTTTTTTCTGTTGTTAATAGAGTGGGGGGGGGGGGGGGAACTTACCTTACATGAAGACAACTTCAGATTGAAGTCTGAAAGATCCTTTTACAACACAGACACATTATCATAGCTTTCTCTTTCCTCCTGCTCTGACAATAATGTATTTTCCTTGCACATAGGCCCTGTTCCATCAAATCAATAACACTTAGAAGTTTGTGTTACAGGATCAATGTTTAATTTTCACTGGCTTTTGGATTTGTCCATCATTTATCTTTTTTTTTTTGAAATAGTACATGAGGATTGTTTGTCTTCCATTGCCTCTGTGACTACTTATTTTATCCTTTTTCTTTATCTTGTGTCAAATTTTCTTTTCCAATATCAAATTTTCTACTTGTTAATTATGGGTTCATTGCTATCCCTGCAGCAACTCCTGCAGGGGTTAGGTTCAAGGAAAGAAGAAAGAACAGGGGAAAAGGGTGGTAGAGATCCTTTGCCTTGTTTTCTTTTAGTTGTTGGCATTTAAACCTCTACTTCTGGGATTATATTTGACCTTTTTAATGCTAAGAAAAGAATTTGTCAATTTACAGAGGAAATCTTTTACATCCAGGCAGTGTTCCTCTTCCTACACTTTACAATTGGATATTGAAATGCAAATATTGTTTGTCTAGAGTCACTGACAAAAACCAAACTTATTTCATGTTTTCAAACACAACACACATTTGTGTATGTATATGCATGCAGTTATCATCCATTCAGAGAGAAGCTGCAGTAAGTGGTTTGTCAAACATCTAAACCGAAGCTTGTTATCCATGTGAAAATGGCCCATAATCCATTTCTAAAACCCCTTTACAATTTTCCATCTCTTATCACTCTCACTATTGTGCTACTTTCTTGCTCTCTTTTGGCAGTATGCTCTGTTTTCATTAAAACTCATCAAAGCGTACATAATGGAGTAGGTAGGGAGACTGAAATTGAGTTCTTTCCAATATTGCAGTCAGAAGATTCCTAATGTATAATTGTCGGGTATGATTGAAGGTAATAGATTATCCTCTAACTATGAAGTTGATTTGACACATAAGCTATTATACATTGGCAAAGAAATATGTCTATCTAGTCTATCTTTAACACCTGGAGGTCTGGTTCCCAAATGTTGAAATAATATTATTCATCTCCCTCCCCTCCTCCCCCACAAATGCTTGTCAGATTTTTGGTCCAAGATGTGGAAGTACAAAGGGGATGGTGTCAAGTGTTTGGGGGGCAGAAACATATACTAGCTCTTTTTGACTCACTAGGTAATGGCCAAACAAATCAGTTCTTTGTTACATGCCCTAGAAAGAACTTCAAAGCTACATGTGTGACCTGCTAAATTGACTTAAAAAAAAAAAACTTAATAGAAGTGTCAGGAAATCAAATTATTGATTTTCTAAAAGTTCCCCTAGAATTTGAAGATATATTCATCAAATATGTTGAGTTTTCCAAATTGGGTGAGATAACACTGTAGGAGGTAAGAAAAAGGATCCAAATTGGATCTTGCAAATTGAAGTGGGGGGAGGGGACAGGGGCTGTTCTTTTAAAACAAGATAAAAGTCCTTTGGGACAAATGCAAAGTAGTACAGGGAAATGTTCTCCCCTCTTTGGTTCCTGAGATTATATCGCCACAGGCTGCCAATGTGCAAAAGAGGACTTGGGTTCAGTGTGTCTGATCAACTCCCTTATCCCATGATGCTAAATGAATCTATACAAGCAGGAAGAAGATTATGTGGTAGAAAGTCCAAAGAAAATAAGTTTATGGTCTTTTTGACTCTAAGTTGAATCAGCCATTACTAAAAATGCTATTATGGGGGTGGGGAGAAGCCTTCATGATATTAGAATATTTTAAAAGGAATCTGAAGAAGAAAAAAAAAAATCCTTTCTCCGTATTGTTCAGATCTCTATTAGAATATTATGTCCAGAACTGGTCACTGAATTTTAAAAGGACATGGGGAAAAAAGGGTTTTCCAGATATGTGCATTGATTGGAAGAAAAGTATATTAAATCTGCCTTCTAGGAAGATGCTTGCTAAACCCCATTTGAATTAAATTTATGAATAAAAAAGTATATTGATTTAAAATCCAAACTCTGCTACTTATGATGTATATGACCTTGGGTAAGTCACTTAACTCCTCTAGAACAATTTCCAAATCTGTTAATTTCCAACAATTTCCAATGAAAAGATTGGATTAGATCATCTCTAAGTTTTCTTTTAACTCTAAAGCAACCGTCCTAAGTGTCTTTTCAACCAAGAGTATTCAGGGAGGAATAACACCTCTAGTGTGAGGGTTTACTAAGCCTTTTCCAGGGCTGCTTATCCCCTTTGGTGTGCACCTGTTACCCAGTTCTCACTTGTGATTCTAAGAAGCTGTAGCAATCACAGTGGACACACCCCAGTAAAAGTGCACTAAACCAGGTAGACAGTAACTAACAAGTCTCAAACCCATCAGCAAGGTAGGATGTTTATGTGAAAACTCCAGGTCGAATGGGCAGATGAGAACAATTTGTTCCAACAAACTTCAAGGCAGTTGAAGTAGGAGCTGTGGAGTGTTTACAGATTGATCAGATATCAAAGATGCCCAGGTCATCCACTGCATCCTGGGCCATCGCCAGTTATTTTGATTTTTGTTTTGCCACTGGACTTCATTGACTGTGGAAGAGAGAGTGTGATTGACAGTTTTGTGAAACTGCCTCATTTAAATCCAGTTCACTCACAAGTTAAGACATCACCCTCATGATGTCATTAGTCCTCTTCCAAAATGATCAACAACAAAAACTACTACTACTACCACTACTGCTACTACTACTACTACTACTACTACTACTATTACTACTACTACTACCACCACTACTACTAGTACTACCACATTCCATTTATATCATGATTACCATGTGCACAGAACTGTGCTAAATGCATTACAATTATTATCTCATTTGATTTTCACAACAAATTTGTGAAATAGGCACTGTTATTATCTCCATTTTTATAGATAAGGGAACTGAGATGCACAGAGGTTAAATGACTTACCTACAGTCACACAGCTAGTGTGTATCTGTAATGCCATGCATGAGCAGCTTCCCAAAAGAATGCTACTGTGAATAGCTTTTAAGGTTCTGATTACACAGTATAGTGAACACTCTGTTTATTCTATTACAAATCAAGGCAAACATTCACAACAAATCACAATATAATATTCACAACATTACATCTTATCACAGAAAATCACAATATAGTGTTCACAACAGCTTAACATTATGATGGCCACACAGTTTTCACCAAAGTGGCCACAGTATTTAGAACAAAGAATAAAAGAATAACCATCTGATTTCCCTAAGGGGGAACCCTCCTTACTTAATCACTAAATCATTTTACAATACAATAATTGCTCTTCCACTCATGGGGCAATCATAGATTAAATTAATCAGTCACTAATCTAGCAATCAGTCACTAAGTATCATTAATCACTAAATACAATCATTAGAAAATTACACAAACCCTCCACCCCTTGGTGTCTAGTACACTTCAATTTCACCATGCATCCAAGGGGAGGCCTTTTCTTCATCTTGACTCAGGGTGGTCTCTCAGATTTCTTGGATCCCCTTTCATGGTCCCAGCTGCTACCTGAATCCACCAAACAGTCACCTGGATTCAGGGGCAGACAGCCCCCAAGTTTTCGTC
>CM053588.1:181235077-181259384 GCA_028646515.1 Pseudochirops corinnae | reverse complement strand
CCCCACCCTGCCCTCCCCTCCATCATCCCACCTCTCATCCCCATTCCCCCCTACTCTCCAGTGTGGCAAGATACCCAGTTTAGAGTTTATGTCATTCCTTCCCTAAGCCAAATTCAATAAGTAAGGTTGACCCTTTCCCTTTTACCTTCCTGTTCTTCCCATCCATTGTAACAATTATCCCTTGCCACTTCTATATGAGATGATTAACCCCATTCTGTCTCTCCCTGTCTCGTCTCATTCTAATCTTCTCCCACCTCAGAATTTCACCTTTCAGAGTATCATCCCTTCCTATTCAATTGATCCTGTGCCCTCTATGTACTCATATGTACACATACTCAGAAATGTGTTTGTACGCATATATAGACATATGTGTATGTACTACTGAACATTAGTATTATCCATATTCTATAGTTGAAGAATGTAAAACTTAACAGAGGCAAAGAAGCTTGCCTAAGGTGACACACCAATTAAGTTTCAGAACTGGAATTCAAACCCTGGTCTTTTCCAACAACATATTCCAATTCCTTTCTACGCTACCTCTACAACATTCTGCTTGAAATGTCATTGGTAACAATTATCCGATCTGGGATTCAAATACATATCATCCTATATAGACATATGTGTATGTATATGCATATATACATTTGTATTCCCTTCACCTATCCTAATACTGAGAAAAGTTTCATAAGTTACAATTATCATTTTTCCATGTTGGCATGTAAATAGTTCAACTTTGATAAGATCTTTATGATTTCTTTTCCATGCTTTTCTCCCCCAAATTTAGCTGAGTTCCAATGATCTTTCACTTTGTCCTTGTTTCTTATGGCTTGATAATTCTGAAAACTGTCACAGCTGCCGCTGATCCACTCTCCTGAAAGCTTCAGCTGTGGCTTGTCCTGGCCACCCCAGGGCCAAGCTCTGGTTTCAGGCTGGGCTGGTTTCGGCTCCCAGCATGCTGCAATGAGCCCTTCTTGCTGAACTGCCTTCAGCAGAAGATGTGTTTTTCTCTATTTTTGTGAGTTCTGGAGTTCTAAAATTTGTTTAGAGCCATATTTTATGAATATTTGAGGTGGCTATGTGGGAGCCGCGGAACCAGTCATTTTTTTGTCTTCATTTTTGTACATTTTACATATATATATATATATATTCCTTCACAAAAATTGTCACTTGTTTATCTTTATTTAGCACAACCTAATATCTATCCCTAAAACCTCTGATTCCTATCCTTTTTTCCCTTTTACAGCCTCAGGTAGATTTTCTGAGTTTCTTTGAGCTAAAATTATCAGGTATAATTTCTTTATTTCTTTTTTAAATCTGGTAACATTGATGGGATCCAAAGAAGAATCACATTATTTAACACAATTAACAAAATTTAGATCAAGTTTCCAGTGTGTTAGGAATGAAAGGGAAGACTTTGATTAGAGAGATTTGTGTCAAAAGTTGAGTTTGTGGGTCAAAAATTTAGTCAATAAGAATTTATTAAAAGTGCTAGGGTTACAAAGAAAGGCATAAACATGCTCACTACCCACACAAGGCTCATATTTTAATGGGGAAGAGTATATGTACATATAGGATTCTCTCTGACTGTCCTGTCTCTTTGTCTCTGTCTCTTTTTTTTCTCTCTCTATCCCTCTTCTTTTCCCTCCCCTCTCTCTCTGCATCTACCTCCATTCTAATTTTCTGACTGTCTCTCCTCTTTCTGTCTCTTCCCTCTCTCCATCACTCCCTCCCTTCCTCTTTCTCTCTCTTTCCCTGCCCTCCTCCCCATTCCATCCCCACATCTAGCTTTCTGTAGCAAATTAGGGGTAATCTCAGACAGAAGTCATTAACAGATCAACAGGGGGAAAGTGGTACCTGGGAAAGATCTCTTGGAAATGGCAGAAATTGAGCTGGGTCATTAAGGAACATGGAGAAACCAAGAAACGGAGGTGTTTTCTCTTCATCACAAGAGTGGGATAAACACTAGCTGGAAATTCAGGAGATCTGAGGATCTTTTTCCATCTTAGACATTAATTAACTATTTGATTTTGTAGAAATAACTTCACCTTTATAGATATTTCTTTCTTTATCTTTAAAAAAAAGGAAAGGGATAAACTATTTTAGTTATGTTATATAATTCCTCAAATTTTTAATTCAGGTCCAGATATAGAACAAATTGAGAAATACAGAAAGTTAATCTACGGCATTCTCATATTTCAACCTTCCCAGTTGCCCTAGGTCTTTGATTCCTGACCTCACGTTCTCAATGGCCTCCCTGCCAGACCATCCATGTACTTACCATCTATTCTTCTTTTGTATTTAATAGTCTTCAATCATCTTTCCTAAGAGTTAGAATCTCTTTACCTTCCTAATAAATCACATGGCAAATTTCATTAAATTTATTAATTTTAATGGAGTCAGAAGAGCCCAGGGAACTTGGTGTTACACATGTTCATGTAAACAGTTATGGGATGGAGAGAACAGTCTTTGGTGTCTAATCTAAGAGAGGTCCTCAAAGTGAAAATTTTAAACCAGGGCCTGCAGGAGTATTATTATGACAGACTCATGGAATCCTTCTTGGGGAGAAGGGAGACTGGTGTTTGTTCTTTTGGTACCCTTCAAATCAGCCTGCATGGAAACTTTTTATTTATAGGTTTATTATATTAAAGTCCAGAGACCATTCAGTTTTAGATTTAGATGATATGAATTTGAATCCCAGATCTGATCATTGTTACCAATGGCATTTTAAGCAGTATGTTGTAGAGGTAGAGCAGAAAGGAATTGAAATATGTTGTTGGAAAAGACCAGGGTTAGAATTCCAGTTCTGAAACTTAATTGCTGCGTCACCTTAGGCAAGCTTCTTTGCCTCTGTTAAGTTTTACATTCTCAACTATAGAATATGAATAATACTAATGTTCAGTAGTACATACTGTCAGGGCAGCTAGGTAAACCAGTACATAGAATACTGAGCTTGGAAACAGGAAGTCTCATCTTCAATAGTTCAGATCTGTTCTCAGACACTTACTAGCTGTGTGACCCTGGGCAAGTCACTTTATCCTGTTTGCTTCAGTCCCTCATCTGTAAAATGAGCTGGAGAAGGAAATGGCAACTACTCTAGTATCTTTGTCAAGAATACCTTAAATGGAGTCCTGAAGCATCAGACACAACTGAAAATGACTCAACAGGAACAAAAGGTATATATTCTCATGGATATGGATGGTCAATAGTCAGTAAACATTTATTAAGAGTTTACTGTGTGTCAGGCACAGTGGTAAACTCTGGAGATACCAATATAAAAAGGAAAAAAAAAATCTCTTCCCTCAAAGATCTTATATTCTGATGGGGGAAGACAACACAGGAAAGGAAGCTGAGAAGCAAGATGAGGGAAAAGAAAGTACTTGATTTAGAGCCTGGTGTAGAAAACAGAGAAGTCCTCACATAGTAGAGGTAGGTGGAAAATGAGGAAATGAATGTCCTGAGCCCCCTCCTTAAATAGAGGCTTTTAGAGTATGCGGCTCTTCCATCCATTCAGAGGGGAAGAAGGTAATGATAAGGAGTGATACCAAGGCTTATTCAATTCTATAGGATGTTGAGGTTTCCAATGTTGAAATTCCTTGAGCAAGGCAGAGAAGTCAGAGAAATCCCAAAGTAGTTCACTAAGGTGAGAAATCAGGGCTCAAATTAGATGCTGAATTGTCATAATGATAATCAAGACAACTGACACCTATATAGCTTTGACAGTACTTTATCTCATGACTCACAACAACCTTCCAGCACAGGTACTGAATGTATTTTTATCACCATTTTGTAAAGGAAGAAACTAAGGTTAATAGAAGTTCAGTGAATCATCTAGTATCCCATAGACAGCACATTGCAGAGAAATAATTTAACTCCTCCTCTTCTTAGTTCTAAATTCATCACATAGGTACTTTTCTTGTTGTTGTTTGTTTGTTTCAGTCATGTCCAACTCTGCATGACCCCATTCAAGGTTTTCTTGACAAAGATGCCATTGCCATTTCCTTCTCCAACTCATGTTTTACATATGAGAAATGGAGGCAAATGGAATTAAGTGACTTGCCTAGAGTCACACAGCCAGTAAGTGTCTGAGGGCAGATTTGAACTCAGGAAGACAAATCTTCCAGACTTCAGATCAGTCACTCTAACCATTGCACCACCTAGCTGCCCTACTCACAAACTTTGTCAGCTTAAAGTATTGTATAACCTTTGGCTATTATTATGCCAATTTCCTGTCTCTGAGTCTCATTGTCCTCTTCTGTACAATGAGATGTTTGGTTTAAATGATATCTTGATTCTCGTCCAGCTCTAAATCCTATCTACCGTGTGCCCTGGCTTATCCTAAATAGTAGCAATAGTAGAAATAAAAAGACTATAATATGTTTGTGTAGTGCTATGCTATTTTATATGCCGTCAGAAAAGAAGTGTTAGCAAAAAAGATAGAATAGTCATATGATGAGAGAAAGGCTGACCAAGAGACACAATCCATTGGTTGTTCTAATGTCAGCTTCACAATGTTGAGAGAAAGCAAGCAAGTCCCCTGACACACTGAGTGATGCACTTGTAGTGAACCCATGGGAGTAGATAAGCACGAATTGTGCCACATTTTGGAGAGAATGACAATTGATGAACTCACAAATTCATTTGAGTACTAGATATTTCATTTAGTTCTTGAAATAAACCTGTGGGACACAAGAAGTGAAGGGGAAAGGGAAAGGGATGGGGACAAGCATTTATATAGCACCACTTATGTTCTAGGAACTGTGCCAAAGTGCATTTTACAAGTATTGTATCATTTGATTCTCACAAAAATCCTGCAAGGGAGGTGCTATTATTACTTCCATTTTACAATTGAGAAAACTGAGGCAAACAGTCACACAGCTAGTAACTGTCTCAGGTCATGTTTGAATTAAAGTCTTCCTGACTTTAGATGCAGTACTCTATTTACTATGTCACCAGCACAGTTGATGGGTATTTTTGTTCCCATTTTACAGATGAGGAAACTGAAGTCTAGAGAGTTTAACTGACTTTTGAAAGCATCGCACAGCTGGTTAGTAGAAGATTTGGGACTAGAACCCACTTTGACACTTAAAAGAATGCCCATTATCTCCAGTACAAAGAGCTTAGGCAGAGCTAGGGCGGAGTTATAATCCATTTCTCCTTGGAGCAAACGCATTATGTCCTGACTTGCATCCATTCATGTGTACCATATATGTTTTGGTTCACTGGCAGTTTAATCAGATGGAATAATACTCTTGTCCTAGGACCAACTGCTTATATTTCAGGGGGCCAATTTGCTTTCCACAGGTGAAGTGTTTTCCTGAGGTGTATTTCAGGCTGAAGAATAAGGAAGAAAATTAGATAGTACAGAACAAGGGGAAAGTTTTCAGAGTCTCCCTCCATGGGCTTAATTTGTTGCACTGTCAAGGGTGCCATGGCCTTGACAAAGGGCTTCCAGAGAAAAGAGAGAGGAGTAGGCCAAGCTAGGGAGGGGAGTTTGAATTGGGCTGCAGTAGGGAAGTTCTATAGACTTTAGGTCTCTCTGAACTAACTGCAGACAACATAATCTCCCGCTGAATTGGGCCATTAAATAAAACTACTAAGTCATAAAGTTGTAGCATTACCCTGAAATTAAAACATTGTCACCTTTGCATGGCCAAGTAGTTTAAGAGGTACTTAGGGATGTTCCCTTCACATGCCACCTCCTGGCTGCCAGTTACAGTACTGCCATACTCTGACAGTACGTAAGGTGATATTGCGCCTTTCCAGACATGAAGGATCTGGAGTGATTTTTTCTTTCTTTCTTTCTTTTTTTTTTTTTTTTTTGAGAAGCAACAACAGGCCCATATTCTCTGAATGTGCCTCCCTTTTGAGCCATATGGTGAACTTACAAATCAGGACAGTAAGTGACTGTAGGTCAGAGTTCTAGAGCTGAGAGACTTAAGTGTTTTAGTGCATGATGTTGATATGGAAGCATCAGTAGTAGGGTACATAGCAAGCCTCAGTGATCTAGAGCAGTGGAGGGCAAGTGGCAAGAAGAGTGCAGGAGATATAAAAGATATGATACTAATTATAATATAATTAAGGACATAAAACAAGTACACATTAAGAAAGAGGAATCCTCTGTCACAAAGTAAATAAAACTTGATTTTACAATTAGTCTTTCCTTCCTACCACTAAGCATCTGTCTATCAGTACAGACACCAACAAACAATTGATCAGTGCCAGCAAATCTGTCCAAAGTCACATGTCCTTTGGTCTATTGGATATTTTAACGTTGAAGTTAACACAGAGTGTGAAATGAGAAGCAGTGCTTGTCTCAACAAGTTCAGGCACGCTGTCTCCTTCACTTGACCTCATTACAAAATATGTACCTCTTCTTCCCCCATCACCCATTCAGTTCAGCAAACAGGACCATATTGTTCTTCATTTCAAGTTCAGTTATGTTTTTACATTGTACTTTTGAAGTTATAATACTAAAGGATTATGTAACCATTATGATTCATAATATATTATATTATATATTCTTAATTTTGAAGATATTTTAACAATTTCAAAATTCCTAATTTCTCTTCAAAATACTGCTAACCATATTTTAATGGAAAGGAGTACAGACTGACATATGAACTATTTGTCATATGAATTATACAGAATTTATATTTGTTAGGAGATCAGAGGGAAAAAAAACAGTTTTTTCTGTGGTTGGGAGATCAGGGAAGTATACTACATCCATAACATCTGATGATAAAAGATCACATGTAATTAATTGTTACATTTTGTAGCTTAAGCTCTAGATATTCTAGGCTGAGGCTCTAGGATTTCTTTGTTGTTATTGTTGTTGTTATTGTTAAACATCTTTTTATAGGTGGATTTTATATTATGTCACCCTTTTTTCACTATATGTCTCTCCATTCTCAAAGACTTAATCTACACAGTGATACCTTGTAATGGTGGAGAAAGAGAGAGGGAAGTAGTGAGGGAGGGAGGCAGAGAGTGAGAGAGAGAGAGAGAGAGAGAGAAAGAGAAGCAAATAAAACAGATCAGTAAAATCAGTTTATATGGGGCTATAAGATTTAAGAGAAGGAGGTGGTCAATGCGGTAATTAAAGGTTTCCTTTAGAAGCGGTACTTGACTAGTCATTGTAGGACATAAATGATTTGAATAGTAAGAAAGGAGAAGACATGAAGGGAACAACAAAAGCAAAGGAGTATGGTTAAGAATAGCTCAGTTTTATACCATTTGGAGGTTTGCAAGAAAAATAAGTCTGGAAAATTGTAACCAAAGCCTGCACAAGGCACAGATTTGCACCTAAGATCAAAAGAGCAAATCAAACTTAAATCTTGCCCCACAGAGCAATCACATGTTTGTACTTACCCTTTTTTCTTGGCCCATGATTTTATGGAGAGTCAATGAATGGAAATCAATATTGAAACTTCCAGAATGGGCTAGCAATTTGTGATTCTCATTCTCTTTGAAGGAGAAGAGAGCAGAGAAACTATTTATCCAGTGATCCTTTTTCTCCATTATTATTCTGCTTATTTGTACTGATGTCACAGGAACACCATTCATCCTGTTCTCTTCTCCCAGGTCTTTGAATATGTTATATTTGTGTCTGTTTTCAAAATAAGCTAGAAGATGCTAGGCAGGCAATCATCTGGGATAACTGATTCCAGGGACACTACATTTCAGTCAAGGTCCATATAGGGTTTCAGGCATTCTTTGTTCCATTATTTAGAGCTCTGAACTGTTCCCTAGTCCAGGAGCTTCTTTCAATCCCCTCTGGAGCCAATTAGCTTTGCTTAGTGTCATGATCATAGGATGAACCCTGGCCACAATCTTGCAAAGACATGCTTTTGGTCATAGGAAGCATATGTATGGAGTTAATCTGCACAAACCCGTCCCTTCTCCTGGAAGAACAACTCGAAGGCATACTCTAAAATGGTGAGTGACCAGCAATGTCTTTACATATGAACTTCCTTTCATTAGTGTATTCCTGAGTCCTGGCAATATGAATTGATTAACTAATAAAGAAACATTAGTAGTGGATAGAGGGGCAGACTTTTCTGTCCAGAATTTTTTTTTCCTATTCCTGATTAATTCTGTCACAAGTGACTATGGACAAGTTACTTAAGCCTCTGCTTGATGTAAATGACTTTCTTACATTCTAAATTACTCATGAGTTTCCAATCTGCATTGGTGGAGGAAATTTTCACACCAGAAGTTTCTGATTCTGATTAAATCACCTTTCTGAAACAGAACAAATAAAAAATAAGGTGGCCCCAGATAAAGGAAATTATCTATAAATTGATGTATCTATAGTTTGATTGATGTCTATATTCATCTTACATATATATCTATACATATTTAAGATATCTATCTATATCAGTCTCTTTATAGATAGCTATTTAAAGAGATTCATGTATCAGTACATATCTATCTAAAGAGATATTGCGATATTTATCTATGGTTCTCCCCTCTCTCTCTGTCTCTGTCTATCTGTCTCTCTCTCTCTCTCTCTCTCTCTCTCTTTCTCTCTCTTTCTCTTTCCCTTTCTTCCTGCCACTCTCCCTCCCTCACCTAGCTGACTTCCCTTGGACTTTTCCATCATACCCCAAGGAACTTCATTATCCTGCAAAATTACATAAACCTTTGTACTCAAGATTCGTCAGTATCTCAAGCACTCTACTCCATTCTTACCCTACATCTCAGAGAATACAGAAAAGACTATGAGCCTAGGATAAAAAACAAACAAACAAACAAACATCCAAATATGGATTCTTTGCTGGGTGAGGAGGAGATAGACACAGTGTCTTCTCTTTTCTCCCAACATCTAGTATTTATCTAGCTTGCTGTCTCTTCATCTGCTAAGCCCACATTTTGCTTCAACCTTGAATGGTTTGTGGGTTTGTATAATTGCAGCAAGAGTTGGGTTAGCCTGTCTCTTCTCTTGCCTCCTCTGACCTCTGTCATCAGTTATCCCACACTCTCAACCTCTCTTGGGGAATCCTCTTTTTACCCAACCTCCAGAAAGTTGCAGGCTGTTAGAGAACTCTTCGGGATGAGATATAGGCATAGCATTTATCACATCGAAAAAGAGCCTTCCCCTACAGGTATTGCAAAATACCAGGTATATAACTCCAGTTATAGATTGGCTTATATTTGAAGCCTATTTAGGGTTGTATTGGGGTGTTTAAGGAGGACTAACACCTCTGATATGAGACCCTTTTCAGGGCTACTCATCCACCTGTCACCCAGCTCTTACCTGTGGCTCTAAGAAGTTGTACAATTCACAGTGACCACACCCCAGTTAAACCATTTCAACAGAGGGGCTAGACTAGGTTGAAAGTAACTAGTGAGCTTTAAATCTCTTGATGAGTTAGGGGGATTTCTACCCCAAAGTTTGTGGTAGAAGGGATGAATGGGAACAATTTGTTCCAATGACCATGAAGGCAGCTTTTGCAAGTGCTTGGAGCTTGATCAGGCATCAAAAACACCAAGGTCATCTACTACATCCTGGGCCATTGCCAGCCATCTTGGCTTTTGTCTTGCCACTGGACACTGATGAC
Source organism: Pseudochirops corinnae (assembly GCA_028646515.1). Lineage (NCBI taxonomy): Eukaryota > Metazoa > Chordata > Mammalia > Diprotodontia > Pseudocheiridae > Pseudochirops > Pseudochirops corinnae. The sequence continues at coordinate 181,249,824 of CM053588.1, read as the reverse complement.
TCTGGAAGAAAGAGTGAGCCTGAGGATTTTGTGCAACTGTGTCTCGCTTATATCCAATTTACTCAGAAAGTCAAGACATCACCTAAGGTGGTCCTCTTCAAAACCAAAGGCCAGATAATGAAAATCTAGCTTCCTAACACCTTCCAAAACTTAAGACTCCAATGACATAGCCTTTAAATACCCTGAGCCACCTCCATACCATGTAGACTTCAAAATAATACTTTATTGTATATAGAGAGACATATTTTCACTTGTTTCCTCAATAATGCTTTAAGTCCTTATTCGACATTGTCCCCACCATATAAATATTTGTATACTAAAGTCCTGATATATCACCAAATACATTGTAGCTACTCAGTATTTTTGCTGCTCAGTCATTTTCAGTTGTGCCCGACTTTTTATAACCTCATTTGGGGTTTTCTTGCAGTAGTTTGCCATTTTCTTTTCCAGCTCATTGTACAGATGAGGAAACTGAGGCCAATAGAGTTAAGTGACTTACTCAGGGTCACATAGCTAGTAAGTGTTTGAGGCCAGATTCAAACTCAGGAAGACGAGTCTTCCAGACTCCAGGCCCAGTACTCTATCCACTGTGCCACCTACCTATTCAATATACCTTTGGATGTTAACAGCATTATGCAGCCTATGGAGGAATACAGGAGAAGAAAAATTGAATACAGTACATCGTAATTCTCTTGTAAAGATATTAGGACCTGGTAAAATCAGCCCCTAAACCACTATGTAGCAATCCAGTCTTCCCAGACAAATCAGGAAGCTTCCCACTTTGTGATTGTTCTGCCTACTTTAAAACAAGCAAGAAGAAAAACAAACCACCTACACCCACACTGAAGGATATAAAAAATAAAGGCTCAGCTGAAGCACAGCAATAAATCACAGTCAAGTATGTTGTCAGGAAGTCATAAAGTGTAGACCAGGCAGGCAGGTGGAAAAGCTGGAATTGATGGGTGAGATGCTTTCTGATGGTTTTTCCCATGTACACATTTGTCCTGTGGTGCTCAAGTGTGTGTTTCTCTGAGTGTGTGTGTGTGTGTGTGTGTTGTAGTTAATACAGGTAGATGGGTGGTCATAGAAGGAGCTTTAAACCCTAAGCTCTCTGTCTTGTAGTGCAAAAATAGAGAAATAAAACAAGCAATATAGGTAGCAGTTTTAGCCTCGTTTGGACTCTTCCATGGAGGGTCAAATGAGCCATTGTGAGTGAATCCATGAACCAAAGGGAAAACAGTCCCTTTGGGAATCTTGTTACTTCAAAGCATTTCTCTAAGGAGCAATATCCGTACCTCTGAATAAACAAAGATGAGAAAGGAGGTGGGAAGGGATATTGGGGTGTTCAGGGTTGCAGCTAAAGGAATGTGAACCTGAAATGATGCCCCTTGTACTACTGCCACATGTAGGACAGATAGGGATAAAGGGCCCTGTTAAATTCCTGCTCTCGTGCCAAGTCCAGATTACATGCCCTAGTTATGGCTGTCATTCAAAGTGAATTTAAAAAAAATAATTCTGACTTTCTATTACCACTTGACCACTTAGAGGGAATAGGAATAATAGAGGTAGATCTGAATCCACAAAATAGAATGTATGATTCATTGAAAGTCCAGCATGAAACATTACCTTCACAGTGTGTGCTATCTTGCTTCCTCATATTATTTTGCATTTACCTATTTACTTCTTTGTTTGCAGAATGCAAACTCTTTGATGGCAGAGGATGCTTTTCATTTGTCTCTGGTTTTTGTCATTTCTGCGTAGTCAGTCTGTCAGTCAATAAGAATTTATCCAATGTTTACTTCGTGCCAGCCAACTATACTAAGTATTAAGGGTGTGAAATACAGGCCCTGCTCTCAAGGACTATGCACTTTAATGGGGGAGAAATGTAACTGTCTAGGTATACACAAGATATATACAGAACGTATAAAGGCAATTGGAAAGGGAAAAATACTGGCAACTCAAAGATGCAGGAAAGGGATGCTAAAACAGTAACTTATACATGGTGAGTGCTTGATATCTGCTTATGAAATTACATTGGCAAAATACAGAATAGAAGGAAGTAAAGGCCTGCTAATAAAAACCTGGCAGATGTTTAGATTCAATATGCATTTATCTATACACACATACATATATACCCATATGTACATATATGTATATATATATATACATATTTTATCTCTATATCTGTCTGTCTGTCTATCTATAGTTTATTCCTTTTAGAATGTAAGATCTTTGAATTCTTGAAGTCAGGGACTTTTAAGGGTGTGTGTGTGTGTGTGTGTGTGTGTGTGTGTGTGCATCCCTTGCAATCAGCATACATCTGAAATATAATACTAAGTATTTTTTTCATGCATCCATAGGATCCTAGATATTTAGACAGAAGGGATGTCAGAGGTCATTTAGTCTAACCCTTTACATTTTACATGAGGAAATTGAAGAGCAAGGAGGTTTAATAACTTTCTCCAATTCACACAGATGATAAATGTCATGGTTGGGATTATAATTCACTAAGTTCTGACCCTTGATCCAGTTTCTCTGATGCTGGACACATTGGCTAACCTTTCAGAGCCCTCTAAGAAACCCTCTAATTCTGTGAGTTCAAGAACAATTACAGACCTGCTTTGTTAGATGGAATTTTCTTCATAGGAGTCCCTTATACTATTAATATGAGGAGACAATATTTCTAACCCTCTATTCTCTCAATTACTTCATTGAGACCTCTTACAGTTTTCATGAGCATACCTTACCCCTGGCCATTTCTTGGAATTCTTCTACCTCTAATCTTGTTCTCTGAAATGCCTTTTTTCTCACTAAAATCTCAGAATCATAGTGTTAGAAGTGATCTTCAACATGATATATCCCAACATTCTTATTTCATAGATTATGGAAGTGAGACCCACACAGATTGACTTACTTGAAAAATACCACACAAATAATTGTGAAACTAGAGTAGAACATCCGAAGACTTCCAATCCAGTGAATGTCTACCATGCCATATTGTCTTTTTCATTTACCTTTTCCACATCACTCCTATAGAGCTATTAGTAACTCCAATACATATATTTCTTTCTTTTTCTTCTGCCTATCACTTCTGTTCTCTTACCTTTCTCTTTCTAACCCTGACCAACTATTTCAATGTTGCACTCAGTAATTTTCTGCTGTCTCTCTTTTAGTATTCTGTGCTGGAATAACAACATACATCCACTACAAATTCCCTTGTCGCCATGAGTTAATCCTTTTATTCCTCTTTAATCTGTTCCCTTTCATATCCTTAGGTTATTTAGTTTTAGGTTAGTTTTTTTTTCCTGTTTTCCTCAGGCACTTAGTTTCCTGCTTCCCTAATACTTACTGATCACTTCTCTTATTTTACCAAAAATGAAGCCATTTGATATGATTTTTCTTAAACTCCCTTTCTCTAATTCTCAAAACTTGTCTTCATTTTCAGCCTTTCTTCTCCCCTTACATAACAGAAAAAGTGGCTTTTCTTAAAAAAAAAAAATACCCCGTGCTCTGTGCCTTTGATCCAATCTCTTAATGTCCCCTGTAAGAGTTTACTCCAGTGATCAACCCTTCTTCCATACATTTCAATTTCTCCTCCTCACTGCTTCTGTCTCTAGCATAATGCTTGGATGCTGGACTTGGAGTCAGGAAACTGAGAGTTCAAATCCTTCAATTTATATTCACTTCACCGTGTCACCATGAGCCAATCACTTAGTCTTTCTGAACTCCAGTTTCCATATCTGCAAAATGACTAGAATAAAACCTTCAGTATCTCCTTATTCACTAAACTTTGACAGTTTCACCTCTGCAATATTTCTTCCATCTTTTTTCCATTCTGAAGATCCCTTCCCCATTTAAAACTTTCATCAGCTTTGATGTTGTTTAATAATAATAATAATAGGTATCATCAATATAGCATTTAAAATTTGTGCCAGGAACTGTGCTTTCCAAATAGTAAAAACATTTTATCTTCATAAGAACTCTGGGAAGTAGATGCTGTTATTTATTACCCTCATTTCATAGATGAAGAAATGAAGGCAAAAAGAAGTTAAATGACTTGTCCAAGGTCACACAGACATTAAGTGTTTGAAGCTGCATTTGAACTTATGTTTTCTTGACTGCGCTCAGTGCTGTAGTCATTGTATCACCTAGCTACCTCACCTGTCTGCTCTACTGCAATCGCCTCCTAACTAGTCTGCTTACTAACAATCTTTCCTCGATACCTAAATACTTCTTAAGGAATACATCTATTTTCAATCATTTCCTGACTCAGAAATGTTTTGTTGCTTTTCACTCTCTGGCTAATCATGGCCTAAACTCTAAGTCTTCCTAGCATTCCAGGTCTTTCACAATCTCTTTCCCATTTTTACTTTCTGCTTCTCTCCAGCCGAACTAACCTACTCTGTAAACCCTGAACTTACCTTGTTCTTCTCTACTTGTATTTGCCCACATACCTTATTTTACCTGAAATGTAGCCCTAGTTGAAATTCTTCATGTGTTGGCTTCTTTCATGAAACATTCTGTGATTCCTGCAGAGTTTGCACAAAAGGGATAATCTCCTTTAAAACTGGCATGATTCATTGCTTGTATTTTAATTTTTTTGTGAAAGTAATTTGTGTTTTTGCCTATATCTCAGCTAATAGATATAAACCTTCTATGCATCAAGCCTTTTCTGCAACATAAAACACATTGTAGGTAGTACGCATTGAATAAATGTTTGTCAGATATATTTGTAGACATGCCTAAACCCTCAAGGAGATTACAGTCTAGTTTGAGTGGCTGAGCACTTAAATAATACAAGAGATAAAAATACAATAAATACAATGATAGAGCAGATGTTATAAGGCAGTTTACAAGTAATGACCAAATGAGTAGTATGAACAGCCAGTGCTGTGAATACAGGACTCCTATCACCCCGGCATGGAAAATTCACAGTTGTCTGCTTAGGCAACTGGATCTGAAAATTATCTCTGGGACCTTGATGTAGACTTGTTTTATTACAATAGGAATATAAGTGGTTTGGCACACTTTTGAAAGGACTGTAAGTGGCTCCCCACAGTGATTTAAGTTCAATTAAACTGGATATTGACAATCTGTAGACTTCCCTTCCATCTAAGCATTGTGATAGAAAAATTGCCGTTTTCAGACAAGGCAAAGAGACAGATACGTGCATAGAGTAGAAGTCTATTTCATCAATTTTTTTTTCTTTTTTTTCTCTTCTTTTTCACTTCTATTCTTCCTCCCAATTACCTATCCCCATGGAAACCGATGGAACAGCTTACAACAGTTGTAATTACTGTTATTAATAATAATAATCACCTTAGTAATAATACCAATCAGAGATAACGATGGGAAAAAAGCAAGAGGGAAAATTAAATCAGGGCTCTTTACATATAAACAATTATACAGTTAGTGAAATAGCAGCTAGAAAAACTAGGGAGGTCATTTGGACACCCCAGGCAACTGTTCCTTTAAAAAATGCATCTCAAATTATGTATAGTATGGATTTTGACCATATAATCCACTTAATAGGATGCTCTCCCATTAAACGATGTTGCTGACTTTTAGCCCAAACTTCTTATTTTATCATTTGAATCCAAGGCTATTACATCTGTGTAGTTTGATAATGTGAATATAGATCAATGACTTTGAAAATGCCGGCATAGAATTTGACAGAACCGAAGTATTCACAGTTTATTGACCTGTCTTTAGAATAACAAATTGGGTCCTCACAACCAGTGTCCTTGAGATCCGAGGTCTGGGAATACCTTGTAAAGTTGTTGTGGGGATTAAATGAAGTATATGTAAAGAATTTAGCACAATACCTGGCATACAGTAGGCACCATCTAAATGATGATTGACCTCCCTGTCTCCTTTTGAAACTTCCTTATAATTATTTTTTAATTGTGATTTTTTTTTTTCTTTGTACCTACAGTGGCTAAACCCAGATGTGATCTGGGTCCTGTTTTAGTTTTGTGGCAAATTTCCAATTTTTTTTTTTTCCTTTTCTTTCTATGTACTGATTTCTAGTATCATAGACTACAGAATTTGCAAGTTGCAGCAGAATAAAGAAGTCATTTCAATTTTCTTTATAGGAAAACTGAGGACTAGGGAAATAAAATTAATGCCTAAGGTCATACAAGAAATTGCTGACAGAGTTGGAATTTCAACATGTCTGCAGACTAGCGCTCCTTCTGCAACATGGTTTAATTCAATTGAATAATTTATTTAGAACCTACTTATGTACTAAGAGCTGTGCTAATTCAGTCTATCGGATTCATACAACAAAGTATCTAGGAATGGATTTTTTTGGTGTTTTTAGGAAAATTTAACTTCTCTGTCTCCCTTTTTCCCCTCCTTGTTTCCCTTCCCCCCCAGATAACCCCTTGTCTATCCAGGACACTTCTATTGTGTTGCTGTACTCTTGTTAAACAGTGGCCATCATCCCATGCCCTCAACCTCATCTAGCTCTAGCCATCTTACAAATACTTATCTATCCTATGTCAGTCTCCCTTTCAGTCTAATGTCATGTTAGAAAACCAACCAGAAAAACTGGTTGGTGACTATGATATTGTATATTCAGCTTTAGTTTAGGATTCTAAGAAATACTCAACCTAAACTCAAAGGAATGAATCCTGTAGCATTCCTAGCAATTTCTGGCAAGTCTGTGGATGGAGATTTCTTATGGAAATGGGGAGACAAACTCGTTAAATCGTTCTCCATTTTGTTTGAATTAATTCATGTGTCATTGCTATAGTCACTTTGGCTATATGAATTTCTTTGTAAGTTTCATAGAAGGATGCATAGCATAATGATAACATGGGAATATTGATGGAATACAGTTGCGTGTAAATATGTAAAGGAGTCTGGGTTTCCCACAATCACTCCAGTAAAGCTTTAAATATGCACTAGAAAAAAGTGAAAAAAAATGAGAATAATTTATTCAATAAATAAAATTGATCATACAGCTACCTATATGCCAGGCACTGTGCTAAGTACTGGGTGTAACAAAAAAAGAAAAAAAGGCATTTGATAATCCCTGGCTTCACAGAGCTCACAGCCTAATACCTAATAGGGGATGCAACACATAGAAAGAAGCTAAAAATTATAGTGGGAGAGGTTACCCTATGAGGAGTAGAGGGAGAGAATAGTAGACAGGGCATTATGATGTCTTATAGCCAAGGTGGGAAGTGATCTCAGTATCTGAGAGTTTCAAGGTCAATTTAATTTTTTAGAACTTTGAATTTTTGGAGACAGAAAAGTCCAGGTAAGCAGCTGAGTAGGAAACAATGAGGATTCCCTTGGTGCTCTCTTTAAATTGTGAAGAAACAGAAAGGAGCTACTAGATGTCCATCCTCAAGCTCTCTAACTAGAGGAAAGGAGGGGACCAAGGGGTAGGCATGCTAGAAAGGAGTGAAAGTCAACTATAAACTATTTAATTAATTCCAGAACAAAAAAAAAATAGTCAGAATCTTACAGAATCCTTGGACAGAGACAAATTAGAATAAATAGAAGATACAGTGCAAATCAGTCAAGTATCACAGAAGGATACAGACCCAGAGCCAGTTCAGGATCTTTTGGCCCCTCTGTGAAAAATGCAAATTTCCCAGAGCCCCAGCAAGGGACAAGACTGAACCCACCAAGTATAGAACAACTTAGTGCTGCAGTAATAGTAGCATATAGGCCAGGAACAGCATCAAGGCAGCCTGTGCCCAACCCAGAATCCAGTCAGCTCTGGCCCAGTCCAGCTTCTTGACCTCTCGGTCTTGAACCCCAGAAGGAGACGGAGACAGATAATTCTTTCAGAAGGTGGTACCTAGTCCTAGTTACTACACTGAGGACCAAGCAAGGCCTGCCCATACTACCCAGGAATATGGGAATGGAATTTAACCCAAGCACAAGCTCCTGACCCAGAAAATGAAATTGGAGATATAAGTAAAGAGAACTTTATACCAAACACAGAGGAGATGCCCAAGGAGTAAAGCCAGAAGAAGAGAATAACTATGCAATAAGTAAAAGTAAATCCTATAGAGAAAAGAATAGCCTGGCCACAGGGACTATACAAATAGCTGAAATAAATGAAACAAAATATATAAAATAGAAGAGCTAGGAAGGAAATGCTTACAAGGAGAAGTAGTACTTCTGAACATTCAGTGGTAAACATTTCTTAAGAAAATGAGAATAGAACATAGAGAAAACAACATACCAATGTCTCTCATATAAAAGAAACATTAAAACAAAATCAAAAGATTGAAAAATAGGAGAAAATTAAAGACACTTAATATTTTCATAAAACTGATCCATAAAACAGGCCCAGAAGAGATAACTTAAATATCAATGGACTACCTGAAAAATCAGATAACAGATATTGGTTATTGTATTAGGCAGCAATGACAATGCTGGAGTGAGAATAAGAAAGACTCAGGTTTATATCCCACTTTTGACACTAATTATATGATTATGTGTATGGTTCTTATCAGTAAAATGAAGCTAATCCTAACTGTAGAAGTATTCTCTTAGAATTGTTGTAAAGTCTAGATAAGATTGGGGCAGAGAGGTGCCATAGTGGATAGAGTGCTGGTCCTGGAGTCAGAAAGACCTGAGTTGAAATCCAGCTTCAGATATTTGCTAGCTGTGTGACACTGGTTAAGTCACTTAACTCTGTCTCTGTTTCCTCATTTGTAAAATGAGCTAGAGAAGGAAATGGAAAACTGCTACAGTATCTTTGCCAATACAACCTCAAATGCAGTCACAAAGAATTGGATGTGACTGAAACTACTGAACAACACCACCACCAGATAACATATCGTTTAAAAAGCTTCACTATGTGTATATGTGTATGTGGGTGTATAATTACTATTATTAAGTTTCCTAACCACTTCTCTTCAGAGTAAGGATAATGACTGTTTTCATCCCTCATTCTTTTCTAGGACCTGCTAAGCTATGGCAGAGGATAGGTCCCAATGTGACCACATTCTGCACTCAAGTTGTTAAATGAATTTCACTAGTTGCCTAGAGAATCATACCTGAGACATTATGCTGACTTTAACAGCTATTATTATAACTGCTGAAGGGATATCTAGAAAATTCTCCTTTAGGGAAAGTTGCTACATAAATAAAATGAGAAAATCAGAAGAAACAATAAGAGTCATTTTTCCAATGGAAACAGTGAGATGGCTGGTGTATTATTAACTCACTTAGGTGGTATCTGGAAAATGGAAGATATCTCTAAGCAAATCAAACATTTTAGTATTTTCACATCTCTGCCACTTACTATCTTTGTGACCTTGGGGTCTTAATCTCTCTTGATTCAATTTCCTCATCTTCAAAATGTGGATATTATTGTATAATTGTATTACCTGCCTGAAATGCTTATTGTGAGGATAAAGTAAAATATTATATGTGAAGCTATCTAGAAATATAAGATAATTTAGTTGGTGCAAAGCAGCTAGACATTTTTTAAAAATACAACACAGCAATATGTATACATCAGATTATTTGGATCTGTTTATCTATCTATCATCTCTCTATCAATCATCTGTCTTAGAAGAATGCTCATTATCACTTAGAGATAGTACTCTAGCAATGAATCCTCTTCATCTAGATAGTTTCTTTCAAGAAATGGACCATTACCATCTGACCCCTAGGCATTGTTGCCCCCACCCCATCCCCATCATACTTATTTTACACCATTGGTTTGCAAGCAAAATAGAGGTTGAAGTGGATAATACAATTCATCAGCAGTCCTGATTCAGCTTTCCTGAGTCATAGAAATTATCGTAGAAGCTCCATGAAGCAATGTTCAGGAAAGCTTATGCAGGGTCAGATTAGAACCATCAGGCAGTACAAAACAGATTGAGGTCATCAAAGTCTTGGGTTTCTCTGCTTCCTTATCAGACTCTGTCTCTATATTACACTCTTTGTGACACACTAGCAATTAATGTCACATCAGAACCCACTTTTATAAGAGAAGAGACAAGGAGATCAGGAAAATATATCTGGTCTAGGGAAATAAATTAAAGGTATCAATATGGGCCAAAAGGAGTTGTGCTCTAACACTGAACACTCCATTGATAAAAGAGAACATTTTTTTTGTCTAAATTCCCTGACTGTATTAGATCTGACATTTTCCTTTACTAACATCACCACTGTTTATCCCAAGTTGATTCTCATGCTACAAGCTGATTCAAAATTTCACAGGAAAACAAAACTACAAGGCCAGTGTCCATATAAGAATTTTACTCATTTACCCAAATTCCTCAATCAGTAATTGTCTACTCCCTTTCCAAGATTTTGACTACCACTGGGTCAGATTAATGGATGCAGTTCAATTCAGGGAAAGAATTGAATGAATCCTTTTGGTAACTTGGACCTTGAGAATGGTATGTCCTGCTGTATCTATGACCAACCTGATCTACCTTGGAGTAACCTCCTCCTACCAATGCACTGATTGCTAGCCCTTCAACCTTTCATCACAACAAAGACATCCTGTATCTATGTATGATTATCCAGTGCTAATTTGAATTTAGCAAGGATTTTCAAGTTGAGATATATACACCCACCTAAATCTGATTCATCAAAGTTCACTCTGTCTATTGAAGATTGGTTTTTTTTACCCTTATTTAATATTTTATTTTCCCAATTACATGTAAAAGCAATATTAACATTCTCTCTCTCTCTCTCTCTCTCTCTCTCTCTCTCTTTTGGAAAATTTTGAGTTCCAAATTCTCTCCCTCCCTCATTGAGAAAGCAAGCAATTTGACATAGGTTATACGTGTGTAGTTATGCAAAATACATTTACATGTAAGTCATTCCGTGAGAGAAAACATAGGAGATGATGGATACTTTTGATGCAGGAATTCTGACTTCACTGTCTTCCTTCTGCATCATGCCTTGATCTTTTTTGTTCCTAAAAAAGGATTCTATGGTCTGTTTGTGCTTCTTCTGCTTGCTCATCTTGCCAGCCAATTACTTGACTTTTGAGCTCTTTGCCAAAGTAGAACTCTGTTTCCAGAATGGAGAAAGCTTTGTCTCAAATTGCCGGGGTTTTTGCAGCAGCCACAGCTATTAGGAGGGCACCATCTCTACAACCCCTACAAGCTCTAGCTCACTGGCCACATACCCCAGGACCACCACCCAATACTGTGATCCATATCCAAGCAGGTTAAAGCAATTGTGATTCCCTTCTGAATGGTCGCTTGGTCCCCCTACAATCTGCAGGCCAGGAGCTCCTCAAGCAGCCATGTGGCACAGCCACCATGCCTCCACCACTTCTCACCCTGGGGTCAGGGGCTGGATCTCACTCTTCTGTCCTCCCCTATTCCAAGAGTTCCACACTGACCTTTTACTGTGTCTTTCACATTTATGGGTTGAGAAGTCTGGAAACTGCCACAGCTGCTGGTGATTCATTCTCCTGAAGTCTACTCTTGCCACCACTGGTTGGGGCCACCTGGGAGCCAGAACTGAGGGGCTCACATGGGATTGTGCTCAGCTCCTAGCTTGGTGCATTAGATCTTTCCTGTCAGCCTGCCTGGCTGACTTCAGCAGGAGATTTGTTTCTCTCTGTCACCTTGTGGGTTCTGTAGCTTTAAACTTTGTTTAGAGTAATTTTTTTACATGTATTGGAAGTGCTTTCACCAAGTTTGTGCTTCTATTCTGCCATCTTGTCTCTGCCCCTCTCAGGCCTCTGTTATGTCAGATAATTTATCCCATTGTATCTATCCCTTTCCCCTTCTTTTTCTTACCTTCCTTTTCATTCTTCTTTTCCATCCCTTATATTAATTAATTTACATATATTTTTTAGATAATCATACCATCACAATCAACTCACCTCTATCCTTCCTCCTAACTACCCTAATAATGGTAAAAAATTTTTAGGAGTTACGAATATCATTTTCCCCTACAAGAATATAAACAGCTTAACTTCTACACATCCCTTATGATTTTTTTTTTCTGTTTACCTTTTTATGCTTCTTTTAAATCTCCTGTTTGAAAGTCAAATTTTCTATTCCGTTCTGGTCTTTCCATCAGGAATGCTTGAAAGTCCTCTATTTCACTGAATGTCCATTTTTTCCCCTCTGAAGTATTATGTTCAGTTTTGTTTTGCAGGTGATTCTTGGTTATAATCCCAACTCTTTGCCCTCTGGAATATCATATTCTAATCCCCCTGATTCTTTAATGTAGAAGCTGCTAAATCTTGTATATCCTGACTGTGTCTCCATGGTATTTAAATTATTCCTTTTTGCTACTTTCAGTATTTTCTCCTTGATCTGGGAGCTCTGGCATTTGGCTATAATATTCCTAGGTATTTTCATTTTGAGATCCCTTTCAGGAGATGATTGGTATATTCTCTCAATTTCTATTTTGCCCTCTGGTTCTAGGATATCAGTGTAGTTTTTCTTGATAATTTCTTGAAATATGGTTTCTTGGCTTTTTTTTTTTTAATCATGACTTTCAGGTAGTCCAATGATTCTTAAATTATCTCTCCTGGATCTATTTTATGAAATTCCTCTAAACAAATTCTAGAATGGCAGAAATCACAAAAAGATAGAGTAAAACAATTTTACAACCCAAGACAACTTAGAAGCTTGACAGGAAAGGTTTGTTGTACCAAGGTGAATGAGGAGTGTAGTCCAGTATATGTTGTACCAGTGCAGACAGGGCCCTGGCCAACTAGAAGCAGGTCAGTTGTTTTCCAATGAAATATTTCACATTTTATTCTATTTTTTTCATTCTTTTGACTTTGCTTGATTGTGTCTTGCTGTCTCATAAAGTTATTACCTTCAACTTGCCCAATTCTAAGTTTTTATCAAGTTATTTTTAGTGAGCTTTTGTACTTCCTTTTCCATTTAGATAATTCTGCTTTTTTAGGATTTCTTCTCTTCAATGAATTTTTGTATAAATATATATATATATTTTCTAACTTGTCACTTCTTTTCAAGACATTATTTTCTTCATTGGATTTTTGTGCATCTTTTACCATTTTGTCTCTTCTGTTCTTTAAGATGCTATTTTCTTCGGTATTTTTTATGTCTCCTTTATCAAGCTATTTACTGGTTTTATTTTTTTTTTCATAATTTTTTTGTATCATTCTCATGTCTCTTCCCAATTTTCCTTTACCTCTCTTACTTGCTTTTTAAAATCCTTTTTTTGAACACTTCCATGACCCAAGACCAATTTTGCTTTTCTTGTTGCCTTTGGATGAGGGAATTTTGCATTGTCATCTTCTTCTGTGTGTTTTGCTCTTCGTTGTCACCATAGGAACTTTCTATGGTCAGAATTTTTTTTCTGTTGTTTGCTCATTTGCTGGCCTATTTCTTGACTTTTAACTCTATGCTAAAGTGGGTTTCTGCTTCCCAAGTGGAATGGTCATTGTTGTAAGCTTCAGGTTTTTTGTGCGTCTGTTTTCTGAGGTAATTTTGGGTACCTGTAAATTTTTTTTCTTCCAAGTTGGTATGCTCTAGAGAGAGGTGTGTTTCCTACTCTTTTGTTCTGTCCACTGGTTTGTAAGTGACCACAAGCCCTCTTTTCAACCTTGGAATTGTGACCAGGGTCCCTGTTCTCCTGCGACCATAAGCCCTCCTATGCTAGTCTTCTTCCTCACCCTGGGACAAAGACCTAGCACCTTGACCCTAAGACAAGTATAGGCAATTTAACAGAGTCTAGCCCCTGTTTCTAGAAAAGGGCCCCTGTAAATCTCCTTCTGAGTCATTGTCCAATCCTCTTACTGTCTGCAGACTGAAATGTCCGGAGATTGCCGCTGCTGCCACTGCTCCTGAGTCCTGCTCCTAGTTGTCTTGGGCCCTGTCTGCACTGGCACAATCTATACTGGACTACACTCCTCATTCACTTTGGTGCAACAAACCTTTCCTGTCAAGCTTCTAAGTTGTCTTGGGTTGTAAAATTGTTTTACTCCATCTTTTTATGGTTTCTGCCATTCTAGAATTTGTTTAGAGGCATTATTTAAAGATATTTGGAGGAATTTGGGGGAGATCTCAGGCATGTGCTTGTATTATTCTGCCATCTTGGCTCTGCCCTGTCTATTGAAGATGACTATGGGACACCAGACAATGTGCCATTTACTTAGCTTCATTCACCTCTATGAATCAAGTCATTTAGGCAAGTCATACTAGCCTACCCTACAGCCTGCTAGGACTGGATAGAAAGCATATAAGAGAAAGAAAATAGTATCTAATTATCCACTTTCATTTTTTTTCTGTCCTTGCCCTGGAAACCCCCCAAAGGAAAATAACAGAGGACAGGAGGCAACTATGAAAGAGAAGTCTGTTAGGAACACTGAGATTCAATCAGCCTTCCCCTCTCCCATCTATTGCCTGCTGTGTTTGTAACAAGGGTTCGTGATGCCTGCTAATTGGGTTGTGGAGACCACTTTGGAACATTTAGTTGTTCCTTTATGTCTTCTTTATATTACATATATCAAAAAACTGCCAATATTTGGATTATTAAAGCTCCAATTCATCCTTGGGGCCTAGAAGGCAACAGTGGCAAACTGTCATTAGCTCTAAAATGAATGATGTTTTTTTCAGACAAACCTTTCCTGTCTGTCATCCTAGAAAATGAATATGATTTTGACATAATGAACACATGTATGTTTGTATGCATGCAGGCATGAATAGATGAAGAAAAAAATGAATATATGTAACAGCAAGCACCCTAGCATACCTAGGACGGCTACTAGCACAGGTTCTTAGATCTGCTTTTCTAAAGGAAAGCAACTCAAAATGGGT